>OX388347.1:89926656-90526656 GCA_947579665.1 Sympetrum striolatum | reverse complement strand
CGTGCGTCTGTTTGTCCGTGCGTCTGTTCGTCCGTGCGTCTGTTCGTCCGTGCGTCTGTTCATCAGTGCGTCTGTTCGTCTGTGCATCTGTTCGTCCGTGGGTCTGTTCGTCTGTGCGTCTGTTCATCCGTGCGACTGTTCGCCCGTGCGTCTGTTCGTCCGTGCGTCTGTTCGTCTGTGCGTCTATTCGTCCATGCGTCTGTTCGTCCGTACATCTGTTAGTCCGAACAGAACCAATTTCGAACATTTTTTTTGATCATAGCTCGAGAAATTAACGAGCATAAGGGCGAAATGTTGGATTAAAATTGAAATTTTGATGACATTATCCATTTTCGCATCTTTTTTCAATCATACCTCTCTAAAATGTCGAAATACAAGGAGGAAATAAATGAACAAGAATGAAATATCGGTGATTTCAATCGTTTTTTCCTTTTTTAGATCATAACTCGATAAAATGACGAAAATAAAGTTCGTCCGTGCATCTGTTCGTTCGTGTGGTAGTTCGTCCGAGCGTCAGTTATCCGTGCGTCTGTTCGTCCGTGAGTCTGTTCGTCCGTGCGTGTTTTTGTCCGTGCATCTGTTCGTCCGTGCGTCTGTTCGTCAGTGCGTCTGTTCGTCCGTGCGTCTGTTCGTCCGTGCGTCTGTTCGTCCGTGCGTCTGTTTGTCCGTGCGTCTTTTTGTCAGTGCGTCTGTTCGTTCATGCGTCTATTTGTCCGTGCATCTGTTTGTCCGTTCGTCTGTTCGTCCGTGCGTCTGTTCGTCCGTTTGTCTGTTCGTCCATGCGTCTGTTGATCCGTATGTCTGTTCGTCCTTGCGTCTGTTCGTCCGTGCGTCTGTTCGTCCGTGCGTCTGTTTGTCCGTGCGTCTGTACGTCTGTGCGTCTGTTCGTCCGTGCGTCTGTTCGTCCGTGCGTCTGTTTGTCCGTGCGTCTGTACGTCTGTGCGTCTGTTCGTCCGTGCGTCTGTTCGTCCATGTGTCTGTTTGTCAATGCGTCTGTTCGTCCATGTGTTTTTTTTGTCATTTCGTCTGTTCGTCCGTGCGTCTGTTCGTCCGTGCGTCTGTTTGTCCGTGCGTCTGTTCGTCCGTGCGTCTGTTCGTCCGTGCGTCTGTTCATCCGTATATCTCTTCGTCCGTGCGTCTGTTCGTCCGTGCGTCTGTTCGTCCGTTTGTCTGTTCGTCCATGTGTCTGTTGATCCGTATGTCTGTTCGTCCTTGCGTCTGTTCGTCCGTGCGTCTGTTCGTCTGTGCGTCTGTTCGTCCGTGCGTCTGTTCGTCCGTGCGTCTGTTCGTCCGTGCGTCTGTTTTTCCGTGCGTCTGTTTGTCCGTGCGTCTGTTCATCCGAACGTCCGTTTGTCCCTGCGTCTGTTCGTCCGTGCGTCTGTTCGTCCGTGCGTCTGTTTGTCCGTGCGTCTGTACGTCTGTGCGTCTGTTCGTCCGTGCGTCTGTTCGTCCATGTGTCTGTTTGTCAATGCGTCTGTTCGTCCATGTGTTTTTTTTTGTCCCTTCGTCTGTTCGTCCGTGCGTCTGTTCGTCCGTGCGTCTGTTTGTCCGTGCGTCTGTTCGTCCGTGCGTCTGTTCGTCCGTGCGTCTGTTCGTCCGTTTGTCTGTTCGTCCATGTGTCTGTTGATCCGTATGTCTGTTCGTCCTTGCGTCTGTTCGTCCGTGCGTCTGTTCGTCCGTGCGTCTGTTCGTCCGTGCGTCTGTTTGTCCGTGCGACTGTTTGACCGTGCGTCTGTTTGTCCGTCTGTCTGTTCGTCTGTCCGTCTGTTTGTTCATGCGTTTGTTGGTCCGTACATCTGTTTGTCCGAACACAACCGTTTTCGAAATTTGTTTTGATCATACCTTTAAGAAATAATTATAATAAGGGCTAAATATTGAATAAAAATACAAATTTGGTGAAATTGTCCGTTTTTGAAACTTTTTTCGATCACACCTCGCTAAAATTACGAAAATAATGGCAAAAAAGGGGAACAAGATTGAAATATCGGTGAATTAATTCGTTTTTTAGTTTTCTTCGGTCATACCTTAATAAAATGACGAAAATAAGGTTCGTCCGTAAGTCTAATCGTGCAAGCGATTGTTCCTTCATGCTTCAGTTCGTCCGTGCGTCTGTTCGTAAGTGTGTCTGTTCGTCAATGCGTCCGTTCGTCCATGATAATTTTTTCCGTGCGTCTGTTCTTCCGTGCGTCCATTCGTCCGTGCGTCTATTCATCCGAGCGACTGTTCAACCGTGCGCCTGTTCGACCCTGCTTCCGTTCTTCCGTGCGTCCGTTCGTATGTGCGTATGTACGTCCGTGCTATTTTCGTCCATGCGTCTGATCATACGAGTGATTGTTCTTCCGTGCGTCTTTTCGACCGTGCGTCTTTTCGTCCGTGCATCATTTCGTCCTTGCGTCTGTTCGTCCGTGGGTCTGATCGTTCGTGCCAATATTCGTCCGTGCGTCTGTACGTCTGTGCGTCTGTTCGTCCGTGCGTCATTTCGTCCGTGCGTCTGCTTTTTCGTGCGTCTGTTTGTCCGTGCGTCTGTTCATCCGAACGTCTGTTCGTCCGAGCGTCTGTTCGTCCGTGCGTCTGTGCGTCCGTGCGTCTATTCGTCCATGCGTCTGTTCGTCCGTGCGTCTGTTCGTCCATGTGTCTGTTTATCAATGCGTCTGTTTGTCCATGTGTTTTTTTTGTCCCTTCGTCTGTTCGTCCGTGCGTCTGTTCGTCCGTGCGTCTGTTTGTCCGTGCGTCTGTTCGTCCGTGCGTCTGTTCGTCCGTGCGTCTGTTCATCCGTATGTCTCTTCGTCCGTGCGTCTATTCGTCCGTGCGTCTGCTTCTCAGTGCGTCTGTTCGTCTGTGCGTCTGTTCGTCCGTGCGTCTGTTCGTCCGTGCGTCTGTTCGTCCGTGCGTCTGTTTTTCTGTGCGTCTGTTTGTCCGTGCGTCTGTTCATCCGAACGTCTGTTCGTCCGTGCGTCTGTTCGTCCGTGCGTCTGTTCGTCCGTGCGTCTGTTCGTCCATGTTTCTGTTCGTCCGTGCGTCTATTCGTCCGTGCGACTGTTCGTCCGTGCGTCTGTTTGTCCGTGCGACTGTTTGTTATAAATAAATATTGGAAATATTGGATAAAATATAAATTTGGTGAAATTGTCCGTTTTCGAAATTTTTTTTCGATCATACCTCGCTGAATTTACGAAAATAGGGTCGATAAAGAGAAACATGATTGAAATATCGGTGAATTATTTCGTTTCTTAGCTTTTTTCGATCATACCTTAATAAAATGACGAAAATAAGGTTCGACCGGGCGACTGATCGTCCGAGCGATTGTTCCTTCATGCTTCAGTTCGTCCGTGCGTCTGTTCGTCCGTGCGACTACTCGTCTGTGCGTCTATTCGTCCATGCGTCTGTTCATCCGTACATCTATTTCTTTACACAGAACTAATTTCGAACATTTTTTTGATCATAGCTTGAGAAAATAACGAACATAAGGGCGAAAGAGTAGATAAAAATTGAAATTTCAGTGACAATATACATTTTCGAAATCTTTTTCTATCATACCTCCCTAAAATGACGAAAAGTTAGGGGAAAATAGATGAACTAGATTGAAATATCGGTGAATTCAGTCGTTTTTTACCATATTTAGATCATAGTTCGTCCGTACATCTGATTGTCTGAACAGAAACAATGTCGAACATTTTCGATCATAGCTTGAGAAAATAACGAAAATAATAGCGAAATAATGTTTAAAAAAAGAAATTTCAGTGAAATTATCCATTTTCGAAACTTTTTTCGATCATACCTCTCTAATATGACGAAAAAAAAGGGTGAAATAGATGAAGAGGATTGAAATATTGTTGAATTCATTTGTTATTTTACCTTTTTTAGATCATACCTCGATAGAATGACGAAAATAAGGTTCGTCCGTGAGTCTGTTTGTCTGTGCGCCTGTTCGTCCGTGCGTCTGTTCGTCCGTGCGTCTGTTCGTCCGTGCGTGTGTTCGTCCGTGCGTCTGATTGTCCGTGCGTCTGTTTGTCCGTGCGTCTGTTTGTCCATGCGTCTGTTCGTCCGTGCGTCTGTTCATCCGTGCGTCAGTTCATCCGTGCGTCTGTTCGTCCGTGCGTCTGTTCGTCCGTGCGTCTGTTCGTCCGTGCGTCTGTTCGTCCGTGCGTCTGTTCGTCCGTGCGTCTGTTCGTCCGTGCGTCTGTTCGTCCGTGCGTCTGTTCATCCATGCGTCTGTTCATCCGTTCGTCTGTTCGTCTGTGCGTGTTTTTGTCCATGCGTCTGTTCTTCAAACAGATGAAGATCTGTTTGTCCGAACAGAACCGTTTTCGAAATTTTTTTCGGTCATACCTTTAGAAAATAATAAAAATAAGGGCAAAATATTGGATTAAATATAAATTTGGTGAAATTGTCCGATTTAGAAATTTTTTTCCGATCATACCTCGCTAAAATTACGAAAATAGGGGCGATTAAGAGAAACAAGACTGAAATATCGGTGAAGTATTTCGTTTCATAGCTTTTTACGATCAAACCTTAAAAAAATGACGAATATAAGGTTCGACCGGGCGTCAGATCGTCCAAGCGATTTTTCCTTCATGATTCAGTTCGTATGTGCGTCTGTTCGTCCATGCGTTTGTTCATCCGTACATCTGTTTCTCCAAACAGAACCAATTTCGAACCTTATTTGATCATAGTTTGAGAAAATAACGAATATAATGGCGAAATAGTGGATAAAAATTGAAATATCGGTGGCAATATACATTTTCGAAACTTTTCTCAATCATACATCTCTACAATGACGAAAAGTAAGGGATAAATAGATGATCAAGATTGAAATATCGGTGTATTCATTTTTCTTACCATATTTAGATCATACCTCGATAAAATGACGAAAATAAGGTTCGTCCGTGCGTCTGTTCGTCCGTGCGTCTGATCGTCCGTGCATCTGTTCGTTCGTGTGACAGTTCGTCCGAGCGTCAGTTCATCCGTGCGTCTGTTCGTCCGTGAGTCTGTTCGTCCGTGCGTCTGTTTGTCCGTGCGTCAGTTTGTCCGTGCGTCTGTTCGTCCGTGCGTCTGTTCGTCTGTGCGTCTGATCATCCGTGCGTCTGTTTGTCCGTGCGTCTGTTTGTCTGTGCGTCTGTTCGTCCATGCGTCTGTTCGTCCGTGCATCTGTTTGTCCATGCGTATGGTCGTCCGTACGTCTGTTCGTCCGTGCGTCTGTTCGTCCATGCGTCTGTTCATCCGTATGTCTGTTCGTCCGTGCGTTTGTTCGTCCGTGCGTCTGTTCGTCTATTCGTCTGTTCGTCCGTGAGTCTTTTCTTCCGTGCGTCTGTTCGTCCGTGCGTCTGTTCGCATGTGCGTCTGTTCGTCCGTGCGTCTGTACGTCCGTGCGTCTGTTCGTCTGTGCGTCTGTTCATCCGTGCGACCGTTCGCCCGTGCGTCTGTTCGTCCGTGCGTCTTTTCGTCTGTGCGTCTGTTCGTCCATGCATCTGTTCGTCCGTACATCTGTTTGTCCGAACAGAACCAATTTCGAACATTTTTTTTGATCATAGCTCGAGAAATTAACGAGCATAAGGGCGAAATGTTGGATAAAAATTGAAATTTTGGTGACATTATCCATTCTCGCAACTTTTTTCAATCATACCTCTCTAAAATGTCGAAATACAAGGAGGAAATAAATGAACAAAAATGAAATATCGGTAAATTCATTCGTTTTTTACCTTTTTTAGATCATAACTCGATAAAATGACGAAAATAAAGTTCGTCCTTGCGTCTGTTCGTCCGTGCGTTTGTTCGTCCGTGCGTCTGTTCGTCCGTGAGTCTGTTCGTCCGTGCGTGTTTTTGTCGGTGCATCTGTTCGTCCGTGCGTCTGTTCGTCCGTGCGTCTGTTCGTCCGTGCGTCTGTTCGTCCGTGCGTCTGTTTGTCCGTGCGTCTTTTTGTCTGTGCGTCTGTTCGTTCATACGTCTATTCGTCCGTGCATCTGTTTGTCCGTGCGTCTGTTCGTCCGCGCATCTGTTTGTCCGTGCGTCTGTTTGTCCGTGCTTCTGTGCGTACTTGCGTTTGTTCGTCCATGCGTCTGTTCGTCCATGCGTCTGTTCATCCGTGCGTCTGTTCGACCGTGCGTCTGTTCGTCCGTTCGTCTGTTCGTCCGTGCGTCTGTTCGTCCGTGCGTCTGTTTGTCCGTGCGTCTGTTCGTCCGTGCGTCTGTTCGTCCGCGCTTCTGTTTGTCCGTGCGTCTGTTTGTCCGTGCGTCTGTTCGTCCGTGCGTCTGTTCGTCCGTGCGTCTCTTCGTCCATGCGTCTGTTCATCCGTGCGTCTGTTCGTCCGTGCGTCTGTTCGTCCGTGCGTTTGTATGTTAGTGCGTCTGTTCGTCCGTGTGTCTGTTCGTCCGTGCGTCTGTTCGTCCGTGCGTCTGTTTGTCCGTGCGTCTTTTTGTCTGTGCGTCTGTTCGTTCATGCGTCTATTCGTCCGTGCATCTGTTTGTCCGTGCGTCTGTTTTTCCGTGCGTCTGTTCGTCCGTTTGTCTGTTCGTCCATGCGTCTGTTCATCCGTATGTCTGTTCGTCCTTGCGTCTGTTTGTCCGAGCGTCTGTTCGTCTGTGCGTCTGCTCGTCCGTGCGACTTTTCTTCCGTGCGTCTGTTCGTCCGTGCGTCTGTTCGCCTGTGCGTCTGTTCGTCCGTGCGTCTGTACGTCCGTGCGTCTGTTCGTCCGTGAGTCTGTTCGTCCGTGCGTCTGTTCGTCCATGCGTATGTCCTTCCGTGCGTCTGTTCGTCCGTGCGTCTATTCGTCCGTGCGTCTGTTCTTCCGTGAGTCTGTTCGTCCGTGCGTCTGTTCGTCCATGCGTATGTCCTTCCGTGCGTCTGTTTGTCCGTGTGTCTGTTTGTCCGTGCGTCTGTTCGTCCATGCGTCTGTTCGTCCATGCGTCTGTTCGTCCATGAGTCTGTTCATCCGTGCGTCTGTTCGTCCGTGCGTCTGTTCGTCCATGCGTCTGTTCATCCGTGCGTCTGTTCGTCCGTACGTCTTTTCGTCCATGCGTTTGTTCGTTAGTGCGTCTGTTCGTCCGTTTGTCTGTTCGTCCGTGCGTCTGTTCGCCTGTGCGTCTGTTCGTTGGTGCGTCTGTTTGTCCGTGCGTCTGTACGTCTTTGCGTCTGTTCTGTTCGTCCGTTGGTCTGTTCGTCCGTGCGTCTGCTTTTCCGTGCGTCTGTTTTTCCGTGCGTCTGTTCATCCGAACGTCTGTTCGTCCGTGCGTCTGTTCGTCCGTGTGTCTGTTTGTCAATGCGTCTGTTCGTCCATGTGTTTTTTTTTCCCTTCGTCTGTTCGTCCGTGCGTCTGTTCGTCCGTGCGTCTGTTTTTCCGTGCGTCTGTTCGTCCGTGCGTCTATTCGTCCGTGCGTCTGCTTTTCAGAGCGTCTGTTCGTCTGTGCGTCTGTTCGTCCGTGCGTCTGTTCGTCTATGCGTCTGTTCATCCGTGCGTCTGTTCGTCCGTGCGTCTGTTCGTCCGTGCGTTTGTTCGTTAGTGCGTCTGTTCGTCCGTGTTTCTGTTCGTCCGTGCGTCTGTTCGTTGGTGCGTCTGTTTGTCCGTGCGTCTGTACGTCTTTGCGTCTGTTCGTCCGTGCGTCTGTTCGTCCGTGCGTCTGTTTTTCCGTGCGTCTGTTTGTCCGTGCGTCTGTTCATCCGAACGTCTGTTCGTCCGTGCGTCTGTTCGTCCGTGCGTCTGTTCGTCCGTGCGTCTGTTCGTCCATGTTTCTGTTCGTCCGTGCGTCTATTCGTCCGTGCGTCTGTTCGTCCGTGCGTCTGTTTGTCCGTGCGACTGTTTGTCCGTGCGTCTGTTTGTCCGTCCGTCTGTTCGTCTGTGCGTCTGTTTGTTCATTCTTCTGTTGGTCCGTACATCTGTTTGTCCGAACACAACCGTTTTCGAAATTTTTTTTGATCATACCTTTAGAAAATAATGAAAATAAGGGCAAAATATTGGATAAAATATAAATTTGGTGAAATTGTCCGTTATTGAAATTTTTTTTCGATCATACCTCGCTAAAATTACGAAAATAGGGGCGATTAAGAGAAACAAGATTGAAATATCGGTGAATTATTTCGTTTCATAGCTTTTTAGGATCAAACCTTAAAAAAATGACGAATATAAGGTTCGACCGGGCGTCAGATCGTCCGAGCGATTGTTCTTTTATGATTCAGTTCGTCCGTGCGTCTGTTCGTTCGTGTGACTGTTCTTCTCTGCGTCTGTTCGTCCATGCGTTTGTTCATCCGTACATCTGTTTCTCCAAACAGAACCAATTTCGAACCTTATTTGATCAAAGCTTGAGAAAATAACGAATATAAAGACGAAATAGTTGATAAAAATTGAAATTTCGGTGACAATATACATTTTCGAAACTTTTTTCAATCATACCACTCTAAAATGGCGAAAAGTAAGGGATAAATAGATGAACAAGATTTGGATTGGTGTAAATTTCTCCTATTTAAAATCAATTGCGGAATTTATTGAGAATTTGAAAATCCCAAGGGAAATTTGAAAATTCTCAATAATTGCCGCAATTGATTTTAAATAGGAGAAATTTACACCCACCTGATGTCAAACTCACTGACATTTGGTGACAGTTTTATAGATACAAACAAAGAAGTGCTCATTTTCTAGAACCTCTATGATTTTGGATTCCTCATCCTACCGGGATGTAGCTTATAATATTTTTGAAACTGAATTATAAATAATTTGAAATTTCCGCCATACGTTTCAAATAGTAGGGACGACTGGTGTCAAACCCAGAAACTTTTGGAAGATGTGAATACAGATAATGTCCTGGTAGAAATAAAACTTATTTAATTCAATTTTTGAATTCGATATCATATCGGGAAGGTTCTAAAACAAGACATCGTTATCCCCACTTGAAATGCATAGAGTAATGTAAATGGCTCTCTGGGATCAAACCAAGGATCATCAAGAAAACAACGAACAACGTATATAAAATGTATCTATTATCTCTATTCACATGCTGAGTTTAAAGTTTCTATGTTATCGGGAAACTGTTTTTAAAAAATCTAAAAAAATCGTAGTAATTTCTAATTTAAGAGACGCCAGGTGTCGAACCCAGGTGAGGAATTCACAAGTGTCAATGACTTGAAATTTTTACAACATACTGGCATTAGCATCTTACCTCCAGAAAAATGCAACTATGAACCTCAGTGTTATGGGTTTGTTGCCAGAAGGCCCCAATATCCCGATTTTTTTCCATAAAAATGCATTGCGGGCATTTTCCAAAATTTTTGAGGCATTCTGTTCCCGGTAGAATGACCAATTATAGTGTTGGTACTAACTGTATCAGCCTCAGAGCTGGAGATTAATGCTCTTTGACTTTTATGCACAGATCTGATACTCTCAGACCATACACAATATAAACAAGAGAGATAAAGAGTGAAAATCAGATGAAGTCTATTTTTTCATGAGCTCCTCCTTAGTCAACGGCCATCAGACTTATTGTCTTCATAGGCAACAGAAGCTGAAACTTCAAGAAAATTTTCTACTTCCTAACAAAACCGAAGGCAGCTGCCAAATAATCCTAGTAAAGGAGTGGATGCGAGAGGGTGTTGCGCTCCAGTGTCATAGAGTCTGTAACATAAGGGTCAGCTATTATCGTAATACGTGAATGTTTCTCGACGCCAAATCTGCCAACTATATTTTCGACCAATACAGAGGATAAAAACATAGCCCTAAGTTTTTTTGCAGTTTAAATTAAAATACAGACACATTTCATTAAAATGACACTTTTCCATAATTCTACGTCCATTTTGTCTAGTTCATCAAATTCCTATATGAAACTCATTTCACATGAGTTTTTTATGTGATAAGCAAGAATTTAACATTAATTATTAATCAACGCCAAAACTTCAACAAATCATGAGATTAAGAGTTATACTAGATTGCTGCATTGTCGGTGTGTTTTCCAACAGTTTCTCCCAAAAGTCTCTATAAATCAACAAAGTTGAATGTTTCTCCAAAAAATCCGAGAGACTAATTTTCAGTGAAAATTTCTCAAGTGGAATATCCTGTATCATTTTTACGCCAGGCAATATTTAAAAACGACAAACGAAAACATATAATTCAATCTTTTTGCAATTCCTAGGCGAAGTTTCAAGTTCCACACTCAAAAAAAAAAACATTTTTGACCAGATGGGCTTTTTCGATTTCAGCCTACTGTAATTATGTCTCTAGAAAAAGAGAATTAGCTACTTAAGAATAAGCAAGAATTACCATTTTGAGGGAAGTTTGGAAAAATTGAAAAAACTGAGCCTGATAGGAAAACACTGATTTCATTTTCAGATTCAGCACCATTGAATGAACTTAGAACATCCATCACATTTCTTGTAACAAAAAAGTAGTAGACCAGTGTAATTAACATCTTTCAAGTGCACTCGATTTTGAAAGATTCATTTATTTCACAATGCCCCTAATAATATCCACTCAAGGAATGCATAGAATTATTACATTGGAAACATGACAACAGATTAACAAATACAACAATTCCCTCATCAGGAAAAACAGTCATCCATGAAGCAAAACAACAAAATGGGACCCTTTCGTAGGCAAGCCATTCTGTCACCATGCTCAGCAACTGCATTTTGACACTATTTCTTGTTATGAGTCATTTTGCTTTTCAAGCTTACAATGGTTATTGCACTGTTAATATTTAAAACCTCAGATGGGGTCAAGTATAGCCTGGTACAAAGTATGCACCAGTGAGAAACATCCTCAAACAACGCACTCCTGAAGATACTAGAAAAACAATGAGCTATGAAATGCTTCATAGGAAGCAGCACCCGAAAGTTTTTGCACCATGTTTAAAACATACAGAGAAATTCAGTTTTGTAAGCTTGGATATTATATCTCATGTCTTAATATTCATTGTCAACAATGCTTTTTAGCAATAAAGATTTTTCTTTGGTTACTTACACAATGTGACTGTTAAAATAAATTTGAGTTATTTCTAAAATAAAATATTAGATTAACAATGAATCTCCACTGGTACTGAAGTTTTGGAATGTTTTGCTTAGAAATTTTTGGTTTCAATTTTCATTTAAACCACAGAAAACCTTTCAGCAAAGGGCTCACAGCTTACACATATTCATAAACAGTAATCTTTGTACACTACTGAGGAAATTACCCCAATGAAGAATACTTCATGAGATACAAAAAATAGAACTCAGTTGATTATACAAAGGTGGTTATCGAATGTTTTTTCAATAAGTAATATCATTATCAATGAAAGTTATTCAGACAACCTGATTTTAAAGCACCTCATAATACATAGAATCATACTTGAAGCACACAAAAATATAATAAATCTGATGTGATCCAGTTCTTTATGATATTAGACCAGACTGCCAACAGTGAAAAATGTCTCCATTTATGACTCGGAAAATATCACTTGATAAATAGGGCTGCATTCAATTTTTCCATCTTATGGTCTAAAAAAAATCATAACAAGCAACATGGTTCATAATTTTAAGAGTTAAAACACAATTTTGAAATAAAAATTAAAGTTTCAGAAAATAAATTGATACAGAAATGAAGTTTACTCACAGATGAACGTAAAATCAATTCAGCATACAATTCTCCTTCAGAGCCTGTGGGAAGCCGGCTTTTTAATTTGATGATCCCAAGTCTGTCTCCCTGAGATTTCATTATCTGAAGAGGAAAAAATTATTTCAAATTTGGAATGATATACAAATATGAAATCATCCAAATGTTTAAATAACCCATTCCTTGTTGCACAATTATGACATTTTAACTATATCTTTTCCCTAAAAATGATACCCTAGAGCAAAGCCACAAATAAACTTGGTATCTTAAACTGCCACTTTTCCTAAATTTCCCTGGATTGTGGCATGTTCTGAGAATTCAATCTACCATAGGGTCAAAATCTCCATAACAAATTAAGTAGTTATAGGCAAAATTAGAAATGATAAGTGGAAGCAGCTAAAAGGGTGAATAAGAGTGCAATATTTCAGATAACGAAAGTATATCATGAATCAGTGATCATCTTTGTAACAAGAACAGAAAAACTATTAGCAAGGAGATTTGCTGTGGTGCAATAGTTCTAAAACACTTGAACCTGGATTGAAAATACTATTTTTGAAACAAAGCTTGAGCAATCAAGCAACCCAAGTTTATCAAACATTTTTTAAGGGTAATAATTCAATTTATTTTAATTTTGATTGAATAACTTACCAAATTTCCAGTTATAATATAATTATCAATTTATTACTTAGAATTCACTCTCAAAACTAACTCAAAATGAAGTAAGTACCGTATTTGACAGCATATAAGACGCACCTTTTTTCCTAAATTATGTCTCAAAAATTTCCATGCGTCTTATATGTGAAGGTTCAACCTCCACAGGCTAACTTTTAATACTGAATGCTATTTTAAGACCAGATGGTCTATACTACCTATTTCAGCTCCATTATATCAGTTATACTCTGATTATCACTTTGGTATTACTTATTATGAACTTCCAACATGTAGTTTGAAAATGAACATTGGGCAGATTTGGACTATTTTAGCGTGATCTGGCAGCGGTATTTTCAGGTTTGGATCTCGCAACCCTGATGATAGAGGTGGGACTTTTGGTTCATTTCGATGAATCGATTCAAACGATTTGGTTCATGGGAATGAATCGTTTTTTTAAATCGTTCATTATGAACTTAATGACTCAAAATGAACCAAATGCGCAAGGAACGTTATTCGGGTCAATTGGTTCATTACAATCACAGGGGGAGTCTAACATTCGAAAAGTGAAGCCAAAATAAATGCAACCCGCAGAGCACTGGGTTGAACTTTTCGCCTACTACCCTTCAACTACATGAATTTTTTGGGTTTTATTTTCCTCTCATAGGGGACTCAGGAGCTTGTCTATCCTATGACATGGACTCAGATAGTTTAAATGAACCTTTTACTTAACGATCATGCTCGATTTTTTTCACAAAGTTCTCTTGATTCCTTTCATCATGGAAAATAAAACCACAGGTCATGAAAAGACCCACTATACGGTAGTTCTAGCATGTTGTGCTGATGGCACAAAACTACCACCATTTTTAATATTCAAAAGAAAAACACATCCGAAAGAAAAACTTCCGATGGACGTAATTGTTCATGTTCATCCGAAAGGCTGGATGGACGAAGCTGGAATGAAACTCTGGTTCCAGAACGTATGGGCAAGGCGACCTGGTGGACTCTTAAGAAAACTGGTTGGTTTGGGATAAGTTTAGAGCCCGTAGAACTGAAACTATTAAGAATAAGGTCAGAGAATTAAAAACCCAGATAGCTGTCATTCCTGGTGGACTCACTTGCCAATTGCAGCCTTTAGATGTATCGGTGAATAAGCCATTTAAGCAAAAAGCGCGAGAACTATGGAACAAGTGGATAGGAGACCCACATCACGACCTCACACCCTCAGGTAGAATCAAGCGGCCCTCTATTTCAAAAGTGTGCGAGTGGGTAAAGAAATCTTGGGAGGACGTAAAAACTGAAGTAATTATCAAGTCTTTCAAGAAGTGCGGAATCAGTAATGCTCTTGATGGAACAGAAGACGACGCATTATTCAAAGGTGACGAACCTCAGCGATGACGGAAACTGTAGTGATGACAATTTTCTCATTTTTGATGATGGCAATGAAAAAGAGTTTTTTTGGTTTTGAAAGTGATTAAGGTTTTATTTTATAATAGGATAGGTTTTCCCCGAATCTGTATTTTATATTGTTTCTGCTTTATTTTGTATTTTGTTCGATTGCTTGCTGTTCAATTGTTGAATTGTATAATGTCAAAATAGCCTCCGTTTGTTAAATTTTCTTAATAATAAATATCTTTGGTAATTGCATTCAATGATTGTGTTAATATTTGGCTTTTACAAAACGTGACAACTAAAAGAAACAACATTTTAAGTTATTGTGGTACCGTGCTTTCGAATGGACTATTAAAACTTTTTTCCTTGTGAATAGCCAACTTAATGAGGTTGCGTCTTATATTTCGTCAAATATGGTATGTTATAATTAAAAAATAATAGTTCTTAAATGGATTTTTATTGATTTAAGCACCCATTGATTATCTATGGGGTAAATAGCAGTAGATTAAATGTTTTTGACCTCAACATACCGGCCGTGATGGTGGAGTTATTAACGTGCTAGCGCGTTAATGCTCCAACCTCACAGTCCCAGGTTTGAATTACGGCTAATCGGATTTTTCTGGTTAGGGAATGGTTGTCTGTGTATGTTGTGTGTGTGTAATATTAATAAAATAAAATGCAAAACAAGGAATAAAATCAAGAAAAGGGGTTAATTGGAGGAATAGCCTTCCTAGGCTAAAATTCGCCCATATAAAATGACAGCTTATTATTATCATAACATACAGAATAGAATCTCTCATCATAGTATAGTTCAATATGACTGATAACAATTAACAAAAATTTTCAGAGAAAAGCTCAGTATCTTATCAATGGTATCATATGAAAGTTGTTAAACTAAATTAAAGCTAACTGTAGAAGTGTTCAGTAGTAAATTTCTCCTAAATAAAATCTATAATAAATAACTACAAACTACAGCCTCTAAATTTGAATAAAATAAGTTTTATTTCTTCTAGAGCCTTAAATGTATTCACTTCTGCAAATAGGTCCTAGGTTCGACACCAGGTATCTCACTGGGATCGAACCAAGGACCATCAGCAAAACGTTAAACAGCATACAGAAAATAAATTCATGAGCTCTATCGACATGGTGAGTTTCAAGTTTCCATCTTATCGGGAAAGGATTTTTTTAAATCTTTAAAATCCCCCCACTAGCATCGAACCAAGGATAATCTTCGAAGATGTCTTTATGGTTTTCTGCTGACATGCATGGCTTCCAGCGATCCCTTGAATTTCAACGCTCTACCTTGCCGGGAAGTACTTCAAAAGAATTTTTGAAAATCCTAGCAATGTATCTTTATGTGAAAAATTGGGACTTTGGGGTTTTCTGGCATCGAACCCATGACACTGAGGTTCAAAGAATATTGCCCCATGGTATATTAAGCAAAGATTCTCAATTCTAACTATGACCCAAAATTTGATGATTCCTTAGGTGAAGTTAAGGAAACATGTTTTATAATTGCTTACTCATGATATAAAGTTGATATGCCTAAGCATAACTGTGAAAAAGATGAGCAAACGTCTTTAAGAAGCACTTTTCCACTTAAGTTAAATAGAATATAACTAATTAAAAAATTGAGTTCACACAAATTATTTTTTAAGATGTATAAATTATTATTAAAACAACACAATATCTTAATTAAAGCAATATTTGTATTGATTAAATTTTTCATTAAAAATTGAATTTCTTGGAGTAAAAAGGCTTCAATATATCTAGTTGAACTGCCCATTTATTCTCAGCATAAAAATAAACTTATAGGAAACATACATCAAGTAAAAAACTTAAAAATAGAAATTTAAAAAATTTTTAAATGGCTTTAGAGGTATTTTAAATTACTACTTTAATACCATGTCTTCTTCAATTGCAAATAACTCTCAATAAATTGGCATTAACAAGAGCGAGACTTAAAGTGGTGCTAATAAGAGAAGGACTTACATCAATAGCAGCATTGTAGCACTGCAATCTGTTAGCCAAGGCAATTCTTTCTTCGATGCCTTCCACAAGGTTAATATAACGCACCACCACATCCTCTGGTGCCCCTTGTGAATGCAATTCAGCTGCAACATCAGCCATTGGTGCACCACTACCCCCACCAATTAAGCGTATTCCTTGAAACCAGCCCTAAAGATAGATTGTTTAATCAGAAAATAATTAACTTCACTCATTGATAAATATAAATAATGCACAATGAAATTAATTATTTTTTGCAGGCACCCAGAGCCAAATACCATTAAGTTGCTCTAAATTTGCAAGTTGATAAAAATCAAATATACAATGAAAGAAACTGTGCTTAACAAGATACAGTTACAAAATTATTTCACAAAATGCGCAATTGCAAAAGTAGTGGCATTGTAAAAAGTGCTTCAACCGCTTCGGTCATTTCGCACACATTGGTTCCCACCAGGAATTAAAGCCCACTTTCACCACAGGTAAAAGCGCTGTCCACATGACTATCCGGGAGCCACACAATCATAAAATTCCATGCTGAGTAAATCATGAGGTGTTAAGATTGAGGAGGGAAACTCAATATTACCCATGTATTTTCATTTAGTATGATTTTTACCAGATGTTACAATTTCAAAAAACATTACTTCCATTTGGTGAGGGCTTACTGTGTAGAGATTTGATTCCAAAATTATTTTGGCATAAACATAAATCATTTCCAAAGTACCATTTCACTGAAGTTCCAGACACTTTAACATAAAATATAACTCAATGATGAAACTTTCAGCATAACATGCAAAAAAGATGCCAAGAATAATTTTTGAGGAGCGGTTTTCCATGCAAAATAAATTTTTAATGAAATCTTCGAAACCTGACAAGATGGAGAAAAATGTTTTTTAAGATTAGAAATCAGCATGAAAAACCACAACAGAAAATGTGAATGTCATGCCAGATATCTACTTCTTGTTTATAAGTATAATAGGTCCCATCCTATTTCAAAACAAATTTATCAAAAATTATAATCAAAAGCTGTAATTGCTTGAATATCTTGCTTGCAATGTATAATGACTGTTTCAACTGAAAGCTTTTCTCGTTGCTCTCCAACTCATAGTAGGCACACATCTCATCTCAAGTCACAATTTGCTCCATCCTGGTCTCCTTTATAAAATTACAGAAATAAAGCAGAACATTTGACATGGCAAATGTATGCATAGGGCCAAAGGCTTAGATGGTGATGCAAAGGAAGAGGTACAGTTATGGCTCAACCGCGATTTTACTTTGGAGAGAACGTTAATTATGACAATCTCCCATTCATAATGTCTTGACATCTTGGATGTTAAGACTGCTAGCCACTTGAGCCTCATGGTAAACAGTGAAGATACTACCAGGACATTTTTTTACCATCTACTATTGCCCCAGTATTTGACCTCCGTTACTTATATTTACAGGCTGAGTCAATCAGTTGCCTAAAATTCCTTAGAATTAGAAGAACTGCCATAGCTGTAGATTGAACCCAAGAAAATCTGTGGGTAAGACATAATAGCTGAGTAACCAAGGCCACTTGGAGGGAAAGTTAGAACTTGGAAATCAACTTTAACTTGTTATATGCTCTTACACAGCTGAAATCACAAGAGAATGGTTATACAACGTATGGAATAGTGTATCTCCTCTACATCAGAAGTGAACATAAATTATAAGATTTTCATTACTTCAAACTCTAACATATACACTAAATGGTAGTTTTATCAAACACTAATTTTCTTGCTTTCCCCAACAATATTAAAAGTGAATAAAGTCCACATAGATGAAATGATCCTAACTTTCATAGAAGTCAATAATAAGAAACTAAGATAAATATCACCACTCAGCATTGTTCATATCTTATTGGAATTCATACTATCACAGCCATGAATAAAAGAAATGAAAGCACATGAAATGGTTTTATTCTAGTTATAAATGAGAAAGAAAAGTCAAATTGCCAAGATATAGTAGAGAGAAAAGAAAATAATCTATTTGATCTTAAGATAGCAAAATGTTTACTTTGGTCAGAAACAGTCCGTCCACAGCTTCCCAATTGTGCTCCTGAGCTTTGACTTTCAGAGCAGTCCACTGGTAAGCTCGCTGGCTTATTCCTATGCTGAAAATAAATAGAACCGATCAACTCATCATATAGGTGAGAAATGGTTTATTATTTAGCTTTTTAGTGAAGAAAGGCTTAATGTTATGACAGTGAATCATTTTCAGAAATTCTTCAACTGAGTCAATTCATTGGTAAAAACTGATGTATTGGCAATACTTGCCATTTACAAGGATGTCGAGCTTTTGTCTAGGAGTGAAGATTTAATTTAATAAGGTTTCTATTCAAGTGCTCATGTTAATGAGGGAAAGAATCTACTCTAAAGGAATCAGTTTTCCCATAGACAGACAAAAAAGAACGCTTCGACGAATCATAGAGCAAGTGGGGGTTCCAGAACTGGTGCCAGGATTTGAATGAGTTATCAGATTGAACCAGGATAATGAGCTGGATCAGTATTTTCAAGGTTTTGCAAAAAAATCAAGGCGTTTTCACGGTTTTTCAAAGTCAGCCAAAATTCAAGGTATTTTATGGTTCTCAAGGTTTCAAGGTCCTTTGGCCACCCTGCTTTGTTACTGATTTTTCAGGTAAAAAAACTTCCCACAGATTTTAAGAATTAAATAAATTAGACAGGAAATACTGTATTTACTCAAAAATAAAGTGCACCCCAAAATTCAAGAGTCGGAAATTGAGAAATCATTTGTCCATTAGTGTAATGCATACCATAAAACATGCGGTTATGCCATTTGCAGCACCTTATACGTGCATAATATACACATCTGCATTAATAATATGTTCCTTTGTTTTCTCACAACAGTTCCAGTTACACCAAGGAAATAACCAATTTTGTCTGTTCCTGGTTACTTCACATAGCAGTGTTTGGCATATACACAAATATGCACGCTTGCTTGTGTATACACAAATATGCAAGCGTCACAATTAGCCTAGATAGATCAACAAATAACTGTATGTGAAGTAGGCTTGAAGTGGCCTTAGGATTAAAGATCGCACAGACAGAAGCATAAAACTAACTATCTTTAGATGACTGTCAATATACTCCAGGCAGATGCTTTTATATGAATATATTTCTATACTTACAAAAGTTAAAAACACAAACGCACTTGTACAAATTCCACAAATTTTAATAAAGCTGTTGACCGGTTTCGTTGTTAAAGCACCATCCTCAGAACAGAAATATTTCTATAGCTATTTCTCCTCCAATTTTTTCCACATAGAATTTCATCAATATTTTAGTATACAACAAAAGCACAGCAGATAAAAAAATGTATTATATACAAATAATTTTACAAAATAATAGAAAATTCAGAGTAATGAAGTAGACTAAAAGAAAAGTTAGGCTAACTGAAAAAATTTAAAATACCAACTATGCTCATCATACACTGCATCATTTACTACACTTGCAGGTTCATGACATGCTGTGAATGTAAAAAAAGTTCAAATGTTCACTGCTTAAAGCGAGGAAATCATAAATAACATTAGCATGAGATTGGAAGATAAATTGCCATTAATTCAGCTTCCAAATTATATTCAACCCTTGAGGAAATTCGTTGATTAATTCAGAACCTTTGACAGAGAGCAGATGGAGATAGCGGGTCTGTTACGCCACTTTTGTGTTTGTTTCCTTCCCAGTGGTATCTGCACGAGTGAGCAAGCGTAGCAAGGGCAGCTAAGCCCAGAGTGCGTTCTCCAGCAGAAGGGTCTCCATGCAAACTCTTCTCATCTGCTGCCATCTGCCACTCTTTTCAATAATTAAACAGACAAAAATTTATTACAAAACTAAATTAAGAAATGAGGTAATTTCATCATTATTTTGTGAATTAATCTTGAAATGTCACTCTTCAAATCTACATCAAATTACTTATGCTAAATCAAACAGTCACATTTTAAACCTCTTGATTGATATAATTTCAAAACTAAATTTAAAACAAAACTCGGCCAACCAGCCCCGGTCTCCCCTACATTAAATTTCCATTTTCCAAACTGAAAGGTTTTTTTACTATCTCCATTAAAATAACAAGAGTTTTCCATCAAAATTTATTTATTTGACGAGTAAAACGAGTATTGTTATAACGAGTGCCATGCTTGTCTTGCATGAGGCATATCTCGGAATCATCAATTGACGTGAGGGATGAAGTCCAACAAGCCAAAGGTAATCTGAGGCGATTAGAAACTTCTCACGAGTTTCACTCTCCCCTTTATCCCTCTGCATGTCTTATCACCTCGTCTCGTTTCTTTTTGGCGATGACCCCTCTAGTCAGCACCGGAATTTTTTATTGTGTCCCCATCATATTGGCATATTCCCATGGGATTTGTTTTCATACGACGGTCAGCACCAAATCGTGTGATCCAGGATCGGTTGGTATATAGGATATAAAAGCAGTGCTGACTCAGATTCCCAGGGTAACCTCTTTCCCTCCCTCGCGACTCAGTCATTGCTTATTAAGGGTGTGAATGAAAAATATTTCGAGAAAGCAATTTGATATGAATTAAGATTATCTAAAGACACACCATTATTTTTTGACGATTATTGAGCAATAATTTTCTACTTGTATATTAGCGGATGCAGTTTCGTTATGATTTATTATTCAATAAAATTATGTGTTAACCTGAAAATGACGTGCCATCGTAAGTAATGAGCAACCCGAATTTCGAGCGTCGGACATTGAAAAATCATTTGCCGGCAAATGTAATGCACCCCTTAAGAAATGCGGTCACGTCAGTCGCTGCACCTTATGCGTCTGTACTATACAGGCATGCGCGAACATATGCGGATATTTATACATGTATACAAAATTTCGTAAGTCGTCTACGCCGAAAGTCCTATAGAAATCCTCGTTTAAATCAACAGATCACAGTTATTTTGCCACTCTTGTATGCAGTAATTAAACCTTTTTCAGTTATTTCTTCCCCAGAATCTGGCAAATTCCTTTCCTAACTAATAATAACTAGCTTTCAGTCACACAACTGTCAGTCAGTTGGGGAATCAACAATGTCAAAACCACAAGCTGCAGAAACACAACTACCAAGAAACTGGGTGAAAAACTGCAAAAAAGTAAACACAGTAAAAAATACAGAACCCAACACAAAGTTTCATGAAAATTCTAAAATTGTATGAAAAAATCTTATTAAATTACAGAAAATATAAAAAATCGAAAAATATATATCAGACTAAGAATAATGTTAAATTGAAATGTTAAAGATTATTTGTATGAACTTAAGGATCAAAGATATACTATACTATTTTGTTTTACACTTAATCTCAGTTACCAAAAGCCTATCATATCAATTAGAAATGTAGCTTTCAATATTGGTAGATATTGGTTTCTTCAGATAGCCATAAACTTACCAAAAAGTTTAATTGCATTAACAATAAAGGGTCGATCCATTTCTGCAGCTCCATTAGAGAAATGAGATGCTAAACAATTACTTAAGGTCTTCAATACTCTTTGAGATCTAGATGGATTCGTTCTTGCATTTTCTACCCCTCTCATGGCCAAGTTAAACTGAATAATCTGTGGAGATGGAAACAGATAATTCTGATACAGATAATCATTAGAGGTCCAAATAAAGAAAATTCCAAGCATTTGAAATTCCAATAGATTCAAATGCAATAATGTTCATACCTGGATTACAAACTAATTATGATAAAAAGATAATTTTTATAGCCTAGAGAACAGACAGTTAAAGTTTCAGTCATAGAATGTTTATGAAATCAAAAAATATGTTTTTATAACCTATACAGACAAACTGGCATTAACTTTGTTCTAAATTGGGTCATCAATGCAAGAAAGGTCATTGGATTGGATTACGATAATAAGTAGTCCATGTAGTCTCTGTGTGAAGGCATAAATACCTAAATTGGGGAAGCGCATCATGGGTGCCAAATTAAAAAACACTGCAGAGGAGGGCAAGTTATACAGATCAGATTTTTAAAATCCTGGCCAATCTGATGTATACTAACGAGGTTAACTCGTTCACAGAATTCCAATATCATTTGAGAATCAATTTAATGGAACAATAGAATTCATTCATAAAATTATACATTAATATTAGATGATATAATAATTAATATACCACTTTCAAAGCATTGCATCAGCTGCAAGGTATAGTACATAAAAAGTAAATAAATATTATTCAAAAATATGACTTGATGATTTGAAATGGATTCCATAAACTATTATTATGAACCCAAGGAGAAACGGACATGGAAAAAAGTCCACCAAGGCTGGGAATCAAACCCAGGATCTTCCTCTTGCGGGAGAATGCTTTAACCAGCTAAGCTACCGAGGCAGAACAATTTCCATGTCCGTTTCTCCTTGGGTTTTTCCTGGGTGCACATCCTATTGAGCAATTTTCACCCATCCTCTTCCTTGTTATTATTATGAAATTATCTCGGTAGAGTATCTGATTAATGTAAGAATTCTTGCAGTAAAGTTCTGGCAGTGCACTTACTAAACATGGTGCTACATGTTCTATGTATTTCAGATTATTACCATTATGTGTTCATGGTGTTCTTTGGACAATTGACGTTTCATTTACATCCCCACCACCCTTCTTCTGGCCCAGCCCAGTAAGTATGAATGGAAGCAGTGCTCCATGTTGCTGCCTTTCTAAGGGATTAGTAGAATAGTCGCATTTTCTAGACTGACTCAATTGCAAATTTTAGAAAGAAAAATTGTGATTTGAAGATGCAAAATTTCTTGATCTAGTTTAAATTGACTCAATAAGCATTTATATTTTGAAATGAAAATTCACATATTGCAGGAAAAAAATTAATCAAATGTTAGCCATGGAAAGGAGGAGGGAAATCTAAAAAATGGAAAGTGAAAACACTATCTGAAGTAGACTTTCCAAATTCCTGATAGTTATAATCCATCAGGTGAATGGGAAATTCTGTTTCCAGGAAATCTCAGGAATTCCCTGACCAACCATTTTAACTGATATTCTAAGGTTATCGGCAATAAATGCCCCACCAAGTTATACGTTCTTACCATAACCAATATTAAGACAAACATGATCAGTTCTACCTCAACATTAAGTCACATAGAAAGATAGTAATGCACTATAGATTTCTTATAAGTGTATTAAATGAGAAATCAGAGAAAACGTAGTGGATAAAATACTTACGGAGGCTTCTCTACTTCTTCCAAGACTCCTAAAATGAGACAAAGATTATAATTGTTAAGAGAGGAATTTTAAACAATATTTTATCCTATTATTTACAAATTTAATAAACGAATAAACTTATTTAAAATGACAGAAAATAATACCATATATATCAGTGTATAGCAAACACTCTTTCGAAAATTCTAATCCTGAAATACATGCTCTGTGTTATATATGTTACTTTTTTATTTTAACACAAGAAGGATGGGAGTTTTGCTCTACCTACGAGGACCTACTTCCTCTTGATAGAAAGTTGATAAATAAATTTATAGATACAGCAAACAGTTCATAATTTTCATGTCATGTATGATTACATCATTTTAGAAAAATTATTTCTTCCGTTACAATAAATAGAATTTTAATGTGAAACCAAGCATTGCTAAATTTAAAATCCTCCATGTCAAACACTAGATTGAATATAAAGACTTTGTTTGAACAACTGGAAAATACATGAAATAGACTTAGTTGGATTTAGAAAATTGCAAATAATAACAGGAATTGCATGATAGACATACTTACTCCAGCAAATTATTAAGTTCAGCCATCTGAAATCTCGTAGCCAAATAGGATGTATAATGATTGACAGCAACTGGCCTTGTGCACAGAAGATTAATGAATAGGGACTGTTTTAAAGTTTTGGATAGTAATATTACTACCTGGAAAACATCAAATACATTTTTTTTTAATTAAGGGTAAACACTTAAATAAATTCTTTTAATAATTCATTATTTTCCTTTGATACAGAAACTCAATGCTACTAACAAAATCCTTATCAAAACAATCATGACTTTGACTAAGAGATAATCAATATATACAAGCAAAGAGAAGAAATTGAACATTTATTTATCTATAACACAAAATTTTTAAAATACCATATTCAGACAAATAATCATATTCAGACCCAGGAAGTTTAAATGAAACCAAGAGCTAGATACATAAAAAATATATTTATGTGTTAAAATAAATGGTAAAAAGAAGAAATTTGACTGAAAGACAAGATGTGCCACCTTTGTCAGCCATGTAAGAATTTGAACCTAAGATTCCCTCATCCTAATCAGTTGGCCTCTTCTCCTTCATCCCAACAAAAGTGATATGTTAACTGAATGGTGCTTTCGCCAGCATACATTTTCAGATGCATAATTAGCTGAAACAATGTTCCATTGGTAAGATGAGTCTTTCATCTTGAAGGAAGGAACATTTTGCAGCAATTCTGTTTCATGGATTCCTACAACTTGCAACATGAGAAACTTTTATGGAAACAGTAAATGTATATGATGCTCTTACAGAGAGAATAGCATCTCCATTGCCCTGCTCCAATGCAGCATCAAGTAATTTGGTCTTCACTTCAAGAGATCTGTAGGCATCCAGTGAGAAAGGCAGTCCAAGGAGAATCCTCCTCAAGGTTTCCTCAACTGGAGGAGCCTCCCATCGATTCTAAAAGAAAAAAGGAGTCATTACCATATTGTGCTAATCCTTGTAAATATTTTATAAAGGGCCAGTCTGCCCATCCACCCCTTCATTCCAGAAACAGTTTTATGAAATATATCAGATGATATGTGTTTTAAGGGTAACAAAGCCCCAGGAAATTTATTCTCATATCTGAAAAGGCTTTTATTTGAACCCATCCTATGTTTTCATTAGAGTACATTAAGCTTTCCATTTTCCAAACTGAAAGGTTTTTTACTACCTCCATTAAAATAACAACTTCCATCAAAATGTATTCATTTGACAAGTAATGTTACTGTTATATGACATCTTCTTGGAATTTTCTCACATTAAATAACTGATTTAATTACATACAATAGAAGTTAATTAAAACAAGGATGGCATTTGACGAGAGTTGAGTTATAGCGAGTGATTTTTTGGCTGTTGCCAGTCTCACTGCAAAAAGGATAGGGAAATACATCCATTATAACGAGTGGTCATTTCTGAAGTATCATTATAACATGTGCCACGTTTCTATGTTTGTCTTGCAGGAGGCATATCTCGGAATCGTCAATTGACGTAAGGGACAAAGTCTGACAACCCAACAGTAATCTGAGACACATTATCACTTCAAACGGCAAAAAAATATTAAATGCAAAAATTATCATCACCTAATTCATATATTTGTTTTCCACAACTGGCCTCATTCTTCCACGCCAAAGATGCTTCAGGGAGCTTTTTTTGTTAGTTCCTACAAATTTTCATTTCTCGAAATTGTTAGGCATCAAGTCGGCACGGGTTACCATAATCCAATCGCAATAATATTTATTAGGTAAGTTTATAAGGCCAAATAAAAAAAATAGAGGGTATGCATAATTAAATTCATAAAAAAAATGTTTCCATTATGTCTTGGGACACCCGGATGTAGAGTATATGACCCTGCCAAGAAATGTCATATTCAGGATTAAGAAAAAGTATAACATAAGGTGATATGATTTTTAAAGAACTGCTATGATAAAATAGTAAGTGTTACTCGGGTGATATAGGACACCAGATGGGAATCATTATAAGATAGAAGACTAATTCAAAGATTACATTTACTAAATAAGTTCAGAGAAATTACTTTCTCGGAAGATGTAACTGATATAATGAGATCTTCCTGTTATATAAGCTGTTCCAACACTGTGACAAGATTAGGGAAATAGATGCAAGAACAATCGTTTGAAGAATTCATTTTCTCCACAAACGGTACACAAAAGCTATTGATTAGGAAAATAGAGCCAAGGTGCTTGCACCCCCTTCCACATGTTGAAAGGTGTCTTGCAGGGTTCTTACATAGGCATAGACATGGTGTATAAATAGCAGAAACAAGAGTACATCTTTTTTTGGAGTGTTTCCTAATCAAACCAATTTGCAAAAGGACATTTAATTGTTATTTTGCGGTGATTGAGATGACAAAAAAATATTATGTTGAGGGAGGGAAAGGATCATGGGAGAACAGAATTTTAATGCAAATGAGAACTTACAGCAGAGCGTTTGTGTGATTCTTGTGAACTACATAATGTTCCGTGAAATCAAAATTTTTATGAATATTGATTTCATAGCTAAAATTGAGATTGCCAAATTTATTCTAAATTCATCCACTAAAAATCAAACCAATCAAATTTTAAAAATATTAAATTATTATAGACTTACATTTGACACTTTCTAGCTTAGAGGAGCCAATGGTGTACATTTAACCGAAAAAATTTAAATAAGTTAAGTTCTGTCATAATTGACTGGGAAGTTTACTAGTATCATTATCATATCAATATCAGAGATTGATTTTGATATTTTAAAAAATCTCCATGTTTAAAAAGGTATGTAGCTAAACCACAAAATATTACTACATTACAACAAAGATCTCATATCGAAGCTACATCATTTGATGACAAAATGACTGAAACACTCAAAATCAATAAAAAAAGGAAGGGGTAAAAGAAAGGAAGATATGGGCATGAGGCAGAGCATACCACCAGAAGAAAGGTCAGCAGTGAGGTGTATTTAGCCACAGGACAGTCCTAGCAAGATTTAAATACTGTAATTGGAGCGTCAACTCTTTCTGCATTGATTCAAGTAACCTGTGAAGCTATATATGAAGCTTTAAAAAGAGAATGTATGAAAGTAAGTAAAGAAATGTAATTTTGTTATAACTATTTTAAAGCTTATTTTATTTTCCGAGAAGACATAAAATTAAGAAATAAATACTAGTAAGATAAAACACAAACAAAATGTTTTTTTTTTTTTATTTCATAGAAATTTCAAATGTTCAGCAGTAGTTAGGTTTTCATGTTCCTAACTTGAGCAATGACATTGTGATTCCCACAAAGAACCACAATTGAATCTGAATGCACCTCATTTCTGTGAGAATGTGCACTTGATGGATGTACTGCAACATTAGATATACACGTTTCTTCCCACAATCTATTCAGCGGTTCTTTTCGAAGTACATCATTAATCAATTTGTTTGCAAATATATAATGCTTACATTGGGTGCATTCTCAGGAGTTTCTGCAAAACACTCCAACAGCTTTGTATTCATTCAGTAGCTCTTTTGCATTTAATGCAAGGTTACATTTTTTGATAAACTATTTTATCTCTGTCACCTTTCTAGGTTTTGTAACACTCTTTCTTTTTTTCTCCTGCAATATTTATCATAAAATATTAAATGCCTTTATTAATATCTGTTTTAGTTCCCTAATAATAAAGAAGAGCGGTAAGATATCGCCAAAGAGAAATGGCAATCGTAAATTTTGGTGGTACTTTCCATTGCAAACATAAACATTATTTCTACTTCTCTTTCTGGTGCTCACATTAAAATCGATCTTTTATATAGATATTATAATTTTGCGTTTCAGTCGAGGACGAAAAATTCTGTCTCCCAAGAATTCTCAATAATTCCTAAACCAATTTTTTAACAATTATGTGTAATGAATCCTCCAACAGTAAATATGAAATAAGAAAAAAACCATTGAATTTGAATAAAGGACTACGTGACGTGGTGGTGGCATTCAAGTACATATTTGAAACAATTACAATTTGTAACAACATTACTTTTTATTACTGTGCCCAAATTCTATTATAATTTGTTTGTAATTCAAAAAATCCTTCCAGTATTAATGATTTGACACTTTTAAATAAAACTTTAAGAAACAGGGCAATAATCATCTTATGATTTGTTCAGATAATCTTTTGTAATGTTTGCTCTGTATTAAATATGTGCAATGTAAATAATTTTTTTTTATTTTCCAGTAACATTGAGAGTACTGTTTGGATTGTGTCTAATGGTAAATTGAAGTTTGGATTAATAAAGAGCATTACTTCATATAAACTACTTTCCTTCCTTTGAAAGGCAAATATTTTGTCTACTGGTGCATGACTTTTTTCATTGATCATATCTAGCTCCAACACAAAACTTTTGCTGGAGAACATCTGAGCATATTCGTAACTCTCTGAATGCTGCTGGTAACCAAACATAGTTAATTTAATAAACCATGGAGATCAGTTTGGGGACCACCATGTAAGTCGAAGTATTGATATAATTTTAATCTCAATCTATATTGAATTCATCATCACCGCTACAAGTCTCAGAGATTCAAATCAAGTCATCTTTGAAATTATTAATAGAAAAGAAAATAATTTTGTAACAGCTTCTCAGAGCTCATGATTGTAGCAGAAATGTCAAATGGTCGGTGATAATGTTTCAAAATTTTCATAACAGCTACCACGTCAAACGTTATTTCTACCGTAAGACTTCCAAGCATTAACAGAATTTTTTCTACACATTCTTGCAGTTAGAATAACACATTCTGCTGAAGTTTTTTTCTTCATTATCAAATTATGGCTTTTAATACCGTAATACAATTTGGCAGCATTAAATGTTGAAAATGTTTAAATGTTAAGTACTGACTAGTGTTCAATAGTGGTATTTATAGGGTTCATAGCATTTTTTTCTCATTTCCCAAAAAGGGCTCCTCAGGATTTAGGATATGAAAATCGAATTTTAGAAATAATAACCTTTGTTGGTGATTTTGAAGCAAAATTTCTGAGTTATGAATTCTACGAGTTAAAGTCTCTTTAACATATCATTATCTGATGCTGATAATTTTTCGACTACAGCAATATATCAGGAATATATTGATAATTACTGTCCAAATTTTTATGAATTAAAGATTTGAAATTAACAAATGAATTCATTTACAAGAACCAGGAAAGCATAGCAATCAGCCATAACTTTCTACGTAAGTCAATTCACAATTTCCTCAAAAAGAAGTAAATATACTTTGTCATTTACAAATTATGGTTTTACTTATACATTTAAACTAGAAGTTTAATTTACTTACAAGTTGTTTCCAAGAATTAGAACTTTTCACGAGGTTCTTCTGACAAACTGATTGATTTCAGCAATATTTGTTCCATTAACAGATAAATAGCATGTCAAGTATAAGAATCATAATGTGTTGAATGAAAATAACAGTTATCTTATGAGGAGCATATTTTTTTGGAAGAAAAATTGGAAACTCAACTGAATACATTGAACCCCGATATTTAATATTTCAATATTGGAGGGGTCTATTTGACCTCAAAACCACGATTAGCCTGTGGGTTCAATATATGGCACAAATCAGCCAACCTATCATATGCTTCCATTTTAAAGTTTCTGTTCATGTATGCATTACTTCTTACCTTTCACAAACAAGGAAATGATAGGTTAGGGAATGGTTGTGTGACTTTGTAAATAGTAATAATTATTAAAATGGATGTAATTGAGATATTCCTGTTTCCATTAGAGAGATTATTATTATATGTACAACTCAATAAACTGAGTCAAGAATTCAGGACTACAACGCCTGATGTCAGACATGGCTGGTAACATACTCGACAAAAACATCTAAACTGAAAGACATACAAGACTGGCACATCAATAAAAAACAATGGAGTAAACAAAATCATAAACCATTTGATCAAAACTGGTTTTAAATTAGCATTAAAACTCCCATCTTCTATAATTGATTATAAATTTACTGTGTTTTTGGCTGGCTTTTACTTAATAGTCACAACTCACATCTTAATTAATTGTTACTTTGTACTCTCTTGATGTATTGACATCTCAAATGCCATTGCACAGGCATGGGCTTCTTCTCACAAGTGAGCCTCAATTGATGAGACCCACAACATTATGCTATCTTTGAGACACAATATCCTATGAGAAAGTTAAGATTTAAATTATTTACAAATATTTGGGAAGTATTTAAACAGCAATAATTTTAGTGATTAATCATAAATTGATTTTAATAGGAATCAAATAATAATTAAGTTAATCAACATAAATTTGCACATCAATAAATTCCTTTTTGATATGAAGATATGTTTAATGCATAATAACCGCTTATCTTTAATACAATCTGGGTATGTACAGATTAATTCGGCAACCTCTGCACTAGACCTGTGAAAGAGTATGCATTTTTCAATGCCATCAGCTGACACTAATCAATTAGCGACTGATCAATGAAAATTATATGAGTTAATGAAGCAATTTCTTCTTCATAACAGAATAACATTTTTTAAACTCTCACCTGAACTTTTCTCCTTAATACCAGAAGTTCATCTTCTACTGAGATCTTTCCCTTAGGTTTCAATTCTAGGGCCTTGTCAGCATTAAGAACTGTAGACGAAAGACATGTCAAACTGCTGTTACTTAAATATTTTAGATTTTTTATCATGATATATACCTCAAGCAGTACTGATTTCTAAATATTTAAAAGTGATAATTAAATCAGAGTTCATGCTCTAAATTAAAACATGTTGTCATCTTTTCTATCATAATTACTATTGTGATGCAGATATCACGCATTGTATATAACATGAACCATGAAATCAAGAAGGAAATTTTGATAATAGAATTAAATGTTAAATTACAGGATTGGCACCCCAATCTTAAAAATAATTCCATATGGAAATTTGTTGATACATTTTATAGCACTGACATTCTTTAAAGAGTAGATTTAATTTTAAATGCTGAAAATATGTAAAGATAGATACTATGAGTAATCTCATATCCAACTTACTATAAGCTGATTCAACCGAGTTTAAATAAAATAGTAGTATGCAAGTGTATTCTACACTGATGTATATGAACTGTGCTCTTTAGAGCACAGATTAAGGCCATAATTCAATTTAAAATCTGTCTGCCAATTAAGTATTCAGCCCAAAGGGTGGTTAGAAGCTCACACACAGGTGTATTTCAGTAATCTGAAGCCCTAGACACAAGAATCTTATTTGGGCCCAACCAAGAGACATTTCAAAACATGACAGAAAGACCATTTCTGGGCATTAATAAGGACAAAGGCCTCAGCTTGCACCTCACAACAAATCCGTACCTGACCTCACCCCCTCTAACAGAAGCAACCAGAGTAACTAGAGGGGCTTACTAAGCAAGATGAGGAGTGAAGTAGTTCACCCTTGCTTTCCCCAAAGTGTCAATAAGTGGAACATGTCCACCTAAGTGAAGCATATTGATTTGTAGTGCTTTTCTTGGCATTCCATAAGGTGAGACCCAATGTATGCCACAATTCAGAGGACCTCATTAGCTCTCATGTCATCACAGCCATGATTAAAAATGAGATAAAAGTAAATAAAAGATATTATTTTCTCTATCCTGTATCGAAAGACATAGGAAAATATTCCATTCAACAAAGTTGATGAAGAAGAAACCTTTCAAAATCACTAATGGCAAAAGTGTACACTAGGATATTTAAGTAACTTTGCAATCATACGAATCTCAATTCAGGAATGAAACAGACATTTGAAAGATCAAAAAAAGTGCTCAGGAGAATGCTTGATCTTAATTGAGTACACTGATAAGAAAATATAATATCAAGCAAGTAAAGTAAATAGTAAAAGTAAATGAGAAACAGCAAAGGAAAACATAAAAGAAAATTAGTTACAAACATCAACTTTCAGAAATCAATAGAAATTTTTTATTATTATTTATTGGTTTTCGACATTCATGAATGAGAAAAAATATTCCATACATAAGCCTAGATCAAAACAAATACCAATATCTTAATTTCACCTGAAAACCGATAAAAAAACTGTATAGAATAGAGGAAGTTTCTCTATTTGACAGTCAGATCAAAAAAATCTACCATAGTTAATTACATATGTGAAAAGAAGTAAGAACCAAGGAATAAAAAGCAGGAATGATTTCAATGCCCTGAAGACTTAGTGGCATATAGAATCATCAAACAAAAATTAAAGTTTACATTCATGTAACAGACACCTACATCAACCATGAGATTACAATAAATGTAAAATTTTAAATTAAACATTTATTTTATTTCAATACAGTAGACAATAAGCAATGCAAAATTTCATATTTACAGAATAATAGTCAACTTTTCTAGAAAAGATAAATGGTGACTTACTGCGTTGCATAGTACTATCAGAAACTGAAAGTTGAATAGAATCATCGCTTGTTTTGCTGGTACCAACCGATGAAGGAAAAAGAACATTGGTAGACCCGCTACTGGCAGATGATATACTTGAAACCGAACCTGGTTATAAATGAAAATTAAAACTCATTTTAGTATTACCACTCATTCATCTAAAGATATGTATAAGTAACAAATATAGGAGATACCAAATTATATTATTTCACAGATAAGTTGTAGCAAAAGAACTAACTTAAGTAATTACAGCAATTGTATGATCTCACTTATGAGATCAAATGGAACAATACATTTTCTTTGAGTTAATTTTGAAGCAAGTTGTAAGACAAAACTTTTGGATTTGTTTTCAAATAATGAAAGGAAAACTCAAGACCTTCTGCAGAAATGAAATTTTACATTGATAATAGAATCCATGATTATAAAGTGTAGGCTGCATCAATCCTGCTTCTGTCTAGTACCATAGGAGTAAGTGAAAGAGGTTGTGGTGAAATAATTGAGATTTTCTTTACCAAAAGAAACACATTAATAAATATAAATACCATGGGTAATAAACTTTTGTTTGCAGGTGTAAATGGTTTTTGAGGCCAAGAAATTTCTTAATGCTGATTACTGGGAAAAAATATTACAGTCTTCATTATGTGAGGCGCCTCAGAAAATTATCCCATTTTTAATGCAGGAGAATTAATGTATTGGCGTAAAAATACAGAAAATTATATTATCAGAAACATGATTCTCATGACTTGAAAATTATAGGAAGTGACTTTACCAACCACAAAATAAATATGGCCAGCCCAATCAAGAGTGCCTGAGAGTGTAACTCCAAGAATATAAATGTTTCAGATGCTGATATAGCCTGGTCATTACTAGAAACAGAGGTTGGATAAATTCTCTTATGATACAGATGCAATTGAATGTAAGTTGTCTTCACTTATTTATTATGAATTTGTTGGAGTTACAAATTAAATTAGTAGCATTTTTTACATCATGTGTAAGTTGGACGTTAGAGGAGGACGAGAGTAAATTTGGAATGTCGTCAGCGAAAAGTAATATACTCTCTAGAAAAAAATTAATTACGTAGATCATTGATAAAAAGGAGAAAAAAGCGATTTTCAAAACATTAATTCCTAAGGATTACCAATGGCACGAGTTAGAAAAGTGAAGAGTAGATTGCAAATTTAGTTTTTTCCTATGAATCAGAAAAGAGCAAAACCATTTATACACACAGCTCCTTATTCCTAAACATTTCAATCTTTTAGAAGATGATCATGGTTAACAGAGTTAAAAGATTTAGAATGCTCCAACAATTTCCTTATGAGTGTAGATAAGATTTCTGAGAAAAAAACAAATACTGTAGTGGAAGTAGAGTGCCTCTTACAGAAACCAGGTGTGCATCCTACTGAGAAATAGGATAGTATAATTTTCTGATACCTACTTAATAAGTCTAGAAAACAGCATTTTTTTAATTTAAGGATTGCTTTCGTGCTCCCAGTTAATACTGTGGAAGAAGTCCTCTCGGGTTTCTACAAGGTCAGATGATTCCATCTTAGATGGTGAAAACCCAAGAGGACTTCATCCATTATGAAAATTGCTGAGAATAATGATACCAAAGACGGTGGATAATAACTGGTAATGGAAGATTTGTCTCCCTTTCCGCATAAAGAGTAAACAGAACGAAATTTCTGCTTCGGAAGAAATGTAGCACCTTAGGTGAGGGACTAATTGACAATGTGGAGCAAAGGTGGAATTATGATATAGACAGACTATTAAAGAAGAGATTTAGAAATTATCAAAAGAGATGAGAACTATAAGCTACAGCAAATGCTTGATTAACATATCAAAGATTTACAATCGAACTCGAATTTTGTAAAGTACATACTTCGATTACAATGTGGCCATAATAAAACTTACTTACTGTCCGATAAAAACAGAGATGCTTGAGCAGTATCATCTGCTATTCCTGAGCGCACCTGTCGGGATAATCGATGAGTACCCGCCTGAGATATACCAAATAACTGGCTGCCACTTCCCTGGCGGAAAATAAAACAAAGAATAATGAAAGCAATTGAATTAGATTAGAAAAGAGAGGAGTATGGAGAGAGTAACTTGTGCTAATAGGATAAATGTTTTTCCAAACATCCATCTTACATCATCCTCTTCAAAATTGAATCCTTTGCTTTTCGTCTCCATCCAGTAAGCTTCGTCATCTTCACTGGATGCCATTGTCAGACCATGAATGATTTCCTGGACCTCACGTTACGGTTGGTGTATACATACAGTTCTGGTGATAAAGTATATTCTTAACATCAGAGTCATCTTAGATCAGCCACATTTATCACATTATCCCCTGGACTTTTTCTTTTCTAGCTACATCTAAATGAATGCATTTCAAATGACATATTTTTGGTAGTACGAAGATTAAAATGACGGAAATACTTACTCTCCCAATACAAAATAAGAGTGCATGTGTTCCACAGGGTGCCCTTACAGACAATCACAGAACAACAATCTAATGACAGACAATGAGCTACAAAGCCTACTAAATATCATTCAGGTCATACAATATCATAACAAAAACGAATTTTGAAGCTACGCTGTTTCGAAGTATGACTGGTGGAGGAGGCGGGGGGAAACGGGACGACCGCCAACAGGCGGGTTATGAATCGCAGCACCGCAATGATTAATGTTTTTATACTCATTGAAAATCAATGCATTGTATGAAATCAAGTATTCGGTATTTGAGGAAACTTGATTATTATTTAAGCTACTTTAACAGTTAAAATATCGTAAAGCATATGTAATATTAACCCTTACTCCGGTTTATCTTACGCTAACAATCAGGCATAGGTATTTATAAGCATAATTTTAATTTTTGTACCTGAAACACAACATCCTGTTTCAGTTATTCATCTGAGTTATACCGAATGCTTAGAAATTTTATAATATAATATGTTTAATAATCTGTAAAATCAAATTTGGTATTTTTCTCGATACGGTACAGACCATAAAAATAGCATATCCAAGACACTTGCAAACCGATAATTAATGTTTATGCACCTAAAAAAGAGGAATTCATTATATTTCTAATGATGTTACTTACAGTGGTTAATCACCAAGGTAGACATATTAGTGGAGTCAGGAGACATCCTAAAAGGGGATTGCTTGCGTTGGGTGGTGGGATTTTCTTTATAAAAAAGAAAATTTAATAAATAAACAATGAAATAATTGACCGGTAATCGGTAAAAAACGTTTTTAGTAAGTTTAACAGAGGGGGAAGGGTTGAGTTGAGGAGTTTAAAATGTTTAAACTTGCAGCAAATCTAAAGGAAATTAAGATAAAAAAGGTGGAAAAAAAACTTCAGTGAAAAACAAAATTTTATATCTTGTGCCTTAAAACTCTAAAAAGAGCCAAGATATGACTCCTAACTAAAGTGATAAATTTATGTAATGAGAACAACTTCAAAACTCAGTCGAAGTATACATGTCGAATGAAAGACAAAAAGATTCTCATATCCATATAAGATATCCTTAGCATACAATAATGTCTGCAGATATTTTCATGAAGAAGCTAAATAAAATATGAGTTTATATATTAAGCCTTGGGGGACTATTCTATTAATAAGAATAACCAACAAACACTCCTTATGAAGTAAGCAGTTGATAAGTGGGTCATAAAGTAACATTGAAGTTACTTCCTCATGTAAGTAACCTCAATTTGAAAAAAGAAAAGGAATTAATAATAATAAAGGAGAAAATTTGAAGAATATCACTTTGATTGCTGATGGATGGTGTTAAACACTAGCATCATTAAGTAAAAGCTCATTTTTGAGCAATGGAATACAAATATAAGGAGCTCACTAAGAATCGTTCCTTGTTCATATGCAAGACATTGAATAAATTTTCTATCCTAAATGCAGTATATATTTTGAGGCTTTGATATACCTTTTTTACTCTAATGCCAAATTTTTAGTGCAGTATTCTGATGAGTTTACCCCATTATAATAAGAACAAAAGTATTAAACTCTATCTAGCATCAGAAATTATCTTCAAAACATTTCCCTTTTAAGCTTTAAATTCCTAATACTCTTTTCAATATTAAAGATTTTGACTTTATTTATGCTTACTTCAAATTTATAATGTTTTTGATAAAGAGGCATATCTTAACAATAGTCTATCTCTGATGTCATTTTATTTGAAAGCTCTCTTAAAACTTGATTGAATTTACTCATAATTTCTTCATAATTAATTAAAAACTTCTCCCTCATTGCTATTGTTCCAGAATAAAGTGAAGATGATAATGAAAGTATTAATTAATTTCATCAATTAGATATCCTACATGCTAAAGTAGGTTTATTTTTAACTATTATCCTTTGCTGTATAATAAATATATTTTTTCTTTATCTTTCAATGGAAAATGTAGCTGGGTTTCCACATGCAATGATAACTGGTACCAGTTGTTTGCAAGAAAACTCATGCCAGTATCACTAGCGCCAGCTTATGTTTCCACACATTTCAAGAATTTTTACCTGGCACAGTATTAAAGATAGCATTAAGTGAGATCCTTTGTGTGTATGTTGATGCTTAAAAGGGCCAATATCAATTATAAGGGGAATTTATTTTTCTTTGGGAGAACTGTGATTTAAGAACCTCATGATGACTTGGTGAGTTAAAATTAGTTGTTCCAAAAGACCGTTTTTCTTATGAAAATTTTGACTTAAAATTTTCTGCTGTCATTCCTGAGATGGAATTTTGCCAAGTGATGGCTCCAGCGCTTGACTATATGCACAGTAATTGATAAGGGCAAAGTTGAAAGATGCGAAGGAAAACAGAGTAGGGACGTCTATTGGCACCAGTAAGTTGAACTCCTTTCTACTTTTACTTGTGTAAGGATTACTGGGGCCAGTTAATTTTTCAAGTTTCCATATGCTAGTAATCATTGCATGTGGAAACCCTGCTTTAGTTAAATTTTAGTTCAGAAGGCTACTGATCTGAGAATTGGTTGAAGGATGATGATGATGATTGGACCTTGTGGCTATGTTGGGCTAGAACATAAATGGACGACTCTAGTAAATGAAAATATTCAGCAATGTTAGCAGCAGACAAAGAGATAATGGTGGAGAGCATGATAGAGATAATATGTAACACTTCAAAGTTTCTTTATGAATATTTCCAAGCCAACATGTTGGATTTCCTGATTCTCTGATTTCAAATTTCATTCTCAGTGGAATCTACTTTATTGGAATTCTGAATATTTGAATATTCCCATATTCCCCTGAATTGGAATTTTGTGGTATAAGCTTATGGATGATATTTTAAGATCATTATCCTTTTTCTAGAAAAGTTTATTTGACACCCTTAGGATAGTGACGGAATCGGAAATAATTGCTCATACTGGCAGAGGCCTGGTGCAGGTCTCCCTAATTACTAATATTTAAAAAAATAGCATTTACATTATTTTATTGGTACATTGATTCATGTTAGAAATACCATCAATGGTGGTATGGATGTCAATATTTTCAAATTCAGCCAGCTCAAATTCCACAATTTTCTGTTTTTTGCGCTATTCTCATTTTATTTTTTTATGGTCAGTCTGAAACTATTATAGAAAGATGTGTATGTTCTTTGATTAACTTAGTTTTTTTCATTGTTTCCGCATGTACATGGTACTTCAGGTTGTTCTCAAGGCTCAAATTTATTTTATTAGCTGCTTTTCATATTATACATGTTAATTATAAGCTATGTTTTTTTTGGATTTATATTTATAGATCTAATATAGCAGGTTATAATCTAGGTAAAAGTTAACTTATACATAATTATTTTATTATCCGTTTCTGTCCATCACGAAGTCGGTATTCTTTTAAGCATCATCATATAAATCCCTAGTAGCAAATAATATCTATACAACATCTGTACAATATCCAACCATAACATCCATACAATATCCAAATTTCATCCAAAAACATAGTATGGATATCTATACAATATCCAAAGTTGCCGCCAGTTGCCATTCACACAATATCCAAGTCAGATATTCACTGAAAAAAGGGTCCTTGTCAGCTCTTTCATATCTTTTTGCTATTAATCTACTTTTGTGATTACATTTTCTCTTTGAAGATAAGTCACCAGTTTGAAAAATTATTTTAATTCCCTTGGGAAAGGAATTAATTGAAGTAAAAACATTTATCTAAGTACAGCGTTTTGCATTGCAGTTTAAATTACTAAAAGGTTGACACTGATTGATGATTTACCATAGTAATCACCTAAAGCACTTTTAGTCACCAATGATCAGGTAGAATAACTCTTATTGGCAAAAGTATTATCAGATTAACTATACCTACATCATTTTTATTAACTGAAATTGAAAAGTTCTTGAAGGACAGGAAAATGAATACTGCAATTTTCATGTAAACATACTATTTATTGAATAGTAGCAAAATATAATTAATTTTTAATTTTATTTGTTAATTTTCTTATGATGCCTAAAAATTTGGCATGGCGTAACCAATCCTTCGCATAATTCACTCTTCCCACTTGGCTGAACAGCATCTATAAGAAGAGAACAAATCCCATCACATACTATTGACAGCATGTATATACAAATTTAATTAGTCTTTATGCTAGGAATAAGACAAGCTAAAATGAAGTAATTTAAATAATATCGATGGTATAACTCATCGTGAAGAACAAATGAAGTGCTGTGACAATGGGAAACAGAATGCCAATTCTTCTACGAACAGTTAATATAGTTTGATTCATATAAATAAAGATAGATCACCCTGAAAATTACTGCAATAGTTTTCATAAATTAGTGATTTCTGAATTGTCATTAATATGTGGAGTATTTCATCTATACATACAATCTAATCTAATTCTAATAAATTTCTGCATGTATTCTTAGTACTATGAAAATGTACACATTTTCACAAAAAACATGGATGTCTAAATTCTGTTTTGCAAATCCCTACATTTGTAAACCCTTAAAAATTTTAGTTACTTGACAAACAGCTCTCAAATTTTAAAAGATTTTTTGATTCCCCACTAAGAATACTACTTATGAATTTTAAAGCAATGCATACCAAAAACTGCAGTCTTCAAGCTAAGTTCAGAGAATACTTTATTCTTTTTATACCCAATCCACCCAATCCAACGAGACGTTGTATATTCGATCGTGAAAATGGTAGCGCGCCCTGCATGTCCTTCCGCGAAATTTGAATTCGAATTTTGAGCAATGGAGAGAATCTCCGTTTGGAACAGAAAGCCCGGAAAGCATTCCGATGGGATATCCTCCTCCGCTACACGATGTCAATATGAATTTGCAAATATAAACAATTTTATAATTTATTTTTAGAATTTAAAATTTGAAATCAAATTTCGCATGGAGACTTCTTTCGCAAGATGGAGTTTAGTGAACATATTCAATATTCATTCCAGAAGACATAGATAATTTGACTAATATTATTATCATATTTTAAAAAATATGGCCTAATATAACGGAATCGGACCCATAATAATTGGCAGCATTTCTACCTTATTATGAGGGAACAAACAGAATAATGGAATGTTAGACGATCTCGAAACGTCCCAGACAGCACAGCGTCGTGTGTATCTCTATTTCCTACGTTGTGGATACGTATCCACATGTATCCACATCAGATCCACTGCGGATTAATGTCCGCTACACAAAGTATACGGTATCTTATGTGGATACGGATACACATCGTCTGCTGTATCTTAAGTGGATGCGGATACACATCGTATGTTGTATCCTATGTGAATATGGATACGCATCGTATGCTGTATCTTATGTGTATACGGATGCACATACGCAATACCTTGTGTATCTACAGTGGCTATCTTTTTATTTCTATAAACGTACGCTTGCTATTGTTCAATATGCTGTATGTGATACTCGAATAACGAAATCAAAAAGCGTAACTATTAATTAATTTAGGATATTCATACGGGATTAATCATATGAGAGGATTTGGAATAGCTCGAACAGGATATGTTTAGTGCCTCCTAAACATTCGTTGATGGCGACATTCAGTAAATTGATTTATTATGCTGAGATTATCCTCACCTGAAAATTACATTTTCAGAAATGTTTGCATTTCAAGCACTTATCTCAAAGGGTAAATTCTCTAAAGCATCGCAGCGTTGTTTGAAGGTTACTTGGTGCTAATCGTGCTACTGATGTTATAAAGGAAAAATAGCAAATTCATCCACACACAACTGTTTTCTAAATTTAACATAAATAAGATCGAAATCAACATGCTTCAGCATTAATTTGCGGAAGCCATTGTGTCACAGAAGAGAAAGAAAACTTTGTAATTTTTCCAAACTTAGCTCGGAGAACATTGCTTAAACTGACCAAACATAGACAAAGCGCCGCTTGGTGGAAAATTGACGAACTATGCTTGAAGTAGCTTGGCGCCAACTTATTAAGTTTTGTCAGTTTTCGAATATGAAGGTATAGTGGTTGTTTTCTGTATCATGTTCATAACGTTAAGAGAAACAAAGCACAAGAAATGTACATAAATCAACGTTTTCGAAACATTCACAATCGATTTATTTTTCATCTTCCGAAATGTTATACTGAAATCCTAAAAATATGACGATATTGTAAATTCATAGATGTGTGTAAACGTCTAATACCCACTTACAGTGTATATTGCATTGTATATTATACACTTTCATTTACAATATACACTGTAAATATGTATTAAAAGTTTACAAACATATATGAATTTACAATTATTGTTTTAGATAACAGATGTCATGCACTAACAAGTAAGTAATATAATACAAGTAAAACCAATTTAATATTTAAAATAATTATGTGAAGAAAACGTTTTCAAAAATGACAAAGTTATTGTGTCAACATCTACGATTATGATCATTTTATTATGGATGACCTTATACCCATCTACCAAAATGTTAAAATAACATGAAGTGTTTGCTAGGAAAGTTTTATCTCTACTGTATCTTTTCTTGGGGCGTCAGGTTCATCTTGTTGCAATCAATGAATAAGAAATAATTAATATTAATACTAACTTGCATCTGTTGTGAATACAGATGCACATTGTATACACTTCGTATACACCATACAATATAACATATCCATTGTGTATCTGTATACCGTATCTCTTGTGAATACAGATGCAGATTGTATACATTTCGTATACGCCAGACATATGCCGTATCCCTTGTGTATCTCTTGTAAATACAGATACACTATCACTGCGTTTACCAAGCGATCTCTGCTCGATCTGGGGCCATATTATGTAACTTGTCGGTTTGGAAGCAGTTGGTTCGATTTCAAATCCAACCGACTGGAGAGGAAACCGTGATCTCTCACCGACTCGGCCTCTAAATCCTATTCTGTAGCATCGTCGGGCAGAAAACTACCAAACCGACTGCCCCCACCCACTTTAAGGGTAAACATCCGAGCATTTCCGAAAGTGACGGTCACGTGCTTAATCTCAACCAATGAGAGGGCAAACGAGTAGACAAATGAAGAATGAAACAAGGCGTGTAAAAGCAGATGTAAATATCGATGATATGTATGAAATTTTAGGTAACTAAGATTTGTTGTTGTCCTTTGTTGATTTCTTACTAAAGTTTTGAAAGAAATCTTACAGGAAGATATTTATAATTGCATTAGTTAGTTTGTATGGTCTTAAATGGTTGATGTTTGAATTTAACATAAATTGATAGCAGAAGATTTTCCAGTGCCCAAATTCGAGCACACTTATGGTAATAAAATATCGATATCTAATATACTATCAGCCCTACAGTGAATCCCTAAATTTCGTAATTTTATTAACTGGAAGTCGGTGCGTGATTTTCAGAACTTAGTATCAGTGAAAGAAGTAGAAAATTAGTAAGTACATAGTACCTTCGATACACTCACTGACTGATTTCTTGGAGGTTAGATTTCCACGAATTCCTTAGGTGCTTCATAAAGTTATTGTTGGAACTGTTGCTGTCTTCAAATCAGTTTACTATTGGTCAGCTAGTAAGACCTCGATTCGTATAAACGGATAGGTATCTTCTATTTTTTAATATTTGCTACAAAAGCAAAATCCTCTCGTCTCCTTGTGAACCGAAGTACTGCAACTTTCGACTGTAGCACTTCCTTGTACGTAATTAATACTTGTAATTAGTTTCGCCTGGATTAACTTCACTCTACAAATATTATTCAATTATCTTGGCCTTTCATATATTGCTGAAATATATGATTTTAATGGAATCTAATGGTAAAATTGTGGGTAATTTTCTAGTTTCACGGTGTTTGGGAGAAATTCTATATCTCCTTTACTACTGAAGACACACATAACATTCTTACACCATATTATAGAGGAAGGATTGCAGTTTATATATATGATAGCAATCTCATCTAAGTGATGCCATTTCGGAGAAAATTCTATCCAAAAACGACAAATTTTCGACGTTTTTCGTCTGCTACTAGAAAATTACCAAATTGTGTTTTAAAATGAACAAAAATTATACCATCCACGTCAGTTAAAAGTTAATCATTATACGTTTAAAAATTAGAAAATTCGATCGCATGAAGTCCTATGACTAGGTTTAATCTATTTCTCTATTATTTATAGTTTTCTTCGAGCGGGGTCATTATTTTTCCATAGTCGAGTCTCGCACGGGGAAACAGTAACATATGTTACGGATGTTAAGCGTTTCCCAACACTTTACCTAATGAATTATTGATGGTTATTTACATTTATTATTAAAAGGTTAAAACGTTATTTTATTCCACGTCCTTGGACAGATGCACGCTCCAAGAAACGTAGTACATACGTGCATCCATATGTGCTATGGCGTACATCATTTTGCATCTAAAAGCGAGAATCGCATTCATTTTATGCGATCGCATGTCTTATTGCGGCTTTATTTTACATTCTGCTAATTACGGGTATTCAATTAACGCATTTGCCTTGATGATATTGTTAAATATGCTCACACTTGCCACAGTTCGTCTGCTAACCGACTGACTCCTATCGCTACCGACTCTTTTTCATTATCGGTAGAATTCTCCGGATTCTACCGACGATGGCTAGCCGTCGTACCGACGCAGGAGCTTCCAGAATAGCATCGAGAGCTCGCGGAGTCGGTTTGCGATCCCAACCACTGCTTGGCTACCGTACCGACGGGAATTGAGATACAGAATATGGCCCCTGGTGGCAGCTCGTACCGGCAATGTAGGACCGATCTCATAAAACCGACGAGTTTATCAACACGAGCTTAACATATCGATATTTGCGATATTCACATATCGACTGCAAATCATCGAGATTTGACGGCCGCCATTGTGCTTCTTCGTGGTGTTATTTATTTAATAAGCAGAAGTGTCCGTTGATTCTCAACGGGGATGTTAAATTTCATAAATAGCAGTGTAACAACCTTGATCGTAAGAAATACTTCATAATTGTTGATAGATAGGAAATACCAGACATTCTAATTCAATATACTAAGAAATATAAATTACAATGAAGTCTACAAAGCCGCATCAACTCAATATTCAATACTCTGAAAGAAAAATATCTTCAACTGAGACGATATAAATATATATTCTAAGATCACATTAGGATAATCAGGACCACGTTTAAAGTTACATCTTCATACAGGTACAAGAGGACAAATAAATCAAGCATTAAACGTAAATGACAGAAATAAATTACATTTCACTCAAATAAACAAAGATGAATATTCTATACGGAAAGTAAGTGTATTTTGGAGCTGACTGCAGATACCATGGTATCTCAATCTTAAAATATGTAACATAAACGCGAACCACAAAAGCAATCAAAATAGAAACAAAGATTCAACACCAATAATAGAAGGATAGTAAATGAATATGGAGTGGAAGCACTTAAAAACAACGAATAAATCAATTTTTGCAAGGGAATGAGTTTATTTACACTTGGTAATTTAGACAAAATTTTAGTATATTTTATCAATATTCTCGCAATTTCGAATCGCAAGCGATATTCACCGACCAATATAAGAATCTTTCTTTCAATTTCCCTTCTTTTGATGAGAGCGCCAGGAGTTATTGCGATTGTATTTGTTTCCGTCCGCTGACAAAAGAGAAGCGGAGTCCGCAAGAACACCGAGGCGACCGATGTCGTGCTGAACTTGGTCCACTTTTTTTGCCGGGTTGAGTTCAGCTCACTTTTAGCCATCCTAGCCCGCGCTGCTCAGCGCGTTTCTGTTTACCAACTCGAACTGACTTGGCAGCACCGATCTGAGATCGCTTGGTAAACGCAGTGATTGTATACACTGCGTATACGCCATACATATACCGTATCCCTTGTGTATCTCTTGTGAATACAGATACACAATGTATACACTTCGTATACGCCATATAATATACCATATCTCTTGTGAATACAGATACACAATGTATACACTTTGTATATGCCATATAATATACCATATCCCTTGTGTATCTTTTGTGAATACAGATACTCCATACGCTGTGCTGTGTGGGGTGCTTAGAAACACATTTACTTTGCTATTTTCTAACTCGCCACTCCGAAATCGATTATTGAAATATTAAGTCCAGAAACCGGCTTAGTATCTAAAAAACACTTTCCGTAGAAAAGTGTTCAATCGCCTTAGACGACCTCCAAACGCGTTTAGAAAGTATATATATTTCCTATGGTATTTTCTGACTGGCCACTCCGGACTTAATTATTGAGATAAGGGCCGCGGACCGATATTTTTCCCAAGTCCTGAAACTGGCTTAGTGTCTAAAAAACACTTTCCGTAGAAAGGTGTTCAATCGCTTCAGACGACCACGAAACGCGTTTAGAAAGTATATTCTCCTATGGTTTTTTAACCCTTCAACATTATTGCAACTTTCTGTGGTTACTGGGTTAATATCCATGTAATATCTATACAATATTAAATGTGGACATAATGCTTTTTGGATATTGGTAAACCTTTATGGATATTGTATAGATATTGCTTGTTACTAGGGAAGGTGCATCCTTTATCTTCATCCACTAATTTCTCATGGTCTGATACTGTTGCGATCATATGTTTTTAGAATAAATCATTGTTTTTGGATATCACTATGGCTGTTGTTCGTTTAAAACAATTATTTCTACTCTCGAAATCTAATGATTTGTTTCACTACCAACAATCTATATTTCTCAGTCTTGCAAAAAAACTTGAGAAAAACCATGTATGGAAATTTGAAGATGAAACCCTCTCTATACTTTTTTCTTGAACAAAGCTAGGTATTTTACATAATCGAATGAACATGAGAATCTGATGAAAAGGGAATGCTAGAACCCTATGAATACTAAAGAAGAAAAAATATGTTACAGTAGAATAAAATAAAATTAGCCAAAAGGCAAATGAAAGCAACAAAAAAGCTTAAAAAATAGAATCGGTTGGAATGGTGCTGATCACAATTAATTTTTAATGTATAACTCGAGGAGAAACTAAATGAAATAAAAAAAGATATACCTATATAATAAGGTATAACTATCGATATCACTGTAGAGTTGGTTAAACAATATTTGCTGAAAAGATAATAATAATTTATTACGGGTTAGGAGGCCCAATTACCAGTAACAAAGAGAAAGTACATATTATAACAATTATAAGAATAAGACTTAACAAGAATTATCGATAAATAACAATGAAGGTGTATGGGTTTCCAGCAAAAATTGAACGAACCACCTGGCCACTTGGCTATACGGAAGCTAAAAGTATACCTGTTAAGTCATAAACCGTTAACTTCATTGTTCTTTAAAAGTAGAAAACCCCTCAAAGTATTTTTTTCATGATTCACAAAATTCCCATTTTCGATTAAATAAACTGATTAATCAAGAATTGTTTACTTATATATGCGGTCTTAACATTACTAATCATCATTTATATTATATAGATATGTTAGTAGCGCATTTTCAATCCAACAGATATTCACCGGAGCGGAATAGCGATAATAAACTCCAATATCCCGCTCGATTAGTCCACGATCCTTCCTGCGCTGTCGCATACGTCGCGTATTTTGAGGACTTGTCAGTTGTTTGGTGTTAGCGGTGGAAGCGGTGTTAGCGAGAATAAGGAGAAAGGCCATAAAGGCGATAAAGGAGTAGAAGCGCCTGTGCCGCCTTTGCAGGATGAGATAAGGCGTTAGATAAGTTTTCTTCACATGTTGGTGAAGAAAAGTAACGGTGATGTGCCGCACATTTCTTAAAACTTCAGAAAAAGAGACGTGTATCGATCATTAGTGAGCAACAGAGACTTACAAATATATTTATATGATTTTATAGTAGTCAAATTAAAACTAAAAATGCTTGGCCACAGTATAAGTTGGAAGGATTTATTTCCTTCCACAAGTAGTGTCGTAGTTTTTATATCGTATATGGCTTTGTTTATAAACCAAGGTAAGTTTTTCTCAGTTTTCTCATTCTTAGTCGTAAATATATTCTTTCTTAGCTTGTAACACATTTATGTTTTCAAAATCCTCAGGGGTTTTAGTGACAGCATCACAAGGAAAGGATAGCGCTTATAATTACAATACAGTCACGGTTGTCCTTATGACAGAGGTTCTGAAATTATTGGTGTCCTCGGCGTTATACTGCAAAGAGTTAGTATCATAATCTTGCTCTGTTTTTAATGATATTTTGATTCGTATATACACCTGGAAGTACTTAACTTTCTAGTCTAGTAGTAGTGATTCTTGATATTTGACGAGCTACTATTAATTGTTAAATTGAGCATTTTACTGTATCATTAAATAATGTTCTTCAATATCTAGTTTAAGGACATTTAATCATATTAAAAATTTTAATTTCAGCAATCCGTTTACATCATTAATATTTGAACTCAAACAGAATTTAAGAGGTAGGTAATGTATTATTTTCAGAATCATATAGATAATTTGTGTTGATCTTACCAACGGTGAATCTATTTTTATATAAATTAACTTTTTGTTTCCATTTGTAGACTTAAAATTTCCACTCATCTCAATTGTGTTTTTACAGTTCTTATGCTGTATTTCGTTCCTGCATTTCTTTATTGCTTGTACAACAACCTCGCCTTTGTTAATTTGTCTGCTTTTGATCCAACTTCGTACTATTTGTTACTTCAGTTCAGAGTGGTGGTCACAGGAATTATTTATCAGGTAATACGTGAATCCACTTTATTTCCTTTGATGATATATACTTATTCCCCTCATTCTCATTAAATAATTCTTATTTTCAGTTCATATTTAAAAGAAAACTGAGTGGGAAACAATGGATTTCGTTAATACTCCTAACAGCTGGATGTATGATAAAGCAAGTTGATTTCTCTTTGTTTTCTGGAAGTGGCAAGAGTTCCTTACCTTTCACTGATTTTCATCTAAATATCAACGTTTTCCTCATATTTGTTCAGGTTAGTTTCTATTTCACAATTACCTTAGAAGTATAATGGATGTTTCACTAAAGTGTTTTAAGGTTGATCAACTAAGGACATTGCATATGTTTTAAGAGGGTTGGAAACCGATTTGGATAATAATAATTAGATTGGATTTTTTATTAAAATTGCACTGCATTTGCTGTTTCCTTATACGTTAAGTATGAGATATGAATGGGAAGAGCCCTTTTTCTGGTTCGAGAAAGAATATCAATTGGTAGCATTTAAAATTCAATTTTTAATTTTTTCTCATTGAAAAACATATAAGAGTCCTTTATAGCTTGTTTTAATTTAAGGGATTTGTATAAATCACTGCTCCATACCTAACAAAAGAAATTTAAATTACCTATTTTAATTCTTTCATAACATCCATTGCAGCATTTTTGCTGATACTTAGAACAGATGTCCGAATGTCTCTCAGTCAAATCCTATAAAGGTCTTTCTATCCTTAATATATGACAAAACCCTGTCTTACCCAGAAAAAGTGGTGGTAACTCGATTTTTAATTGGTATTACTCATTAAGATCATAAAATATATTTTTTATTTTAAACAAGACGATATGGTAACAAGTGGTTGTTTTTATCTCTATTTTGATTGTTCCATATTCATACTGTAATCTGCAACAATTTATGTACTGTTTAAGTGTAATTTCATAATATCAGTTAACCGATTAGTGAACCTGCAGCAAAGGTTGCAACTGGTAGATAGAATGGCCCTTGTTGGACTAGGAATATATTTCTTTACATCCTTGACGTTGCATAACTCATTTTTATTACATCCTATTGTACATAATGAGCTTTTTAAGCATACGCTTTATCTTTATTATTAGCTTTGAGAGGGAGCTAAATTTTGTGCTCAATAAGAGCTAGATGGTGTTTTTTGTATGAATATATATTGCTATTCAATTCAACTTATTCTATAGAGATTAGGATAATCAATTGATCCAATTTTCTATTTTTGAAATATTCCAATTTATGAAAAGTATGTATTCCTTCAAATTATGGATCATCCTTTATGGAAAAAGGAATCTTTGCCTCTTTACAGAAAAATTTAAAATATCCAGTTTCTATTTTACTTTTATGAAGAACCATAATTATAGCGGTATGATCATTTAAAGTTATTTATAATTCTGTTCGGTGAAGTCCTGACGAATTTTACATAACGTGCCATGCTAGGTAGGCAATATCTTATTGGAGGTTTTAAATCTCTTATTCATTAACAGCCATGTTCCAAATTTTCTTTCTTTACAATACAATTTCCCTTAAGTCTCCGGTCAGTACGTCTATGGTAAGGAGAATAGTTTGATTTAAATCTATCAACATGTTACATCACCATTGTGTTTTGCATTGAGTGGATTCTCTCAATATCGGAAATACTCTCAAATCTTCATATTGTAATTGAGAAACATTTTTAGCGTCAACTGAGACTACAGAGCTGCTTTTGTGTTTAGTGCTGCGCATACTCGATACATATGTACGTATTTAGTGGATGGCACTGAGTCCTGCGACAGAGTAATCTTATTTCTCTTTTGGGTGGAATTGTGAATGTGAACCAGATAATGTGTCTACATGTTTATACTAGTGTAGGATGGGCTCTTCTTCATGCCATTATCTGTCGCAGACCATATCGTTGTTGCGAAAATAGGCATAGGGTTTTTTCATAGTGATCCCTAAGTTTCATAACATTTCCTTTTATGGGACTTCATCTGTTGGAGGTCCGATTGAATAAGATGCATGGAATTATATCATCCTTTTCTGTTTATGGTAATTGTGATATTGTTGCCCAATGGCCGATTGTATACGACCCTTAATATGAAAGTCTTATTTTGTGCCGGAGGCGATGTGACGGGACAGGGATTTTCAGATGTGGTCCATGGACGAAATACTGTCCAGGAAAAAGATAATGGCAGTATCTTAGACTAGATATAATTTAGAAAGAAGTAGTTCTTTAGGCTTGAAGACGAAGGATCGAGACCACCCGTTACGAGACCCGAGAAAGATTCCTGCCAAATATAATTCCACCTCACATTTCCACATTCGTTGCTGCAATTCTCAGAACATTTTTCTCCACTTGATTAGTGTCTGTGACGTCGCGACATTTTTGTGGATAGTATATTCATTGATTGATTATTAAGCGAAGTTAGATCCATATTTTTTCCATCCCAACCTTGTACATCCTTGGAACAAGTGTATACTGCGTTAAGAGAAGAGCAATTTAATTCTTCCAGTTAAAATTTAACTTGGATTTCAGTTTCAGTTTAAGATACTGTTTTTAAGACCTTTTCTGTGCAAGAGTGATCAAATTTTTCTTGAGCAATGCTCTATATACCAAAGGATAGAACATTTTATTTGTTCATTAATTTCCATGTGATAGTGTTTTGAAAGTAATCTGATATGCTGAAAGCAATTTTTCTTATGCCTCATATGTACATATTTTGCATAATGCATATTATACGTTTTGTAATCCGTATTATAGCTATTTTTTTAAAATCCCTAAGTCAGATTTTGTAACCTATATGAATACAAATTTCTACATTTTGTCAGGGCTTGGGGAGTGGGAATTATAATTAAGTGAAATTTTTTTTTCTACTTAATTACTGAATTACACCATCTGTAATGCAAGTTGTGGTACTTTCAAACACTGTTCTAGCCAACATCGCTTTAGAAACTATATTGCTAGAGACTGCTTTCTTAATGTATTAATTTATAATTATTATCTTTGTCTCTAGTTAAATTATTTGAAATCTATGTGTATTTAGTAATTTTTCGCATGGACCAATGTTGGCACAAACTCTTCATATGCTACTGCCCATTTTCCATTAAATTTCTCTTTAAGAATCTACTTCTACTATATTTTTGGCCATGTTGCTAGTTCTTTTATACAGTGTGAGTGCACATTTAAAGTGAAATATTTTGTAATTATCAGCTAAAAACTATAATTTGAGATAAAAATTGGAATATATATTGGAGTCCTATTTTTATAACGCATGTTTAGTAAGTTAAAATTTAATTTTCACAAGAAAGAATGAACATGAGATAAGTGCCTGTCTAATATTCAATTTTTGTATTGAATAGATTAAATACCTAAAGAAAAGCAGTGCAAAGCATGTAAAATTCCTCAATTACTTTATCTTGTATCATTAACTTTATACGAAAATAATTGATGATTCAGTTTGCATAATCCCTTGAGTACAGCCATCAAATCTCACCAGAATTCACTCGTTCATGGATTTGCATCAATTGAGCTACATCTGGATTAGAATCTTCATATGGAAAATAGTCAAAATTTAAAATTATTGTTCTTATTTGCGATTAACCCACACTAATGTGGGCATATTTCAGCATATAAGTCCCTGATGCAGAAGTTATTGTTTATTATTTATCTCGTATTTAACTATTGTATAAGTATATTGAAAGTTACTTGGATTAAATTGAAAGATACAGTTTTTTGGGAGCAAATTGTAGAGGAAGGCATGGAAAGGTGTTTGAAGGGGAATTTTTTGGGTTATCCTGCTGTACATGTAATGCCTTGAAATGAGTGCATTGAGTGGGATAATTAATAATTGCAAATAAGGCTGATGGTGCAAATATAAGTTAGTGCTCTAGGCAACAACTGTCGGAAGTCTTGATGACCATGAGTTACTTGAGACCATGAATACTTTTGATGTTTAAGCAAGATTGAAGGCTATTTCTTGAAACAATCATGTCTTATATTACAATATTGCTCTTTTACTATTTACACGTGTTTGCTCATGTAAAGTACACACTCAGATACAGGAAATATAAGAGATCACACCTTTGGTGCATTTTGAAGTGAGAGTCAAAATGAAAATATTCATTTATTAGTTGTTTTATTTGGATCTGATTGATGAATTTCAATACAGAGATTCATAGTTCATCCCTGGCGATGAGTTTAAATATGTTTCATTATTCTGAGTTATTTCTGCAAAATTCAAGAAAAATAATTTGGGGTTAAAATGCTAAGATCTTTATTAGGTATATCTCGTATTATATAATACGATATGTATACGATATAATACAATACGTGAAAATAACCGAATAAGGAAGTAGTACAGATTCAACTGGTGTTTACACCCCCTGCCACACGCCAAAAGGCGGCTTGCAGGGTATTAATGTAGATGTAGATGTATTATACGCCAGAATGGCATCTTGTGCAAATATCAATCCATAGAAGGATTTTCTGATCAATTTTTCCTCTTGGGATGTCATGAGGCACCTATAAAATTTTCCCCAGTTGAATTTTCATGGATTAAATCAAAAAGAAAATAAGTGTCTCTCTCCTGAAATTTAAATCTATTCTTATTATTTGTAATATTAAAAATGAATAATCAAACATTCCTTTTGAACTCACTTTGAAAAGTGGTTACCTAGAAACGTTCTTTCTTTTGATTTGTTAATATTTCCCTCATTAAGTCATGCCATTTATGTATTATATTTAGACCCGTTTCTCTTTGGGATCTGGGTGCATGTGCCCTTACGTGCAAACATATATATCCTTACCCCCATATTCATTGTATTCCATGTTAGGGTTGTCAATCTCTTGAATTTGCATGACATCTTCTTTGTACTATGATATTCTTGTGTACACCTTTTGCTTTAAAGACAGCCATGCATCTTGTTGTTATGTTTTCAAAGTCAAAATATTGAAGATATGCATTTGAAATTACAATATTTGTTCAATCATCAACAGTAACTGAGTGTCTCTAGGGCTGCTTTAATAGTATTGCTTAAACCTCTTACTTTATAACACCCCTTTGATAAATAAATGCAAAATAATAATTTACATATTTTAAATAATTAGATATTTTAGAAGCTTTCACACTAATTGGCTATTATGCACATGCTAATTATCTAATAATAATGTATAATATTAATAATAATATTGAATAATATTAGCTAAATGCAGGATTTACTGAAAATTTATTTACTACTTTTTAAGTAATTTATTTAATTTTTGTTAATGGTCAAATTCTTCCATGGGACTTAGATTTGACATTTTGGGGAATGAATGATTTTTATAATTCCCAGAATGTAATTATATCTTATGAAATATGGCAAGAATATCTGTAAGTAATTAAAATATGATATTAATCTAGAATAAATAAGAAATCTTGATTTATGTAGATTACTTGGTACGCATGATATAATGGATTATTTTCTCGTTTCAGACTGTTTGTTCATGTTTAGCTGGTGTTTACAATGAATATCTTCTGAAAGGTGAGGGGGAAGTCAATATATTCCTTCAAAATGTATTCATGTACATTGACTCCATTTTATGCAATGCTGGGATACTTCTGATGCAGGGAAATTTTGTGGAATCTTTCTCTCCTGGTGCGTTGAGTTCAGTATTTCAATTCAAAGTGCTCTTGATAATGGCCAATAATGCTGCAATTGGAATCATCACGAGTTTCTTCCTCAAGAAATTGAATTCCATTTTGAAGACTTTTGCTAGTGCTATGGAATTGATGTTTACCGCAGCTGTGTGTTGGGCCATTTTTGGCATTCCTATATATTTCAATACTGTAGTTGCCATAGCAATTGTGTCTTACGCTGTGATTTTATACTCCCAAAACCCTGTTGTTAATCAGACCGTTAAAGTGCCAGATTCACCGTCAAGTAAGCTGGTGGAATCAGTTTAGTATTGTTCTGTTTACATCACTTCAATGGGCATTACAATTTTACCCACTTGTAAAGTGGGCTTTGTTTTACTTGTGAAAGCACATAGGAATAAGTCATTTATTATTGACGAGAGCTGTGCTGCTCTGCAAGGCCACGTCCTTGCATTTACTAAGGAAGAATATAAGGCATGAATTCTTCTCATTTTACTCTGGTTGTCACAAATGTTTTCTCAACTTAAATGCCTGCCGGTGTTAATTTAATGATGACATATTGTATTATTTATTGTTATCCCCTCCTAAAGTGTAATTTAAACCGATAATTTTTATTTTATTTTTGTCATTAGCAGACTGATCTCTAAGATCAACTGTATTCATATCTAAGAACAAATAAGTCAAACTAGATGTTACTTTTGATGAGTAATATTTTCTCAGGAAAGAAAAATTAAATTTTTCTTGTGAAATTTATGGAACAATGTCAATTTTACTTTTTTTTACTCTGTTTTGTTGTATTATTCTAGAAAAAAAATGGCCAAGCTGTAATAATCTTAAATATCTATCCTTAGAAGATTTAAAATTAAAGGAATCGCTCTTGATTTTGAGGAGATTCGTATTAGAGTGATTCAGTTACATGGTACCAAAGAAAGTTTTGTGAACTGTAGTATTTATATGGCTTTTATTGATTTACTGTGATAAAGAGTTTGGTTCTCTTAAGTTTTACTTTTGCCAGTTTGTTTGTGCAAGAAGGTAAGAAATTTGAGTTGATTTTGGTGGCTGTCCCATGGTGCCAATGGTCTCCCAAATGGTGCTTTGATAAGTCGGATATGCTTTTGTATTCGAAGACATTTTCATTTAGACCTCTATAGTATAAGAATGTGTCATTACGAATCCTGTTTCCACTTGTAAATGAGTAAGGAAGGAAATCGCCATTCCTGTCTTTGAGCAGAGTTTTAGGAGTATTATTGTTTATTTGTTTTTATTTCCTTTGCACATTAAGTGATCCCTTTCACAAGTTAACCTTATTAAATTTATATGTTATACATTAAAGCATTTTTCTGAGAAGTCAAATAAAGGCTTCTTTCTGCTCTTCATAATTATCCATTCCAAAGCAAAATTGGCTTTAATATGCGAATATTTTTGTCAGTTTGGGTGCTAGCTCCTATCCGCTGGTGTGCATATCCCTCATCGAGCCATATTTGCAAGTTTTTTATTTGAAGTGAATGAGTTAAAAAATCCTCTTTTAGATACTGCTGAAGTATGCAAACAAGATTTTGCATAAAACATTATTTTTGGTGCGACTAAATTGATTTTTTCTCAATTTTTATGTCCCCCTAGTCTTTATCTTTTCTTTAAACTAAACATTCTTATAAATCTGCAATGCGGTATTCTGACAAGCTCAATGCCTTATAAAAATTTGTTTTATTTTGTTTAATTGGAGCATAATTGAGGTTAAACGGAGGACTTAAATGAATGAGTCAATGCACATTTTTAAACCTTGCATGAAGAAACATGATCAGTCTTTCAATTTCTTATGCAGTTCCTTTACATCATCCATTGATGTTTATTGTAAATTATGTAACACGCTTAAAAGTGACATTTTTGTTTTGAATAAATTCTTAGTCTCCAATGTTCGTTTCTTGATGTTTGGATTGTAATTCTTTGTTATTACATTGAATTTTCCTTATATTTTCAAGTAGTCATTTGAAATTTGTTTTAATCACTTGTCTGTCTGTTCTTGATGTGGGTGTTCTTGTCACCAAAACGTTTATGAACAGAATGTTTTAGAAAAATAAACTGATTATTTCTTGTGGTTTGCAATCAATTATATAAATTTTATTTACAGCTCTTGACGTCCCCACTTTATATTGTTTTAATTACTGAAAATCCAGTGGTGCTTTGGTAAGATTTTTTTATGGCATCAAATTATACATATGTGGAAATCACAAAAAATATGATATTTGTAATTTTCCAGTAACTTCAACTCTTCAACACTTTTTCTATGTAATTGAGCCTATTCTCGGTGGAATAAACAATAACATTTTCATTTTTTGTTTAATAAGCAAAAAGACAATCTTTAAACTGCCTTCAGTTGGTGAAAATCATTTGGAAAATCAATTATCTGTCACCATTATTCTTATTGATCTATCTCGTCATTTAAAAATGAGGATGCTTAGAAAGTTGAGTTTTGCAGTAATTGCAGCATTTTTCAAGTAAACATTTAAACAAATTTATTCAATGTTTCAGTGCATTAAATCAAACCGTGAGTTCATGTTGTACACAATGTTTCATGAAATAAATTAGAATTTTCGAAGAATTCTCTCTTGAATAATGTGAATCTTTGTTTAGTTCAATAGTTGCTTGGCTTTCTTTGGAAATGATAATCATTAAGGAAATGAACTTGAAGTATTGAAAGGGTCTTTAAATGACCAGGTATAGATCCCATGATAAGTGAGATGGAGAATATATATCGTGTGTTGGCTACTGCTTATATGTTATTATAAACTAAAATTTAAAGCTGTACCTCTTTTTCTTGGATAATTTGATGGATATAACCAAGAATGCTTTATATATATTAGGCTGTTCAAATGAAAAGGTACGAATTGACACTGTAGGTATAATTGAAGTCTTATTCCAAATCAAACACCAGAAGCCTGAGCAAAACTCTGGTTCACGAGCCGAAGAATTCCCTGTTCCCAGAATTCCTGTGGCTGTGACAAGAGCAAGTCTTTCACTGGTTGATTGTGTGTTCCCTCCAATTGACATGGCAGTGCTTATAAGGATAGCAATATGTTCACATTGCAAAATTCGATGATTGATTAGATTTCTGACTGGGGAAGGTGTTAAACCGGCTGATATTCATCGCCGCATGGTTGCCGTTTAAAGGGGAGAATGCGTGTTCGAGAATTTCACCATAAGGCGCATCCACAGGTCTCCACAAAGTGTACTGGCCAAGTACAAGAAGGAACAGCTTCAGAATCCTCCCTACAGCCCAGAAATGTCACCCTGCAACTTCCACCTTTTTGGTCTGCTTAAAAACATCCCAAAGGGTCTCAGATGATGAACAAAAGGGCACAGTGAAGAACTAGCTCTTATTCTGGGAACAGGGAATCCTTGGACGGAACACATAATCAATCAGTTAGGGATTTGCTCTTGTCACAGCCACAGGAATCCTGGGAGCAAGGAATCCTTCGGCTCGTGAAACAGTGGTATAGTTGTGCTCAGGCCTCTGGTAATTTATTTGGATAAAGACTTCAACTATACCCACAGTGTCATTTCATACATTTTCATTTGAACAGCCTAATAGAAGTATGATAAGAAGTGCCAAAATTAATTAATTAATTATTTTACATCTGATCTTCAGTTTTGAAACTTAGATTCTCTTTAGATTTTTGTGGTAGAAATAGCAGTTCTTGTATTGATTGAAGTCTTCAGCTTATAATGTTGTTAATTCATTTGTTGCTGAAGTGGACTACTTGAGTTACTTTCAATTGTGTAGTAATCATCTGGAATGGTTAACAGAATTGAAACTAATGAGAAAGAGGAGGCAACATGAATAATAATAACAATTTCTTCCCCTAACGTTTTCTTTGAAAATTTCTATGTAATATTACAGTATTACATCGTTGAGACTGCTGTTTTTCCTTATATTCTTTACAGAATTATAGAAGAAACAGTGCCGGATCTAGGGTATATGAGGCCTATGGGCAATCCAACGGGTGGAGGCCTTTTTTGGACGTTTTTTGCCTCTCGCTCCCCCCCAATCTGTCTTGACTTGTTGAGAAATTTCCCTCTTTCTCCGCGACTCAACGGGGTGTTGTCGGGTTTCCCATTTTTTTTAAATTTTTTTTTACATTTTGTCACCTTGGTGGAGGCATATGGGCACTGCCCACTGCCTAAATCGGGCATTGAGAAGAAATAAACATCTCTTAAGTTTTTGGCTTAAGATTTTCTTAATGTACTTAATTGATGGACTCAGAATAGATTTTTCATAGCTATGATAAGATGAAAGTTTTTAGTTATATGTATATACGAGTAAAATGTAGCTTGCATACTGCAAGCAGAACGACAACACTAATTTCGTGTCGGCATCATATCGGGACGGTCCTCAAAAGAAAAAAAAGGATTGAAAATATTCTTCGAACCGGGGTATTTTGGTGATACTTATTATGCAGCACAACAGATTTTCACCATCTCTAACTGTGTGTGAAAATCCAAGCAGAAATATTGGCTGCAACTGCCTCAAACGACCTCCTACTTTTCACATATATTCCTTACGTGAGAAATGTTATCGTGCTCTGGCATCGAAGCCAGGAACAGCATTGTCGTATCTGAATTTTTTTCTAAAGCCGAGTTATAATATACATTTTCTAGCAAATCAAGAACATCCTATTATTTCGATTAGTACATCAAAATAAATAATGAAAACTAACTCAATTTATTTTAAATGGTGGATATATTTACCGCTTGGCTTCGAACCCGGATCTGTCTGGTAATACTTTCTATTCAGCGCAATAGAAGATCACCACCTCTAACTATGTGTGAAAATTCAAGCAGAAATATTGGGTGCAACTTCCTCAAATGACGTCCTACTTTTCCCATATATTCCTTATGAGAGAAATTTTAATGTACTCTGGCATCGAACCCAGAAATAGTACTGTCTTATCTAAATTTTTTTCTAAAACCGATTCTTAATATACATCTTTTAGCAAAGCAAGAACTTCCTGTCATTTCGATAAGTTCATCAAATTAAATAATGAAAAACCACCTCAATGTATTTTAAATGACAGATTTTTGCATCGTCCTAGCATCGAACCCAGGATAATTTCCGTAATAATCATTAATGTTTTCAAAAGATCCTCACCATATCTAAAGGCTCTAAAAGATTCTCTAACTATCCGGGAAGTATTTTTTTTTTAATTCCCGAAATTCAAAGCAATGCATTCAAATGGAAAAAATCGGGACTTTGGGGCCCTCTGGAATCGAACCCATGACACTGAGGTTCAAAATCGCAATTTTTCTGGCGGTTACACGTTATGGCCAATACGTCGTAAAAATTTCAAGTCAATGACACTTGTGGTTTAGCCTGTGAATTTGTATCCTATCTGGGCATATATATGAATGAATCCGGAGAAGCATCTATATTAATAGATATAAATATACACGAGTAAAATTTGCTTAGATTCTGCAAGTAGATTGATACTACAAATTTCAAGTCGATATAATGTTGAGAAGGTCCTCGAAGGAAAAGAAAAGGGATTAAAAATATTCTTAAAAATCTCCTCAATTTATTTTAAAAAGGACAAATTTGCACTCACCTGGCCTCAAACTCACGCTCATTCGGTGACAGTTTTATAGATAAAGGAAAGCGCATTCTCCGTGAATTCTATGATTTTGAATTCCCTATCCTACCGGGATATATTATAAAGTATTTTCGAAACTATCATAAATAATTTGAAATTCCCGCCTTAAGTTTCAAATAGTAGAGACGCCTGGTGTCGAACCCAGGCATACCTTGTAATTTGGTAGTACATACTTGAACTTATTTACTGCTAAGTTTGAAATCGATTTCATGCCGGGAGGGACCTAAAATAGGATTCCGTTATCCCCATAAGAAACGCATTGAGGAATGTAAATAATTCGCTGGGTTCGAACCAAGGACCATCAACAAAACGTTAAACAGCGTTCATAAAATATATTCATGATCTCTATCTACGTGCCAAGTTTCAAGTTTCCATTTTATCGGGAAAGTATTTAAAAAATCTTTAAAATAGCCACAGTGCATTTTAAATATGAGAATATTTGCCCTGACCTAGCGTCTATGCAGTACTTGTATATTATTATTATTATTTGGGGTCTTTATTATAGGCGAGATTGAGACTAGAAAGTCTCCTCTTCCATCTAACCTGTAAATTATAAACGTCTTTATATAATAGATATGTTACAAATATACTAAATCAGTTTATTTGCATCGCACTCCTATGTGCGGCATCTTTTCTTGCTTGTATGGTGCATTGATGATATGGAGGATAAGTGTGCATTCGAATTGTATTACTGTGATAGAATATAATGCATTTGACACTGGATGATACGTGACACGTTGAATCATACACACTGTTTTTCCCAGTTAGTACTGATAAATGACAAAACACAGTCCCCTAATGAATTGTCTTGATGATTTTATGATTTGCGAATTATGTTGTACATTTTTAGAGAAATACAGTGGAAGATAAAACTCAAATAGTAATAAACGTAACAAAGAAAATATTCGAGGTCACTCATAACATGACATGAATATGCTGAGCCAGTTGATCACCTAAGGTATCCCTGAGCCACTCAGTTCAGTTCAGTTTGCTTTCACAGAAAAATATTGTTTATAAAAACTGGATTTCATACTTCCTGGGTACATACAAACGTCAAATTTACCAGTCTGATCTAGTTAGTCTGTTTATATGTATTGGAGTAACTGAAGAGAAATGACATAGAGGTGAAGGAAATTTGAAGAGCTTAGATCACGGCATGAGAAAAGGAACTCGGCGATTTCGGCAGAATAAATATCTCTCTGATGTATTACTCACGATTCTGTGATGGAAGAGAGTCAGAATCTTAAAATATCTGATAAGCAGCCGAATTTGCTGATAACAACCGCTTCAGCAATCCATAACAGCATCCTTCTGCTAAACCTTTGAACTATTACGATGATTTAACCCAGAATTCCCTTTTACTCTCTGAAAAGTTTAAACTGGTTTCAAACAACTGTGAACTTTGATTGCACCAAATTCTTTTCGTTCGAAACGCTGCTCGCTTTGGAGCCCTTTTAAAAATATCACCTCTTTCATTTTCTCGATCGTAAGAGAAAAAAAATCGCTCCGTTTTCCTGTAAGGTTTCTTCGAAACCTTGATTCTATGTAGCGTTGCTCATTTTTAGTGATTTTCTTCAGCCGTTTCTCGCATACTCGAGGTACTTCTGCGGGGAGTACCCGAAGAGATCGAAGTCGAGGCTGTACTTTTGGTAGAGGGCAAGAACCTGTTTTTCAGAGATTTGAGAGAAATATGCTTTGGCCGTGTCATCCGTGGTTTTGCCTCCTCTCGTCTGATGACGCCATCGAGGTTTTATTCCTTCCACTCCTAGTAAACCAGCGGATCGCAGAATATACTCCTGGTCTCGTCTCATCGTCTCCACCTGAAGATACAAATTCAGTTAATACTCCTTCACTACCAAGTGACAGTGTTTCGGTAAATGGAATTTTTATGATATTGGAGAAAAATTATTTCTATAATAACAACAGTATGTTTCTCCTCATTCCTTTCACAAGTATGAGGAAGAACTTACACGGTCATATAAAAAATACAATTGTTTCCACATACCAGATAATAATATGAAACTCGGTAATTGCACATGGAGGTGTAAGATTTATAGTTAAATCACTCGATTATCAGAGGAAGTTGCCCAGAAAATTCCGGTGCGGTAATTTACGAAAAAAGGATCATCGCAAGTCAAAATCGTAATACTAGTCTGAAATAATAATTGATCTTACTAATTTAACTTCATTTATACGTACAAAAGTAAAAGACGAAGAACAAATAGGACTCAAAATATATTCACATACTCTTGCTAATCTTATACAATCAGATATTAGTTGATAGAACAGTCTTGGAAAAAGTCCGACGGGACCGGGAATGGAACTCGGCTCTCCCGATTGCCGGACTTATTCAATTCTATTCTTCCTTGGGATTTTCCCTTTCATCTTGTGCAAAATAACTTTACCCAATTCCTTGATTACTTAAAGATTACATTTGGCTTGCTAAATTGGGATGGAAGCCTTTACTGGCGAAAGGCGAAAATTTCATTTTTGGTTCCATTGGGACCTCTTTACGTCCATTTCCTTGTTGGATTTTTCTTAAAGTTTGTATTTTTATACGAGTAAAATGCTGCTTGCATACCGGTTGGTGAATGCCACTTTCATTATTTGGGCGGAGATATTGTTGAAGCCTTCTTAGCATGGTTGAACCAGGGCCAGGCCCGTTCTTATAATTTTGGGGGCCCTACGCAACATTATTGTATAGGGCCCTATAGACCCCAGTTAATAATTTAATAGAATACATATTATAATTATATAACGTTAAAATATCATAGTATAGTATGGAAATTGAATTTGTTATGCTTTTATTTTCATTTGTTTAATAAAAATTTTAATTATTGAAATGCTGTATGTCCTTTTTGTGGCTTGGCGGCAGGGCCCCCAAGTTGACGGGGCCCTACGCGACCGCGTATGCCTAACAACGGCCCTGACCGGGGCTATACATCGCCTTTTTCTGGGCTTGAGCCCGGGGGTTGAATTAAGGATGGAGGAAATCAACATTACTTGAAAGCTGGACATCCGCGCATACCTATTGTTAAGTTATATTCCGCTAAACCTATCTTTAGTATTTGCTTACGAATTGCAAAGTCTTCAGTTCTACAAGAGATAGAAATAAAATTTAACTTAGGGCAAGAGAGCGCGCCAGTTCTAGTTTTAATTTGTTCCTTTAGATATTGATCCCTTAGTATGTAATTAAACGATTCCATACATGCTGTTCATCAGACATGAATAATTATTTAAAACTTGTATTCTTTCGTGGCAATTGAATCGCAGCTGCTTAATCTAAGAGCTCGAAGCTGTTTTATTTAAACCCTAAGATGAGAAAAACACTTTTAAGTCTTTTGACCACATTTGCCATCTTCTTTGGTTTTATTTATCTCATTTTATATTTGTCGCTGAGAACATAATTCTGAACGCCTTTATTACAGCATAAAACGACCGTATATAGTAGGAATTGAAATTTGATCATGTATGTTAAAATAACAAATATTATTTAAAAAATCATAAGTATACCTTATCGGTAAAGGTTTCCTATGATTGCACCACGTGCCTTAAGCTGTTAAGAATTCTTCGTGATAAATAGAGTATAAATAAAATCAAGATCTTCAGGCCAAACGTTGTGGAACGCCATAGCAAATGAATTTAAAAAGTTCTACGAATTTTCCACAATATTTATTCAAAACGACCGGTTTCGACCATTACAGTCATCTTCAGGCATTTGGTAACACAGAAATGACAGAATTTATATAGAATCAAAACTGCAAAGTATACTATAAATTCTGTCATTTCTGTGTTGCCAATTGCCTGAAGATGACTGTAATGGTCGAAACCAGTCGTTTTGAATAAATATTGTGGAAAATACGAAGAACTTTTTAAATTTATTAGAATTCAAATGTCTTACCTTGGCAATGGCATCGTATCTTAGGAGACAGGGCGTGCAGAACAGGTAGTACGGAATCCAGTGGTCATCGGCTCGAGTGACCAGGTCTTCGTCGATGAGATATCGCACGAATTCGGAGAACGTTGGTTCGATCCTCTCCTTGGAATCGTCGGCAAAAGTTCTGTTGAAGCGGTATTTCCCCACGATATGTCGTCCGTACTTCTGGTAGAAGTGCAGCACTCCATGCTCAAGACCCACTTTCGAGTTCTCCAGTTTGTCTCTATACGCCGATAGAAGGCGTTCGAACGGATGGCGCACTACCATGAATTTGAAGGTGGTCCCGAAAGCCTGTTGGTGGATTTATAAATCACGATCACCACGAAATATTTTGTCTTAATACAGGTGGAAGTCAAGAGTCGATAAGAAATCAATTTGAATTCCAGAATATGCATCCTATAAAAATCAGGATTGGCTTCAACCTCATCTAATGAATGAAATACTTAAGATACCTCATTTTTGACATACTTTACGGTTCAGCCGTCAAGTTTTTACGAATAACTCTGTATTTCACCAAACCAAGCATTGACGGAAAGCATAGCTAAAATAATAGGACTGTCTCGGCCCAGAGTCAGTATTTTGTGTTGTGGATTCGTAAATCGAAATTTTTCTATGCTGAATTAGGTAAACATGACCCTCGAGTACAGTAAACATGAGAAATAAATCTTACAATTAGAACTAAAGAAATCATCAATAAAGAGCAGCCTTTGCCATTGCATTGTGAAATGTTTGATAGAACTCGGACAAAAACAGGGATCAGCGCGTGGGATAGTTTCAGTAACCTAACAGCCTTTTCGAAAAGACGTTTATCATTAAATATCCATGGATGAACTATCATTAATTATCATTAAATATCCATGGATTACTTAAATTGTGCGTCTATGCTTCATAATGTAATATCTTGCAGGTTTCCTCGAGAAGAATAAGCTTGACTCTCACGTGGACTTTGACTAAGTTAGAATGCACAAATGAAATTTAACTGGTCAATGTACTGCTATTTAAAATTATTTGAGAAAAAATCCGTTTTGATAAAATTTAATAAAAAGAGAAATCGATGTCAATCACGAGTGTCTGTGATAGGAATGATGTGATTTCAACTTCCGCATAGATAGGTATACTTTTCTGCAGCCAATAAATCGAAATATTACGAATTTACCTTTTGGCATGGGAATGGAAATACCAACCTAAACCAAAATTGGACGTGAACTTAGCAAAATCCGTCTTCTCCATAAACTTTTAGGAGATTTTTTAACCGATAACATTTATGAGATATCCTAGCTTTATATCCTCGAGTGTAATTCAACGCAGGCTTACAGACGGACAAGGGAGGCTCTTAGGAAAGATGTTATACAGATTTATTTCTCTCTCTCGACCGATCAACTATCTCTGTTGAACATCTGAGAATGTCTTTCTGGAGATATTCCATCCGTATCACTACATATATTGGTTAATGTAATCAGGAGTGGAACTTGCCCAGAAGGGCCGATGTTAAGTATTACCCTGTACACCTATCTTAAGTTCGCAACAGTATTCGTGCCCTAATCTCACCAGTTAGTTTTTAAACCGCAAATTATCATGAAAAATCCATTCTATGCTAAATTATAGTATAAGCTCTTAGCCACTAGTTTTTAACTCCTTTTGATTTCCCAAAATAATTTCTTTTTAAGAAAACTCGTCAAGAGAATGAGTGATCAACCAACTTCGCCTAAGCCTCTCATTCTATTTGCGGAAATAAATTTTTTCAAGACTTTCTCTCGATCTGCCTTTTATCGAATGGTTAACGTTCGATAGTGAAAGATTGTCTGCTGATCTTTATTTTAGCTCAATCTTCGCCTGCGTTTCTGTGAAATGGAGGGATAATGGGATCTCATTCTTCCTATATCTAAAACACTCACCGGTCACGCCAACCAGGAAATGAGGGCACAATTATTGAAAATTAAAGAATCAATAGTCGGGAGACAAAAAAAAATCATTTTCCTTGTTTAATTTGAATCCTTAGGCGTTTATGCTTTTGATAGCTATTCAAACCATCAAGACATTCATGTAATACCAACCGTACTGGTTGGAATTTCGACCGTTATGGTCAAGTGTAGTCTCTAATTATCCTCAGCATCTCGCACAAGGAAAGAATTAGCTAAATCTTCCCATTGCAACTAAAATATTAAATTTTATAAAATTTATTCTATTAAATGGAAAAATAGTACCTCTTCGGCATCTTTGTATTCTGGCTCTGGATATATTCTTCTTGCCAACACGCTCAGTTGCTCTTTAGGCGCCTTCAGCGATTCCTCCTTCATTCCGCCAAGCAGGAGGAAATTGTACAGCCATGTTGAGGATGCTGATTTGTAGATGGGACACCAAGAGATTTTGTGAGGCCTAAAATGAGTTTAGGAGCAGCATGGGAAATTATTTGACACGAGGTCGAATGGAAATAGGAAACAATTTTTTTCTGTGAGATAATGTGAGAGCTTCGATTTTCTATTGTTTTTGTTTACTATTATAGGAGTTGAATCCTCTTTGGTTCAGTAGGAGCAACTCAGAGAGTAATAAGGGTTTTATAGAGGATAAACAATAGAGGGTCGATTGCTTAATATTTCGTCTCTTCTAATTACAGAAATAACGTGTTTGTGCAATGGTGCTGTTTATCTAAATGCTTGGCGAATTATATTTGATGATAACTTCATAACGCTATGGCTAATGTTTGAAAGTAGTACATTACTGATCGAAGCGATTTATTTGGTGCTTCGTCTATAATTCACTTAGATCTTTTAAAATCTAAGAATTTCTTCTAAAGAATTCGTGTGTAGACAAAAGAAGAATACAGGTCACCATACGTCAAGGGCAGAAACAGAATTATAAACAGTTAAACAAGAAACAAACCGATGAATAATTTCCCAAAATAATTATTTCGTTCCTTCCTTTTTGCCAAGTGTCTACTAATAGTGATTGCGAAACGTCACAAGGTCATTTGATTTTAATCTTTGCTTAATTTTCTTGTAGACGCATCTCTGAATTTTCCGATATTTACTTCGTCGGAGTTTCCAATTCGAATGGGGAAAAAATAGAGGCCGAAACAGTGGATTCTGATAACTAAATTAATTATTGAAAATTCTGAGAATTTCAGACTGTGTTTAATTAGATCAGTTTTGTAATATCGCGCAATGGCAACTGAGCTGGAGATGTCATCGAGAAGGACTTGCGTTTATCAACAACTTTAGGGAATTGAATCGTGCTCATCATGTGCATCGAAATTTGAGAATATTTGTGAATCGCGATCTCAGACCTTCACCAAAGTAAAATAGAATAATGGAGATTCACGGGTTGAAAAGTATAACCAAACTCATTAGTTTATTTAGATGTTTTCGGTTATATTTAAGACATCGTCCACCGTATTTTTCTATTTCTCGTCCATCTTTGTTAACAGGAATGTTTTAGAGCTTTGGGTAAGGTTACGAACAGTATTATTCATTCGATTTCAGAACTTACGAGAACTTCTTCCGCTTACAGCGATCTGCCTCAGTGAAAAAACAAATGCGAACTACTTATTTTGCCGCCTCTTTCGGTCGTGGATTTGATAGAGGAGATGATGTAGATACAACTGAATTTACAGACATGATGGGAGAGTTGGCAAGCGATGGACTTACTTATCAATGTAGAAGACCGAATACTGCGGCGTCGGCGGGTGCTTGACGCTCGGAGTCTCCGAAGATTGTCTGTAGAGGCCCAAATTATACCTTCGGCACACTTCTTCCACTCGACGAAGTCTTTTGTCCATCTCCAATCTTGCCTCCCTCTGTTAGAGTAGTAGTGGATCAGTTGATTTATTAAAGTTTTCTGTGATAAAGTTTCATTAAACAGAAATGCGTACCCACATCCCACCAAAATGGGGCATTAATAAAAGAGAACTCCGTGACAAATGATTACGAGAAAAAATTTCTAGTACATCGGATTACTTTTTGAAGAAAAATAAGTAAAGATATCCCGTTAATAAAAAAAATTATGCAAGGGATCGTATCGGTGATTGATCTACAAAACTGGTGTTTCTAATATAACATTTCCTACTGAAGAGTTATTATAACAGTTTCATTTTATATGAATCCAAGGAATATTTTTATTGGTACTTATACTTTACAAAAATGTGTAACTATTACATGCGTACGTAGGCTTACGGGAACATTTATAAATCAAATGATTTTCTATACATTTATGATGTAAATCATTAGAATGTAAATGAATTACAAGTCCTTCCAACGAAGAATTGTTATAACATATCTTGCAGTTTTTCGGCACTAAAGTGGATGAAGGCCGACTTAAATCGGTGGATTCCAGCTCTAAAGTACACGTAAGCAAATTTACAACTTACGTAATGTCGTATTTAATTCCCCTGAGCGCAAATCGTCAAATGTCAATATTTCTTCGAAATCGATTCGTATAGAGAGCGAAAGAGAGCTCTTTCCTGTCCAGTCCTAAGCTATTCAAATCCCTTTATTTTTTCCATATTTATGAAAAATCAATACATAAACTCTTTGCCGTTTAATCTTCCGATTCATTCTCGCATTTTTACTGCCGCAAAGATAGCGAAAGAGTTTCGATTTTTACTGAATTCGTTCTCGTGTCCGCACCCGGAAGTGAGTCGACCCACATCTGCACAGGAAATCAAATGCGAAGCTCTTGTCTCTTTTATGGATACTTGATACATTTAACCATAAAGACAATGTCCTCGACTCTGTCATTTATTTCGACTGAATTGAAGCACTTGGTTTTAGATGCGCAAGCAATTGAGACAATTCCGTTCTTGCTTTTCCCCTCTGTAATATGATTGAGATATTTTTGTTACAGAATTTTAATTTCACTTGAGTAATTGCAATTTATCTTCAATAAACAAAATTATACTTTGATTTCGCAGTAATTTTGATACAAAACTGTTGAAAAAATCACAGGAAATATTAACAAAAACTCTTTATGGAGACCCGAGACCCACTCAGTCGGTAGCGGAATTTCTCTGATACTCAGCACTCGTTGGCGTACTTGTCTCATATGCTGAGGGCACGATCCACCGAATGGCAGGTTTTTTGAAGCGCCTCGTTGCCCTTCGATTGAAACCAAGCGAATGGAACCGTTCTCTCATGTGGCCTTTGGTTGAAAATGACAGAACATTCAACGGGGGACAAAAGACAAATAAGGATAGCTCGAACCTTATTCGGGTGCTATTGAGGTGCAGCGCTCTCCACGGAAGAAAAATCTCAATATTGTTATTGGTTCGTGAAAACAATGATGGTGTGGGTGGCTAGTGGGCATATACCTTCACTAGATTAATCAGAAAGTTTCGGAATATCTATAGAACCTTAAACACTCACTGTTACCTTTTAATTATGCCGTCTTATTTTTTGAGCCCTAAAAAGCATTATTTTATGACGATAAAAATAACTTATTTATAAATAAAAATCAATTATATTAATTTGAGTTTTCTGGTAAAATCATACATGAAAATAACCGAGAGATAATGTGATTTTGCGACATACAGAAGAAGGGTGAACATGATACATTTTCAAAATACATATGTGGGTCGGAACGGTACCACATTCACATATATCACGATTTTCTCTTTTAGAGAAAGTAGTTCTTACTTGTTCATTCGCAATAACCCTCTGCTTTATCTTTGAAATTGTCTTCCGCCTACACCTACATCCTTTTCTTTTACTCTCAAATCTCCGTAGATCTCTCCAGCATCTCGGTCTCTTTTCGAACAATTCACATTCCCTTCGAACATCAGTTAAATCATTATAATATTCTTAGATTGCAATAACGCCTTTTCGAGCATTTTCTGAAGAAGAGAGTTCAGCATTCGAGGTACGCGATGAATTCGGAGAATGGTAACGAGTAAATATTAAGTCAGAGACGAGTCAATCCCGTCGACTCGTTACGCTGAAACAAGGGAAGAGTCATAATTACCATCCGCAAGCGGACTTCGCTGATGGACCACACGTCATCTTCTTGAGGTGTGAGGTGCTGTTGGATGGGCGTGTCCCAAGTGCTGGGCGCGGATATGGCCAACAGATAGAGGAGGATGCAGGCGGCTGCAGCTGCCGCTCCCATCAATTTGTACAGACCGCGACTTCGGCGCTGGCCCCACAAACACAGCAGGTCGGCCAATTCCCACCGTCCCATGGTCACCGGGTCCTCCTTCCTTTCAAGGACATGAGAAAATACGAATGAAGACCTCTTCGATGTAGACGTTGGTTATATTTGAGGGCTCACGCTCAAGGAGTATTTTACATCTCGTGGTGTTATATTTTTATAACTTCTTACTAAGATTTTACTAAATTAAATACGAAGATAAATTTAGTTTTGGACTTTCGCTTTGGCTGAGTTTTCGCCAATGTGTCTACATAATAACGTATATTTTCTAGAGGAATTTAATTGTCTATATATATCATTACTTTACTAGTGGCAATGATGTAGATCTTACAGGCTATTGCCTAGATTAGCTCAATGGTATAAATTGACCCTATATATATGATTACGCCTTCAATTTAATACTAACATTCAATTAAATTCACAATTTACCTTCCGTCTTCAGGTTAATTTCGTAGGGTATGTTCTTAATTTTCTTCTTAGCCTTATTATTAAACTCATTCGTAGTTTCAATCCCAATCGACTTTCAGATGATGAACAAAATTGTGAATAGGATTAGGAGAGAATTCACTAACCAGATGATTGTGCCTGTCGTACTTTAGTAAAATTTTTTCAGGTTCATAACATTCCCTTATTATACTGTCCATTTTACGAGGATTAAGCCTTTATGGAACTGCATAATGCAGATATAAAAGAAAAACTTTTCACGTCAATATTTGTTTAATCCAACGACCGATTTATTCTAAATCGCCATATTTCGGTTCCTTAAAAATTGCTCTTCTAATCTCTTTCTATAAGATTTGCTTCTTCCGTCACTTCCCTTCGTTCATCTGCATTCAAGAGTCCCCAAAGGTGATCTCACTATGACGAATGATATAACGATAGTATTACTGAATAGGAACCGAGAAGAAAATAACAGTTTGATTAATTGTTCCGAGAATCGGCTTACCATTACTTAGAGAAATTGAGGAATGACCATGTATCTTAATCAATCTTTAGTGGCTTTGATTTGACGAGTTTGGGGCTTTATGCTTTTAAACTAAGCCTGCCGTTTCACAAAATGATTAGAACACCGAGTGTAAAGAATAAAAGGAAAGATTGTTCGATGCCTCACTCTTGAAAGCCTAATTTTCCAACTTGCTGTACCGAATGTACGTAATAGAATTTTTCCATAAAAAACTTCCTTCGTCTTCATCCTCCTCTTGAAATAAATTATTTCAGAAAGAGATTGTGTGGTTTCCCTCGCATGTGAGTCCCCAATCTGCCGGTCAATACTCTACCAATTCCAGCAAAGCTCGAGAAAGTACGCTCAGCGGATGCGCCCTCATAAAACGTAATCGTTTGGACACAATAGAATTGGAGCTACGCAACCGTGGAAATGAGGTTTGCCACTCTCGTTTCATTTAATTCTCATTGACAACATCGGAGAATCATTTATCGTAAGGACGTAGCGAGGATTCAAGAAATTATTCTTGCCACCGAAGGTGGTTCCGATTTGAAATCACGTACATTTTGAAAATACATTTACATTTTGTATGGCTTAACGTTTATCCTTCACTATGAAATACACATACATTCTGAATATGAAGTACGTACTTATTGAGTCATAATTTAGAGTTAACCAACGAAACTATTAAATTTTATATCCTATTATTTGACAATGTATAGCACTTGAGCGTTGAATTTAATATGTGTTTGTATTAACTTAGCTTTGCAATGCGTAGCAATCTCTAAGATGAAAAGTAACCTTTTATCGATCAATAAATCCGAATTCTTTTTCGCAAGTCCGAAAACCTCTCTTTTCACTAAGCCATACAATCAATCATACGCAAAAAGAATGCTACGTGTTTTATAGGACCCGCTGAAGATGTAGTAATCACTGTTGGTCATCTGAAAGATGTGAGCACCATTGATTTGACTGATGCGAATAGTCACTTTCACTCACTGAGTGCACTTTAATCGTTCTTCTTTTCGTACCCAGGAAATCTTTGTAGTGATTCTGGAGATGCCTTTTAAACGCCCTTTAAAGCACACGAGCTTACATCACACTCGAGAACGTTGGCGTCGAGGGCAGACGTACCGGTCGAGGAGACCTTGAGCTGAAACCGCCGTTGCTGGAGACAATGGTCTTCGCTTCCGAATTGGACGATTTTTGGAGATTTGTGTTCACTGAAGCACGCAGCAAGCGAAACTTACTGCGTCACCACTTAGACACTACATGCTGCCTTCTGGTGCAACTAGCGCGAGGGATGTGCGGAGACTTCGACGCGTGGGAGAACAGCGGCGAAGGGGAAAGTGAGGGGCGGGAAGGTGGAGCTTCCATACCCGGCCACTGACCTTTTCGCCTCCGTTTGCCTTTCAGTTTCGCATCGCCGAACAATTTCTCTTCAGACAAATATATGCTCTATCCTTATTAACTATATATGTAACCAATTAATTTAATTAGTAAATAAAATACGAGATACTGTCACGTTGCTGCTCGATGTACCTCAAGTGCGATCTACCTCCTGTGTGAACCGATAAATTCATTAAATCACTATTTTTTTATTTACCATCAATTCTTTCACAATTTCCTACTAATTTTTCGAAAATATAGATGATGCGTAAAGAATGTATTTTCTTTAAACATAATTTTAATAAATAACCGGCTTATATTTATTTTCATAATTTACTTTTCACATACGTGTAAAAATATAACACTCCTGATATTTACGGAACATATAGTGATATGAATGTACCTAAATATACGAATACAGTGATACCACATATTAATGAGAAATAAAAGAAAAACTTCAAAACCCAAATTTCCGGCTGACGTAGATTTAATCCCTTTTCTCGCCTCTTCTTAAGAATTGAGAATCCTCCAACAAATATATTGGTGGATACTCGTGCCCATACGTAACCAGAAAAATTTCTGTTATAAGTCATTGTACACTGCTCCTTTATAAAGAATTTTGAGTGTCTGTAGTCAGTGCATTTTCTATGAATTTGTGTCAATGGGGGATCGCATTTCGACAAAACAAGATCGAAATGGAAATTTACTCAAATGGTCACAAACAGATCGGAGTGGACTGCCGATCAGAATCCCCAGTGACTGCAGTTCATCTGCTAGAATTTAACAAGGAGTTGAGGCCATAGATCGATACAGCTGCTGAGTTTCATGTTCATATTTATAATGGGCGATAGAAGCATACGCCTTAAGATGTCAACTATCATGGCGTTGAAAAATTGTGGAAACTATCATTGTCATTATTATCATTTAGTCATGCAACGGAAAAGAAAGGTCAATATCTTCGTGTGAAATACTTTTCTTGAAGAATCCGGAATGAAAACTGCTGGTAAACTAAATAATCACTGTGAAAATATAGGTATATATTCTCCATTATCATTCATCGTTTAAGCATTAATTTTTACATCGATAAATTCCGTGATTTAAGTGGATTCCAATAAGAAATCTAAAAAGCAACCTAACTCAGGAGATGATGATGACATTTGTGTGAATAAAATAATTAGGAATCATTTGTTTTATTCTCTCAATGAAAGTGTCTCGTTGTTTGAGCTCAGGCTATCTAACGTTAATTATTATCAACTTTTATTATACACGTTGCGTTCATTGTGAAGTTATTCATCTTAAATAGAAATCAGCGACCCCTATATGTCGATGTTTTACTGAGCAAGGACGCGTGCAGATGCGCTGTTTCAAAGCCCTCCAAACGGAGCGTGGCGGCCCATATCAGTCCAGCCGATTCGGTTTGTTGAATGCGAAGAAGCGAAAGCTTCGGACAAAAGCGCGCTTATATTAATTAGGTTAACAAATAGGTGAGATCACTTTTTTATGCTTCGGGGAATTTCATGGCTACGCTGACTTTCCTCTCATTTCCATCAACCCTTAATTCCTGTGCATTCAAAGACTCGACGAGTACCGTGCATGATTTTCCGGTGTCAGCGTATTCAGAGAATGAGCTCACAAAACCAATTGCAAACTTGTGGCCTTTTACTTCCTATTTCATTTGAAAATTATTAAAATATATTTGTATTACGCTGAAGTTGTAATTTACACATTTACTTTTAAACCCTGCAATCCGCCAGTGGCGCGTGGCAGGGGGTGTAAGACCTATCTAATCTGGAGAGCTATTAGCTTCTCTAATACTTCGCGGAAAAAATGACCAAAAGTCCTGGCAACTACTTCCCTGTATCGCTTTTTTGTTTTCTCTCGAAGGTCGCGTAGGAATATAACTGGGATGACAATATCTGTTATCTCCTCCCCGAAATCGGTAGTGATAAATTTATCAAAAAGCTTCCGTCGATATTCACGTCTTCTATCACTAAGAGAGTTCCAACCGAGGGATTCTAATAGTCGCAACTGCTTGATATTCAGTTTAGAAAATATCTGTTGAAAAAATCTATACCCGAAAAACCCTTTCCTTTTATGTATAAAAATGTACAAAAATTTGCTCCTGCAAAACAGTCCACTGTTCGATGTTAGATGTATATGAATCATCAGAAAATCTACCGTTTCACTTAGTTTACAGTCTCTGTCAAGCTCAGTCGAATTAAACAATTGTGTTGAAAATATGCCAAGTTTTCTCTTCATTATTATTATATATATATTCATAGTATTACGCTCAGTTTACATTACAGACAGATTTCTAACGGCGAAGACTATTCACCAAAACTCACGGACATTTTTCCTTGAAAATTGGACGGAAATGGGTTTATGACACAAAAATTCCGTTCGGTCCGAACGGGGCTCTTCTTTGGTTTCTTCAATTCACCGCTTTATTATTACCCTCAAATATCAACCTACGCTTTTGGACCCACTCAGTTTATGTAAGATTATTCTGAAAAAAGAATAAGTCCAGCCCGACCTATTTGGAAGTCCGGCTGTGACGAATATAACGCTGTCAACGTGCACACTTCAATTACACTGCTTGATATCGAAGAGTTATTTGCCTCGCTTATTCACAACAACTCTCAACACTCTTCTCTCATCGCACAAATATTTAGCTCCAGATGTTCTCATTTATTTATAATTTGTTGTAATACTGTTCGATTTAATTTAATACGATATTTATGAATGAAATCTAGATGTTCAGGCGTTACCTTGTGGAAAGCCATTGAAGTGATGAAGAAATAACACTAGTAAATTTTCAAGTGTTATATCTTCATTACTTATATCTGGAAATAATGCTTAGCAACTTAAAGCTGCCAATTATTTTGCTTTTTATGAATTCATAGCTATTCAACTATGCTGTAACTGAGAAAATATGATGCCGAGTGAAATGTGATGGTTGCTACAATCACATCGCGATGAGCTAAGGCGAGTTTCTTTAAACGTTTGCCAAAAGAAAAAGTGTCACCAGTGGGTGCCTTTGGTAAGAAAGGTAACTCTTGCCTCATTTGATGCATAAAGACTTGGAAATGGTGTAAAGACAAGGAAAATCAGGAACAATCCAATCATTTATGTCCTTTCGATGGCTAAGTGTTTTCAATCTAAAGCGGTAACCTTTCTCCCCTTATAATGCCGCTGGAAAAGTAAGTTCTGATTCTAAAATAGTTCAGCTCATATTTTGGTGAACCCTTTTCCTGAGTAAAATGTGAAGGGAAACCATACGCAATGAGACTCACTGCATAGGGATTCTTCGGTTAAGGTGCGATCAACTGTGTAACTCAATAATAAACATGTTCGGAACAGCGGAAGGAGAAAAATTCCTTTCTATTTTTGTGTCGAATCCGACCTTTCGACAACAGCGATGATTCTGACTCACTGTATCCCGCTTTCCTAAATATTCTCATCGATTTTAAATTTGTATTTAAAAATATTGTCATCTCTAATATTTAAAGTAATAGTATAATATATATCGATTAACTCGACACTTATGATATAAAAGCTATATAATGTGATTACACATTTAACAGTTTAATTCGCTTGAATCGAGTGACAAAACCGATAATTATGACGGAAACTAATTATAAAGAACTTATCTTGAACTGTACCCAATTTATTAAATTATCGATAAATTGCTGTTTAGTTTTATTGCTTATTAGCTAAACCCGGTTACGCTTCGCTGTGGCTTAGTCAGGTATGAAATGAATGGGAAAGAAAATAAAGGTATTCTAGCGAACATAGATTCACCGAGAAAACACATAATTCGATTCAATGCCCTACCTTTCATGGCTGTAGCTATGTTGTGGAATGAAAGGAAACGAAGAAAAAATTATTTTTTCATATAAAAAAAGGCTGCCGCACTATGACTCTTATCATGACTTAAGGATATGAAGCTCGATCGTTCAGATATTGCAACTGAATACGTCTTAGTCGTAGATCTAATATTTCTTGTTGAGACGATTGAGTTGCTCTTCTTCTTCTCGATTCAACGCGCACTATAGCCCGCGAAAAACAAAGACTCAAATCAAAAGGAAAATAACGAAATAAATTAATCGAACTGAATGCAACCATCAAATACAAAGTAACTCACACTTTGATTTTCGAAAACACATAATTAATACATTTCCGAAACGAAACTAATGTATTGAACTAAATACAACATTCGGTATCGCATTAATTCACATTTTGATTTTCGGAAATAGATTATTGAAATCCCTTCCTACGAATGATTATGTACACAATGTGAACGAAATCAACAGCTTTTCTCTTCTTCTTCAAATCGTAAAACGCGAACTATTTCCCGCTACAACACAGACGACGATCAACTGGAAAATAAGGAAAGAAATGAATACGAAGTAACACACACCTTGATCATTATTAAATCAGATCGTACGTCATAAACAGATCTTTTAAATCAATTCCAACGAATGTATATGCACGTCAATGTGAACGAAATCGATCAAATAACAAAAAGAAACTTTTTTCTTAACTTGAAATAGGTCAAAATGCAGGAACTTGGATTTAACAATGGCTTTTGTCATTAGGGGGAACGGTTGTTTACACCCTCAAAATTTTACAAAAGTTTCCTGTATTTCGTGTAAAATCTCGATAATTCAATTCGAAAGCCATATTATATGACAAAAATAAGATTCTATATATTTTATCTGCTTTTGGCGCTTGTCTCAATTTCGTATGACCATTAATTTTAATTTAATTTTGCAAAAGGAAATAAGTCCTGCAGCGGCAAAAACTAACTTTACGTACATTTCTTATGGAAATGCTTTGACTCGTCTGGGATCGAACCGAGGACGAAACGTCAACATTTTTTACAATAGAAACAAAATTTCAAGTCAATCGACAGAGTATTATCCGAGTTTTGCTGTCACAAACACACGCAGGCTGAATTTTTATACATTAGATTTTTTCTGAATCTTTTTCATTTATCGTTTATCGTGATGGAATCAGGTCCTTAGCGCTGTCCACAGACGGCTTTTTATATGTTTTGAGAATTTATCCATCTTTATTCCATAAAAAATACTGTGTGCAAATACGAAAGTATTGAGATTAAAATGAAGATGGAAATTACCCTCGGAATAATGTTTAAGCACATCTCCATATTTACTCTTACAAAATGTTATATACGAAAAAATGCTCATTGAGAACAAGTAAATGATTGGGATTTATACTTCCAAAGAGCCGTTAAAAGAAGCTGCATTATTTAAATTTATATTTAAATGTAAATTGAAGTAAACAGCAATTAATAGTAGTGTATCGCTGGAAAATTATACGAATTAAATTCCGATCCGTGTACTTGATAAGTATTAACGTTGCTTATTAAGCTATAACTCAAGTTTATCTGCAACTTAGTATCAGAAGATGGTGGAGTCATCTCTTTTGAGTTAAAGCAGAAATGAGATTGGGAAATGCGGACGGAGTCAAAGAAATCATTATACCTGACGGAAAAAAGCCGCTAGAATGGTAACTAATCGTTAAACACTATTAGAATGTAGACATGGAATATAGAATGCAGAGAATAGAACACAATTAGAATGTTAACTAAACGTTGCCATTGAAAAAAAGGAGCAAAGACAAGAGACAATTTCATAGAATGTGGAGGGACTATGATAAGTAATCAAACCATTGTAATGATGTGAAGAAAACGTTTTCAGAAGTAACGATAGATAATTAAATACGAACAAAATGCCCAACTTCCGGAAACAAAACTTGGATGAAAACCAACTGTTGAAAACAACAAGAGGTAATAGGTAAAAGAACAACCGGTAATATAAAAATTAATTGTTTTTTTGTGAAAGGGGAATTTTCAATAGAATAAAACAAGCTAAACAAAGGGTAATACGAAAAAGTAAATGATTCATAGTTTATAAAACGATTATGTTAAGGAAACCCAAAGTCGCGACGTAGAGTATTTGGGATGGGCTGTGAAGTGACTTTAGGGCAAAAAGAACGACAGAGCAACTGCAACAGTTTACGGAAAGCAGTCTCGATTAAGACCAATAGCGGAAACCAGCTAGAAAGATACAGAATTGTAAAAACAATCGTGCACGTTGTTGTCAGTAAACTGTAAAAAATTGAAAGAAAAAAGCGAAGGCACCACCAAACTAAATCATTTCACAAAATGTAAGACAGCTACAAAAACTGTGAATTATTTACTGTTTTTGCCTTTCAATTCGCTAGTTTTATTCGTTTACATTCACAGTTACATTGCTTCATAGGGACTCTGATTTTACTTATGGATTATAGCTATAATAAACATTCATCGTCTGAAAACATTAAATTGTTAGTAGAAAGATTTTAGGAATCCATAAGGGAACAAAATGGGCTTTAAATTTTTTTTCTTAGCAACTTCTAATTTCCTATACACGCTCCTCAAATAAGAACTCTTATCTATATTATTATTATCTGAACTTTAACGAAACCTGAGATAAGTGGCGAGTTTACTTAAAATGTATTGTGAGAGATAAGAAGCACCATCAGAGATGACGAAACTCAAATAATGAATATATCGTCTTTCTATTGATCTTGTCACTCTTCCATTTTATACCGGTAGACTTTAAGAAGATTATTTGAAATTGAAGGAAGACAAATCTAATAGAATATTACTGGAAGATACTTTGGAGAACAAATTTAGTTTCGTGAGTAAATTTATGAGATATAATGGATTAATGTTAACGTAATTTCCTATGGTGGAAAAAAGTTTAAAATGATCACGATTTAAAACACACGAAAGTAATGAATTAAAAGAGATTATCTTACATAAACAAAAAGTTAGTCAAGAAGCGTTAAGATCTTACAAAAATTAATTAAACACTCTACACGATGAAGTTAAAGGGAAATTCTATGGTTGTACTTGTTCGAACACATGTGGAAATAGAAAGTTAATCATAATCGGAGATGAGTTCCTCAACTCATCCTTCTCTCATAAATTAAAGTATTTGTGATAAACTAGATGATTAAGAAATCATTTACCTTAAAAATATACCACTGGAAAATTGCAAATGACATTATTTTTCAAATAATTAACCCAAAATAATTTTTCATGATTTTATCTTAAGCCTGCCATGAAATTGCTATAGTCAGAGATTGAGAGAGACAATCTATCATTTTGTTATTTAATCCATAAATACTCCTAATAAGAGGTTGAATACTTATGATAGATTTTAATCAGTTGTTTATCGTGTGAAGCTGTCGCTATGGGAAAAAATAGTCGGCAAAGTTAACATTTTGTGAAATCACCAATGCATCCATCGCGAATTTAGTAAAACCGGTACAAGTGAAACCAAGTTTTCCCTTTAAGGTGTAATGCTTTATGCTGTTACTATGGGAACGTAGATAGGGATTTCAAAGATAACATACGATAACGGCACATTCGCTGTGAGGATTTTTAAAAAGTTACGAGGTAAAGAAACATGAAAAAGTATGAATATATTTAGATGAAAACAGTTATTCTCGTTTTATGAAATTCAATCACTACTTTTCCCTAATAGGCGCCGCCATGAAGTTTAAAAATGAAATCAACCAAAGTGACTGCGCTCAATTTCATATGACAATTCTCTGAATCCCAATTTATTAGCACGTTTACTCATAAATGAAGGTCTTCTTAATCTCTATGTGGATGGCCAAGTTTAGGTTCTAGTCACCGTTGCTGTTGCTGTTACACCTGATTTTATAATTGGAGAACGTTTAGTTACGTGAATTTACATCTCTAAAATAATTCGTTCATTAAGAAACAGTTGAAAGGAGAAAGAATTGACCAATTAACTGGGTATCTTTTTTTTCGATTCCGACGACAACACATTCCCTCTTGAAACACCTTGAAATAATTTCGTAAGAACCATGTTTGGGTTGGTGGACATTGAGGGGAATTCTAACATCCAACAAATAATTTAGAACTCCGGAAGTTATAATTTTCCAATCTCAATATCAGCATATAGTGGATATTGCAATGGCCCATGCCTTCGAAGGCGTATACTAGGAAAGTATGAAAATTAGTATTTTCAAGTTGCTTTGTGCTCTATTAAGAGAAAATGAGAAGAAAAAAGAGAAATTGACTAACCTTTCAAATCCTCCTGTTTCGTCTCTTAGGTTGCGATGCAACTCTCTCTCTCTCTACAGATAAGATTAACTGTCTTATCTTCGGATGTTTCCACTCGAAGTGAAACGTTCGATTCCTTAGGAACAGAATTCGTCTTTTCTGCACCGACTGTGCCATGTTTACAAGTGCAGAAGACGAAATCAGACCACCCAGAGATTTAATAGGTCCAGGAAGAAAGGATAGCTAATAATGTAAATAAACTCACTTAAATCGAAGACGATCTGAAAGATGGAGCAGTACATTAACGTATTGACTTTGATATGTCCTTCGAATTCAAAGAAAAACCGTAGAGCATGTGTTACAGTGATTCCGATTATCAATGGGCGTTTTTTAATTTTTATTATTTTCTCTATAAAACTGGTTTTCGTACCACGCTTACGATATTATTTAAGTTAAGGAGTTTTCTAGTATCAGAATGTTTAAAAAGGATCTGGTGCTTTCCAGGCGAATACTGTGGATAAAGTTCTCTCGGGTTTCTTCGATCTCTCTCGACGTTTCGGTCCATGTCTCCGGAACCATCTTCAGGAGCGAAGTCCGAAGGAAGAACTTTATCCATTAACTGTGTTTATTTAACACCTACGGAATACGCATTTCATTGGTTCTCGAAAATTATTAATAACGCCAAACTATAATAAAAAAAATGAGAATATTTGATTACAAGCTAAAGCCGGCCACGATTTGCTGTGGCTCAGTCAGGTATGGAATGAATGGGAAAGAAAATAAAGGTATTCTAGCGAACATAGATTCACCGAGAAAACACTTCATTCAATTCAATACCCCGCCTTGCGTTGCTGTGTTGCGAAAATGAACTTAACGTATATTTCTTATGGGAATGCTTTAACTCGTCTGGGATCGAACAGAGGACGAAATTTCAACTTTTTTTAGATAGAATTAATAAATAGTTGGTCTAAAATGAGCGTGTAGTAATTGAAACGATCGCGGGATCGCGGGATGTTGGGAAAGCTCAGTTACGCCGCGGCTCCCAAAAATGGTCCCTACATTGTAATACTCGCGAGGGATAGTGTTGTTGACTTCGCTTAGTAACCAGAGGAAGAGGTATTTTTTTCTTACCATCGGAGAGTGCCTAAGCGATGCTAAAGCGAAAAAGGTTTTGTAGTTTGGATAATTGAAAACATTAATATCACCAATTTGAGTTACAATCAAATAGCAAGAATTATTTTTCTAATTTGCGCGCTATTTTTTGAATAATTTCGGGGAAATGAAATAATGGGGATTTATTGTCAATTTGCTAAATAAATTGCTACGGATTCTTAATACGCAAAATATTATAATAAAATAAGCTGGATACTTTAAGCTGCTAATAGCCGATAAAAACGCAGGAATGAACAGAGCAGTTGCACTCTTGAGTACCGCCGGTTGTACGAGGTGCACTGCAAATTCGATTGAGATGCGTCCACAAATGAAACACGTCAGTTGTGTTGGAGAAAGTGACTGAATTATAATTCAAGGTAAGAGAAGTTCGAAGGACAATTGATGCTGCCCTCATTCCAAATCCCCATTCCATTGTGTCCTTCCAACTCTTAAACACGGTTTAACATGTCACTAGTCCTAATCGATTTCTATTTGCTTGATAAACGCTTTCTATTTTTGTTAAATGAGACCAGTTATCAGTTATCAGAGACCAGTTAAATTGATTCGCGCTATCCTTTAATAATTAATGACAAAGCTATTCTATACGTAAAATCCGCTTATTGTAATTCTGAGTGAATGCCGTCGTGTGATCCCAGATTCAGATAACCTTCGGTAGTGGAAATTTCTCTCCCCTGTATTATACAACAAATATCTTTAGATAAGAAAATGTTCAATATAACAAATACACTAAGTTCATGGGCAATTGAGGTTTGAGTGACTGTAATAATACTTCATTCATATATTTTTACGCATATGTACCGCGAACATGATCTTTTCTGAGTCTGAAAGTAGAACTCCCTCCAATTATTTACTAATGGCTTATTTTATATTTACTATATTCACTTAAGGTTGGTATTATACGATTCTAGCGTTTAATTTGTTTACTTGAAGTAACTAAAGTAAAATCAGAGATTAATATTTATTAATTTTGTGAATAAAACTTAAAATGTATAACATGTCCAAACCCTGAAAACATGTTTCTAGTGCCACCATTAAACTTTTATAAATTAATTTAATTCGATCATTGAAGCGCCCCGAAGTAGTGTAGGTCACCCAACAGCCGCTGCGGGCAACTCCAAGCAAAAATAATGCAGAGCCCCCTATGTCCCTATAACTCCTCCCTATGCTGCTGTTGACAACGTTGACAAAACTCAGTAGCAGGATCTGGAGGGCTGCGTTTAGAAATTGGCCCCCACTTTGATTGATCGTGTCTTTATTTAAGAACAAAACATTTCCATCGCTCATGCGATCCAACTATGAGATGCTACTCACAAAATATCAAATTAATAATAATACTCCATTGTTTCGGAGTTGTTAATTATCGATCGGGGCTGTTCTCAGAATAGATTTGGCTTCTAACAACAAGTCAATGTATTCCGGTTTTCCTATTGTCAACCCCTCTCGTTTATTTTCTTAGGTATCATATTTTTATCTCCCATTTTCCTAAAACAGGTGATGGATCCGCTGTACGCAATATGCTTACTGTAACTTCAATGTTATCTTGTAATGGTCATCATCAGCCGAAACTGATCGTATGTTAACTGATTTTAAGGGTAACTTCTAGCTCTTCAATTACAACCCAGCAAACACGCCACGTGTTCGCCACTTTTCGCCACGTGGCATTTTGGTGGCGAATGTGGTGAATGTGGTAATAAGGTGGTAAGAACGTGGTCATCACCACATTCGATATTGCCAAAACGTCATATAATCGTGGCCACAACGTATTCATTTCCGTGAGATTATTATTTATAAAATGTTATATAAGAAAGATTTTCTTCCATATCAAATTCATTTACTCATAAAACAAAAAAAGCAGAAGGATAAAACACAGAATCTGTGATTCTATTACGGAAGATGAATAACCCGCAGCATTATCAAATTAAGTAAAAAATAATATAAATATGCATTTATGACATATTAAAGGAAGAAGCAGCATAAAATTATTTATTTTTCCATTGTTATCTCTGTAAGTGAATTTATAATAATGAAAAAATATTCAGCCGACGTTTTACTCGATTATTTAATTAAAATTAATTACAGACGAAGGGTACGTTTTTAAATCCATCGATGGAATCGGAAATCCATCAATCCGTTTTCAAATTCATATGAAAGAATCGTAAAACATATATGTTTTACGAATCGTTAAGAAATCGATCGCAAACGTTATTAAAAAGTTGATTTCCGTGTATATTTCTCATGGTTTATTTTTCTTTACGTTACCAAAATGATAAGGAAAACAATCATTTTTCCTTCATACACGAAAACTGACAAATCTTGCTGGTTTGAGCTTGAGCGGTTCATAGTCTCGTAGCGTGGTAGCAGTGTCGCGAATTATTTTTGGTTGGCAGTAGCTCATTTGAGTAACCGTCATTGTTAGTCTCTGCATCGTTTTGAATTTGTGAAACAATTTCGAATATTGCGATGAATTATGTCGCCCCAAAGGATATTTCAGCACAGTAGCAGTAAATGTATTCCATCTTTTCACTTTCCAAGGAAACCAGAGAATTGTAAGTACATTATTTAAGCATTGATTATTTATTGCACGTTTCAAACTATGTACAACCTAGAAATTAGTTCTTAATTGTATTTTACAGGAAAATCCTTGTCACCGTCCAATCAATTTTATGAAAGATCTTGGTTGTTCATCCGGAGCATTAAGTTTTACTATACGACCGATGTAGGGTATTTGTTGGGGGAAATCGTGTACGTAAAGTTATCCATACTGTGTAGATGGTGACAATCTGGAGATTATCTGCAGTTTTAAGCTCAGCAAAGAAACGTAAGTGATGCTTTTTGCCTTCTTTAGTAGTTATTAAATATTTAATAACCTAATATTAATGCTTGCTTACAATTGTTGGTAAAATTCTCGATGATTTACCGTTTTATCGAGAACTTTACCTAAGTGTTTATTTACGTTACTCAAACATTTTCATTTCCTTAATTTGAATTAATTCAAGCCTTCTTAAAACTTAATACAACTGTCATTGAAAGTTGTATTTCACTCTCGTTTGTACGTATTGCAGTATCATGGGAAGTTATATAGTAAGAAGCAAATTTTAATATAGTTATTCCTGTTTTATTTAGTGCAAGAAAAAGAGAAATTCCGGAACTTTAGTGTATTCGTTGAAGACTGATAGATTCTTAGACAGAATGATAGAATAATGAAGGGTTAAAGGACAAGATATGGGTTATAAGAAGAATTATCCTGGATTGAAGATAATATTACACGATCTTAGAATCCACTTAAGGCAGTTGTTCCACAAGAGGAAGACCTTATCCACAGCAGCAAAAGTGAATAACAAAAGTGAATGAAGAATTGATTTCATTTTCAATATCACAGATCGTTTTGCTTCTCTTTGCTGTATTAAGATTTCATTCCAATTCAGTTATGTTAAACCTAAATTCATTGTAATATGTATTTATTCACTAATGTATTTATGTATTAAAACAATGCATAACAATAAAAATTTCATTTACAGCATATTTTCTGGTGTATTCTTCATCTTTTACCCTTCTTTCAGTCTACTACTAAATCAATGACTACTCGAAGGAACTATTAATTTTCTTTACGATGTGTGCGGAATTATCATGTGCAAAATATACATCTGAGATGTAACGAAACGGCAGTATTCCTAACCTAAATATTTGAATTTGTCTAAAGCTTTGATATGTTTTATCTTTTGAAATATCTTTCAGGTACTCTTAATTTACCCCTTCAATGACTTCTAAGGAAGGTACAGAAAAATTTATATTTATTGTTCTCAAAGCCTTTCAATTGGTTAATTTTGAAAATATGCAATGTGTTTTAAGTACTTGAGTGCTCATTGGCTGCTTTCAGAGATGTCTTATATAAAGACCTTGAGATGTGATTTAAACTGAGACATTGTCTGAATAAATGCTGCAATGAATCTACTGTACATAGCATCCAGTAATATGGTATGAATGTCCTATATCTTGCTTATCCTTGTCTTAATACTGAATTCAAGTAAAAGACCATTTTTATCCAAACTTTTGATAAAGGTATGAATCTTGGGTAGCATCCTGATATTTTTTCTGAAAGAAAATATTTCACGCCAATTTATAAAAGTTTATTTTTGTATGGAAAGGAGTGATCAGAAAGTCATTTTTCATTATAAGGGGTCCAAAATTAGCTGGAATATTTTATAAATTTTAGGATACAATATTATAGAAATGTGGCAAAATGTGGTGATTATGTGGTAGTAAAGTTGCAGCGCCACGTGGTGACCACATTCCTGCAACTCCATCTCGCCATGTGGTGGCCACGTGGTATTACAACGTAACTGCCACCAAACACCACGTGGTAGCCACGTGGTGACCACGTGGATTTGTTTGCTGGGAACTTTAGGAAAAATCATTAATGCAATATTTTACCAGAAAATGTGATTTCTGCATTTTTAGAATATATACCATTGAGAAATGTAAACTAATTAATGACAGATTTCATGGCTGACAGACTTGACACCAACAATTGTTAACCTGAAGAAGAGGGCTGATTCTCTCTAACTCCAAATCCCATGCAGGTGACATTAAATGGTTCAATTGACCCTCCTTTGTCTAAAGAATTTTAGCAAAAGGCTTATTCTGGAGGAAAACATTTTTAATCAATTTCCTACATTCTTTGAAAAAACGGATTCCTAATCTTTATTTTGACAATATTTTTAAGTCACTGTCAACTTGTAAAAGCATACTGTCTGACTGTCTAAGTCATGAAATTGACTGGCTTGATCAATTAGTAATTAAGAGAAAAGTGAACTATTTAAAATATTTTTATAATATGGCAGCTGTCTTGACTTGCTAAACTGATGATATCTCCATATGAGATGAAGTGCCTTATGATTTTGATGTTTTCAGTCATTTTATGTGATATTAAAATTATCTTTTGCTCAAGAGGATTCATATGACTTTGCTGATATTGACAATGGATAACATTAGCAATAGTAGACTAACATTCCAATATCATAAAAATAATTATTTTGGGAAAATTGCTTAATATAACTCACTCTTTAATTTGTCAGAGATTTCAAAACAACCAATAAAATATTATTTATGTGACGTTTTCTTATGTGATGATAGTAACATTGTGATAATAATCTCTTGAATGATGTTGTTTCAATGTGAATACTTTTCCTCAGTTGATTTGATATTTTTCATTACAAGTTCAAAGTGAGGGTGTAATCAAGTAGAAATTTACATTTTAATATTATACTTCATAAGTCAAACCCTATTATACTTTTAACTGTAGTCTACAAGGGTTGATCATGATTAGTAGAATCACTGTGTCATTCCTCCTCCATAAACTTTCATAATATAATACCAATTAGCTAGAAAAGGACTTAAGTAAATGAGACTTCTTGAGCATAAACCTATACATTGTAAAAAGAATCATTTTTCTTATTCACTTAACTATGCTAAAATACATTCAGTGAAAGGAACATTTCCTAAGGGGCCTCACTACGAGGTATATTCATCATGAAATCGCACATGATCTCTGATGGGTATGTTCATGCTTAACGGATTTCAGAGGGAATAATATCTCTGATAGATGCCACGTTTATAGCAAATGCAGAATTATTATTAAGATCATACAAATGCAACTACACAATATTAAATGGAAATTTGAGTATATTTTGGGCAATGGAGATATGACAGAGATTTTCAGCATATCTGGTGATTTTCTTGCATAATCTTCTCTCAGATTGTCTCTAATGTAAATTCTTAAAAATCACCATTTCCATGAGATATGCCATTCTCACTCCCAGGATTTGTATAAACACTCCAGGAGAAATATTTGCAATAACCAGTTTTTATAATCGATGCAGAAAAAAGTTAAATTTAACATTTTAATTATATTTTCCTCTCCTAACTCAATGTTCGCCTCCTATTCAATGGTTTTCTATATGAATACATTAACATACTTTCCCTGCTTACTGACAGTGAAATATGACATGAAGAATATCTTTGTAGCTAATGTATTGAGGGTGCACTTCCTGTGTAATAAAATTTCGTAACTTCTCTCAGTCATTATTTTTTACCAGATCCTTATTCCCATATTCTGATGGGGTTGGCTGATGGCTGATGGATGATGATGAGGTTGAGATTGGTTTTGGCAATGACATGACTTTTACAGCCTGATGCCTTTCCTGCCACCTGAACGGGAAAGTCGGACAAACACACACAACAATTCCCTGATAAGAAAGATTCTGATCAGCCGGGACTTGAACCTGGGGCCTTGGGGTTGTAGCGATAGCATGCTAACCACTCGGGAATTAAGGCAGAATAACTTCTCTCAGACATCTTACTAATCATTTCAGAGTTAAATCATTACCTCGAATTCTTTGAACAGTATGTTAAAAAACAAGAATTTGAAAAAAATTTAATATTTATAGTTGGCTCAGGTGAAAGATAAAAAACAACACCTTTTCTAAGTATTTTCTTTGGATGACTGCATTGGGTCATCTGATTGTCTTTGTGTTGTCTCTTCAGGTTTTAGTTGCTGTTGTATTTGATGAAAGAATAGAGTATTCAAGAGGTTTCTGTAAAGTGGACAATGCAGTTAAAATGGGAAATATTCATCTTGTTATTCATTGTTTGTGGGAGAATTGACAGATTGCCTTTGTTTTTCAGTGCCTTTATTTTGATTGTTTAGAAAATTGAATTATTTTCCTGCCAAACCAATGCACATTTACAGCTTAGGGGATTGAACATTTACTCTATTATACCAAGAGTGTTGGTCTTTTATTTAATAAATTCTCTTTGGTAATACCATAGAGTAAGGATACTATTATTCTATGGTAATACCCTGATCATGTTTCTTTATTACTTAGTGCTATGGTGTCTTGAACCGCATGAATGAATTAAGCAACCCATTATCCACATCCAGCAATGTGGACTCGTATCTATGAATAAATAGTTTGTAACTCAGTTATGTACACAACTATTACCTTTAATAGAGAACCAAGTGGTAGGTCCTCGAAATTTCTAATTTTTTATGTATATTATGGGAAAGTTGAACCAAGGTTTTTCTATAATCTATAAATACCTTTATGATGATTCTTGTGTATTAAAATATAACATAACTTGAGGCCTCTTTCTGATTGTGCATTCTAAATAAAGAAATAGATCAGATTCCGTTCTTTTCCTATTTCATCCAAGATATAGTGTGTTCTCTGCATTATACTTGAAAGATTCATAAAATTAAAACTCATATTTTTCTCACTAATTCTATTTTATCAAAACCTTTCAACTCATAGCCAATTCCATCCCTCCATGTTCTTTTTGTTGATGAACTTCCTCCAAACTTATTTAATTGTGTATCTTGTAAGATAAATTTATTCAACAGATTGGAACATGTATGAAATAGAATTGTTTTCTATCGTTCAAATGTCCTGAATTGTCTTATTTCTTTCAAATTTCAAATATGATGATAATTATTTGTGATTATATGATATTATCTTTCTATTCTTTTTGTATGGCTGCTTCTTCAAAAATCTTATTGAGGGCTTAATGAATTAGATATCGTGATTCATGACATAATAATTGATTTGCTCGATGTCGATTTCATTTATACCTGAAGCCTTTCAAGGGTAATTCCATCTAGATATATCACAAACTTGCATACTCATGCTTAACTCTTCTGAGATAGTTTGTCAATTGGTTAAATTTTGGAAATCTTACTTTCTTACATCAGTTTCATATGATTTGTCATACTTACATCATAAGTATTTACAAGGAATATTATATGAAGTGATAATAGCCTTTACAGTCACATTCTTGTAACCTCTCCTTGTCAGTATTTCATGTGATTTGAATGCATGATATGTTGACTGAGTGCTTTAAAGTGGAAAAGAAGAGCAAGGAAAATTGATCTGGAACAGATATTTTAAAGTTTAATTCTCAGCAGGTTAATCAGATTTCAGAAAATGAAAAATTCATTTTTTAAATACCTTTCCAGATACATTTTCAGCATGGAGAACCAATAACTGTCTACAAGCTTTTATAGGTATGCAAAGGACATCATCAACCTGGAGTGACCATCTACTCAATATTTTTAGTTGTCTAATGTGGTAAGCGCCATGCAGTATAGGCATTATGCAATCAAAGGAAAAGCATATCTTTTGGAATGATTTGTTGGGCAACTGGAATCTTCCCAGGAATAAGTAGAGGCTAATAAACCATACATGAGTAAGCCTTGAAGCAAGGCCTTCCACTTTCAGGGTGACTCTGTACCAGTATGGCATTCTCTAATAGCAGTATTAGGTATTCCCTAGTATTCTATGTAGATTGACTTCTTCTTTGAGGAGCATTGCATTAATTAAATAAATTTCCTGTAGATAAACTTGCGAATTATAACTTCTTGAAATTCCCAACCCTTTATAAATAAAAGATGAAGGAGGCAATAGAAAAGTAGAACAGTATTAATTTTCAATCATTTACTTTTGTTTTGACAAATCCCAGATTTGTGAATTTCTCTAATTCCAGCAAGGAAATTTTTAGTGATTATTTGTTGAAGTGCTCCGATAGTAAACAGACTCTTTACCGGTGCTAACACATGCTATCGATGTACTTCATTGTTTGTGTTGAAAAGATTCCCAATTTTCGGAGTCCACCTCCTGACATTATCGATCGGTTCCTTGAGTACAGTACTTACGAATTTTTGGACCAATCTATCGCAAGAATCACTTTGTGGCGATATATCAGATTGTGCTTTTTTCAAGTAAACTCTCAGTTTCAAATTACGGATCAAACCATTCCAATCTATTAAATAACTTGTGAACCAATTAACTTTAGAGCGATTTAATTTAATCCTTTAGAGTTTCCTTCGTTTTCGGTACCGTGAGACATGTTTTCTGCAGCTCGCGGAAGACCAATTGCTTTATGTCACTTTTGCACTTACAAAAACAAAGAAAAATTAATTTGTAATCCTATCCAATTTAATTTACGACAGTATCTGTTGCTGAATTACAGTGGGACCGGACCACATTCGGATAATCAAAAATTCGGATAATCGAAAATTCGGATAATTAATTAACTTCTGTATGTACACGCCTGGCCAAAATTAACGCAGCTCCTCCCTAGCGATCCTTACGGCTGGTGCTGCGTTAATTTTGGCCAGGACTGTACATTGAAAACGGGAGAAAAAACTACATATATAGTATAAAAAAGAGCTATGTATTAATTAATTTAAAAAATGGTAACACTTTGGCATGTCTATACGGTTTCTACCGTTATGGTTACCACGTCAGCGAATTTAGAACTGCTATATGAGATGGTGTCCTAAAGCGATTCGGACAATCAGAGATTCGGATAGTCAGAGTTCGCATAATTGGAGTTCTACTTTACTACTAAAACAAAGAAGACTATATTGCATCAGTTAAGTCATGGCCGTTTTTAGGCATACGCGGTCGCGTAGGGCCCCGTCAACTTAGGGGCCCCGCCGCCAAGCCACAAAAAGGACATAAAACAATTCAATAATTAAAATTTGTATTAAATAAATAATATTAAAAGCATAATAAATTCAATTTCCGTACCATATCATGATATTTTAAGGTTATATTTTGCTATCCTCACATGTTACGAATTTAAAACGAAGTGGTTATTCAACTGTCATTGGAACGGTGCAATCTACACTGCAGCCTCGCACTGGGGTCTATAGGGCCCCATACAATAATGTTGCGTAGGGCCCCCAAAATTATAAGCATGGGCCTGAGTTAAGGTTAAGTTTAAAAAAACATGAGAATCTCCGAGAGATGGTAAAAGATAAAATATTCAAAATTTTTGGTGCTTGAGTCGTTCGCCATCCAGTAATTGAAGAAAGTTAAATTTGGAGAAATGTTACTTGGTAATCAGTCCGAAATATAAATTATAGGAATAACATTTGGAGACCATGAGTTGGAAGCGCTTTAGTTTCTGAATCCTTGAAATCTATTTTCTCGCCATTTAATCGTATATATACTTAATCAACCACTCGTATAATTTGGTCTCTCTTGTGGGGCCTTTCTCATGATCAATTCCTTCATCTAAAAGCGGTTTATTGTCTTTTACGACGACTCCAAGAATTCACCGAAATTTCTCGTAATATTATGTAATTCCAATATTTCAAGAACATTTAAAAGGAATGATTATGCTGAATGGTGATACAGTTTGTTATTAAGTGAATAATGAATACAGTTTGATGTTAGCTGTCTTAAAACGTAAATATATAATTTCCTAAAAGTATCTTGAATACTAAAAATATTCTTTCATCTATTCCTAATATGTATTTCATCTTATGGTAATGCATGTGAAAGTGATTCTTTTCTGCAGATCGCTAGAGGTTGCAATTAATTTGATAAATTAAAGAGATAAATGCTTACATCTAATTTGGTTTTCTGAAAACTGAAAAATATGGAACTATTTTTGATAAAACAGTTATATTTCCCAGCGGCTTCAGCGATAGTTTCCAGTGCTATGAATCAAAGCAAATATCTTTTTACCGTTATTTTTGACTACATTTTTAGTTTCCGTAAACAATTTATTGTCTCGGTTATTTGAGTAATTAATTAAAGTTTTAGGAAAACGTAAGTTAATTTCAAAAGTAAACAATCCTTGAGTGTTCCTGTTCCAGCGATTCAAAAATTAATTGATCCAGTTTCAAGCATTGAGATCGTCATCTTGCATATGAATAGGCAAAGAACGAGGCCATGCACACGAGGAAAAGGTGGGTCGAAGAGAGGGAGAAGGATAATTTAGTGTACCTGTAGAAGTCACTAAACATTCGTTGTTGAAATTTGCACGTGTTATATCCAGCAAGCCTCCCGCCGCCAACGACTTTCGCATTGTTATGACTGTCTTCGTGAATTAAACGTGAGAAATGCATTCATGCGGTTGTAGTACAGCGGAATATCAGTCGGAATGAACAACACCAGCCAAAAAAGGATACTGATATTTAGCTATGTTTTTTTTTTTGGTTTTTCTGCTGATGCGCATCGAAAATTTCCGAAGAGGAGCATGGATTTCTGAATCTTTTTCTGTGCTAACAGTTGTCGGCCGACTCGAATTCCCGTGCTTCGGCGAAACTCCATTGATCCTTTTGGCGATTCGTGTGTCACGCACACCCCCTCTCGCTGACCCAATGCCTCAGACGGTCGATGCCTTCTTCGGATTGGTCGAGAGTCTTGCCCATGTGCACCTCGCTCTGCAATCATTCAATTCGGGTTCGCAGCGGGAGAAGGGTCTCCACCGCAGAAATGGCCGAAGGCCCTAGGTCAGCTCGAAAGTCCCCGGCCTTCGAAGTGCAGACGCGCTTTGCCAACGAGCCCTTCCGATGTGAAAACTACGGCGATGGACGTGCTATCGAGTTGACATCTTTGTGGGAGCACGTTCAGAGGGTCGGTCGCCTTCCTCTGTCTCTGGACAGGAACGCCCTCTTCCGGGAGCTCTCCTCTCGGATGGGTTACCCCGAGTGGGAGGTGCGACAGCACGCCCTCCGAGTCCTGGCTGACCTAGCGCCTGCACTGCCTCGCAACGACCTCGCCGCGGCCCTCGACTCTCCGATGCTTCTTCCCGCCACTGTCACCTGTCTCGGCCACCCTTCCGCTGCCGTCCGGAGGGCCGCCTTGGACGCTCTGAGGGCTCTTCTGGTCGCCTCCGAAGACCCTGACCTCGTGGTCGATGCGCTGGTCATCCACGGACTAGACGGTGCGGATCCAGAAGTTGCCATGGGCGTCATATTGGGGGTCCCGGCCCTTCTCTCCCCGCGGCTCCCGCACCACGGTTTAGTGCGGCTGGTGTCTGCACTCGCGAGGAAAGTTATCCACTCTGCTTTCCACGAGGAGGCGCTGGAAACGCTCTCAAAAATTCGCTCTCTGGTCGGGGAAGGGCAATTCGACAGGTTCCTCAGTGGTTTCCCACCGAAGTATAAGAGAGACTTTAGAGCTCTGTTCAGGGCCCACGATGTGAGAAGCGACAACGAGGATTCAAGTGCCGAGACGAGGGCAAGGGTGAGGGAGATGCTCGCCAGTGGAATCCTAAACGAAGTTGAAGAGGTAAAGAAAGTAAAGACGGAAACTGGAGAGGCCGCCTCGCCAGCGGCAGCGAAAGTGGCTGAGAAAAAAGAAACATCGGCGGTGACTCCGCCAAAGTCCAACAAGCAGAAAGCCGCAGTTATAAAAGAGATAGCGGAGGAAGAAGAAATAGATTCGGCGAACGGATCGAGGCCAGCTAGTGCAGAAACGAAGACCGAAGAGAAGAAGAAGACGCTGCAGGTGCCGGAAGAGGAAGATGAGGCGACTTTGAGCGACAACGACAGGACATCCGTGGACACCAGAGGCAAGGGAAGTGAAGGCGGAGGCGGCACGGAGGAGGAAGGAGGAGAATTGGAGGAAGACGAAGACTCCGGGGTCGAGGGCAGCGGAGGCAGAGGCGAGGAGACCACGGGACCCCCCTCTCCCCCGCCAACATCCTCGGGAAGGGTGCTACTGGAAACGGAAATACAATTCAGCGAGGCAACGGCGATCACCATGACGATACTGGAGGAGGCGGACGTGGCTTCCAATGAGGGAGATCCCATCCGAAGAATGGACTTTGATAGAAACTTCTCCATCAGAGTGCTGGAGACATCGGAGGAAGACGAGAGCGCCAAGGAGGAGGGAAGAGGCGGGAGAAGAGTACGCTTCGGTGGGGAGACCCTCTTGCAGACGCCCGACAGCGCTGCTGAGACTCTGGAAGTCCCCAAGAGGAAGGAAGAGGCGCCCTCGGTTGAAAATTCTTCCGAGGATCCAGAAACGAAAGAAGTTCAGGAAGGAAAAGCCGTTGCTTTTGTAAGTCACATTCCAGTGAGAATAGAAGGGTCGAAAAAGAAAGGACCCGATGGAGAGAAGAACGGAGAGGAAGTGGTTGAAGTTAAGACGGAGGCCACAGAGAACACAAAGGTCAAACTGGAGGCGGAGGGGAAAGAGTTAGAACTGTTGGTCCAAGAGGTCAGCGGAGAATCTCAAGACTGCGAAGGTCCTGTGGAAGTCAGAGTGGAGCCGCAGCCATCCAATCGCATTCATGGCTGGGAAGATCTCGGAATAGTGGACAAATCTGTGCTCGTGGACATAAAGAATAAGGTGAGCTGACATCTTTGATCCAGAGGCCTTCAACCATTTACACTCTCCCCATTGCTTTTAATTTCCCATTCTAGGGCCGCATAATATATAATTTCAGAATGTAATCATTCATTTATGGCCGTACTTCGTAGAAATCCATTGAATAAAAAAGAATTACTTGGTAATTTTCCACAGAGAATATATTTTGACAACTAGTTTCGGCTGAACGCCATCACAGACCTGAAGATGGCGTTCAGCTGAAACTAGTTGTCAAAATATTTTCTCTGTTGAAAATTACCTAGTAATTTTTATTTTAGTATACAAGTATAATAATTTCACCAGTGATACTGAAAAGATGTATCATAATGCATAGATATCAGTTATGAGGAAATTCCTCCGTCGTCTTTTATGTACGCTCTGCGAAAGACCTTTTCATCGTTGATAAGATTCTATCCAATTTAATTTTCTTTTCTTACTCCAGTTACCTATGTATTAAATTCAGAACTGTCCGTTGTAACTTTATCATTGTATCTGCTCCTGCTGTTAAAAGTCCATTTTAGTTGTTTTTTACCTTGCTTTTCTTTCTCTGTGACCTGTTTTATTTCCTGTTGCGATGACAAATCCCTGTTTGACGTTGTCCGAGAAGTGAATATTAATCAAAGAGAATGCTAAGGATGTAATTAAACGAACCTTCCATTTTTGTCCCATGCATTTCATCGAATGGCCTCAGTAGTAAACATCATCTATCATCTAGTAGACTAGCTTTTGGTATTCCTGCCAGTATTAAAAAAAACTATTCATAAAAATTATCGTATTTTTAGATTCCGCGCATCGATTATTAATTTGATAATGAGTATAAAAGAAATTAATTTCTTTTCCTACTTGATTTTTATATCCTTTTGATTTCCATTGCTGGAAATTCCAAGAGCCAAATTTTGACTGTCATTTGTGAGCGTAACATGAAGCCATACAGTTCCCCGTAGAGAAAAGTATGCATCGTTAATTGAAAAATATAAATAATAGCAACAGAATTAGGTGTAAAGAATCATTTTCGTTGATTGGATATACAGGGAGATTTGTCGAAAATTCGTTGATTTGAAAAGAATGATTAAATCTTGGATAAATTAATTAATATAACTAGATTAATTAGATATACCTGTTAAAATTCCTATGATTGAGTTGAATGGCTGTTTCCCTTAACTTCTGAATGAAGGAATAATGTTACAAAAATGCGCAAAATCAGCGTTTCCATCATCAATTGAAATCTTTTAATGAGCCTCTTTAAAATGACTGCTGCTGAGTTATCCCTCTATTTCACGCAGTAAGAGTTGAACTGATGGGTGAATTGGAAAAATTTACACCCCAAAGGTTGAATTATTTTCGTGATGTACGCATTGCTTTGACGACATAACTTCCGGTCATTGTTTCCTAATATCGTAAATAGGTCATAGGATAGGCTGAGAGTGTCACTGTGAGGAATTGTTGTGGTTGTGTGTATCCGCGTCGGTGGCGAATTACCTAGAAAAAATCACCTATCCACCAAAGATTGATTTTTAATACAGGAACATATTTTAACAACAAACATTTTTGTGATGACAAGAATTTTGAATCGTTGTCGAGTCTAAAACACATAGAAAGTAATGTTTTCAGAATGTAAGATTAGATAGTGTGGTAAATACAAGAATCCGTCTCAAACACATATTTCGTAATTATTAATTAGACAAGGGAAGTAAAAAATCTCAGACAATCGTGGAAAAGATAACAAGAAGAAACTGAGCGTATAAATGAAGAAATGCAGAAAGTAGGTAGCAATGAAGAAACGCAGATTCGTAGACATAATAAAAGAAAGGACACACAAATTAAAAGAGTGATGGATGAATTCTAGTAGAGGATGACAGCTTAAGACAAAGAACAGTAGCGGAAGCTGGAATAGAGTGCGTTATTAGCGGAGTAGTTAATACAAAATATAAAATCGAGCATGAATCGAATCTATCAAGTAATAGCTGAGTGAGGATTACAATAAATCCTACTGTAATGGATGATGATCGTAATAAAATGATGAAAAAAGTAGATAGATAATACAGGCGATAGGATGCATAGATAGATGCCACGGCATCTTTTTATTTCTGCAAATGATTCAGATACTCAAAGAAGATCGCTGTTATAATTCGAAGATTCCTGTTATTATGGTTCATGTTTTCGATATCGTACTCGAATATTAGCTTTTGTCTCTCCCAAGAAAGATGAGTTGCAAATGCGTGTCTTTTAGTATTTTAAAATTGAGTGACACATCTATTTTTGCTTTAACAAAGGTATTTTATCAACACTAAAAAATACCACAAGAAAAAATCCTTCTGGAAGACTATTTACAAATAATAAAGGGACTAATGAAATTCTTATTTAAATTTTGACAAAATATTACTAAAATTAAAAGTAGGCGAAAGCTATACCATAACTGCACATCGAGTAAAATGCCATAAATGTACATATAGATCCACTATCCTTTGATGGTTCATAGAACCTCAGTTTTTTTCATGTCTAGAATGGCTATTTTATTTTACAGTGAATAACATACATTTATTTTTTATCCGAAGGGAAATGTTTTTTTCTAAGATGGGGTATAGTTTAAAAAAATTGAGGTTCGATGTTCGCTAGCTAAAATACGGAAATTTTACTGCACATTCTGTCTATTATGAGATGTTAGTTCACTCTCGCTTTATTCCTCCAAGTTTTTCCACGAGCTAATTCTTTAGTATCAATCGAGATTTATGGTCAAAATAAGCAGTACTTACGTAGAGTCGTCCGATTTTATTGTCCGAGTCAACTCGCTCTGCGTTATGTCGGAATCGATGATTTTCGGAAGAAATGGGAGATTAGCGATATAAAAGTGGAAATGTCAAGTTATTTTGTGAGAATATCGATTGCTGGCGGAAATCGAATCGACCTCGTTTCTGGCGTCGTCTTATCTAGTGCTCGTGTCGTATTATTTATATCTCGGGGATTTTCTTTGGTGGTTTGTAAAAATAAGCATGAGTTGCATGAGGAGGACATTGCAAACGCCTCCCAATGGAAATCAAATACACGGAAATAATGCTTTAAGGGAAGGTAGATTTAAAATGTTGTCATTTTTGCTGATAATTTTTAATTCGCCAGATTAAGAGTCTGACCAAGTTAGTCAGAATCAGCTTCGAACGAAGAATAATCGCCCACAACAATTTTAGTCCGATCGTTAATTTTTCTGTTATTGATTTTTATGATAATTGTAGATTTATGCTTAAAACTTCGGTCGCAACCATCGCTGAGTTTCGTAAGCTTTCCGGGCATTTCCGGATCCTGCGGTTTGTTCATTATTCCGTGAAGTTCTCCGGAGATTTGAATGACTCATCTGGAGGTACAGTACCATTCCAACCCATGATTTTACTCACGTTTCATAATTAGTGCCTTCGCTAAGAACATTTCTATTAAACGGGAAGAAATAATGCATAGGAAATCCGATCATCGCTATACTTTTGAAACGGTACTTATATGTTGTTTGTGTAATTTTGAGTATATAATTTTCTGCAGGGAGTTTCCAAACATATATTCTTAAAAATGTCTTAGTATGCCTTCTTTAGATATTTCATTGGACAAACGCCATCACTATACTCGTTCACAACCATTTACATTCTTTTTTATTTCTTATTTATACTTTCCGTTCTGTTTGTGTGAATGCCTCAACATTTTGTGGACTTTTCTGAATAAAATGCGGTCAATTCTTGACCGGTATCTCATACGTCTCATGGACATACATCGCAAACAAACTGACTAATCAAAATTGACAGTTTTTAAGTATTCTTATATTTTTCCTCCCCGAAATAAGTCTTCTTTCATCAAGCGACTATTCCTTCCTTACTTTATTAACATTTTTTTCATCACTTGGGATGCTACCACTTCATTATATTTTGCCTAAACTATTTGCCTTCATTTATGAAGAAAGTTTTCCTTATTAATTTGGATACTGTGTTATATCTTGGCGATTCAGAAAGACAATGTAGTTCTCCAATTTATATTATGAACGAACGAATTATATGGATGAGAGTTACTGGAGCATGTACAATAATCTCATGACTCAGGATTACCTCTTGGTAAGAAACTCTTTATCTTTACCGAGTGTTTACACTCATGTGATATACATGAGTGTAAATTATTAATTCATTTATTAATTAATAATTGCGTATTATTGTCTAGTCATAATTCTTGACGCTTATTACGATGATGACGATACAGATTTTTGTTGTCACTAGTTTCAATAATAAAGTCTTCATCGTAATATAATCAATAAGGGAAATAAAAACAAATAATGTTCTGTATGCATATTTCACCAAATTCCGAAATCTAATAATTAATATGTTTTTATCGACTATTGTTCCGGTATCTTCTTTCACATCCTTCCTCTCAGCATTTTCAATCTCTTTATCTCATAAATTTACAGCTCAACTGATCCTTTCTTCCATACATTAATATCTTCTTAATCATTCTTGATCTAAGTTAAAAACCAATTAGCTACTCGTTTATCTACGCATTTAGTAAATAAAAAGTAATTTTAGTTTATCAGAACGTACGTGTGAATCATGCTGATTCACAGGAAATTAATTCGAGCAAAGAGTGGAAATCGTGAGCGATCGTGATGAGGAATTCGTGCGTTCGCTCGATTGGTCGTTTATCTCCCCACAAACAAAAGGTGTGCGAATTCCGTTTGAGGTCAACGACCCTCGCGTGGCCAAAAGCGTCCTTTTAAATGCGAATCGCTTTTATCCATTTTTCTATTCATAAACAAGAGAAAGTTTGTGCTGCATACATCTGAGTCTATTCAAATTAGCTTTAATTCTTCATAAAAAGGGAGAATCATAATTTTGAAAATTTTCAAACTTCATTCCCTTAATTATCTTTCGTTTACTTATCAGATTAGACTTCGCACATTGCTATATTGCGTTAAAGGTTTATAAAAAAATTGTTTTCAACATGTAGAATTGTTTTATTTAAAAAATTTAGATAGTAAAGATGTAAGTCATAAGAAAAAGCATCCCACAGAAATCTTATTCTGGCCACGAAATGTAGTCTCCGGCTCGATAATCCGGTTTGATAAAAAAATATAGATTTATGGAAGAAATTTGCAACTATGAAATAGTCTAACCTCTATGACTTCTGGTAGTGTTAAACTATCTTAAGTGCCAAGCTCTATAGGTTTGCCCATATGCTCTGGTTAAGTTAGGCATTTTTAAGTTGAGGCCACAATCTTGATGCATAGAATATTATTTTCGGTGAAAACTTTTATTTATAACAAGTGGACAGGTTGGTTGGATTCAAAGTAAAACCAAGGCTAAAATCTTGGTCATAAATATTTGAAAATGCATCATTTGTATATTTCGACCAAGTTTTTCATCCCCATTTCCAACCGTATTTTGAGTATCGTATTTAAAAAAAGTAAAATCTCACTTGAATTAATTCTCAAATCAAACTTTTATACATTAATTGCTCCGTTTCTCATCTACGATTGACATGATCAGGTTAGACATAGAGAAATGTTACAGAGATAACACAACAACGTTACGCTTTGGTTGATGTTTGTTGTATATTTGTTATCGTTGATAATTCTTTGTTTGTGCGAAGAGTGTTAATAGCATTTCTGAGATCGCGAGCTGTCCTTGTTTGGACGCTTAGTTCAATATCTTACCTCTGTTGACACCAATTGAAAGCGTTTTTGAATTCGGTAGCTTCAGGATGAGTCTCATGAGTTTCCAGAAATTATGCCAGACGTTCTTTCGTTTATGCTGACAAAGAGAACTAGTCGATTTAATGTTGTTCCTATCTTCCATTACGGTACGAAATCTTGCTTAACTTTGCACAAATTTTAAAATTTAGAAAAATACAGCTTGATTTATCTTTTATGTTAAAATATTACATATTTGGCTACTAAAAGTTAGTACTATTTATTTATGTTACGTAAATAAGTAAAAAGAGTAAGTTTAATTTGTTTTTATATTTTACTCCACTTAGTAACTGAACTTTCATTTATTATCTAATCACGCTTTCGTATTGGACACCCAGACAATCTCAGTCAATATCAATATTTACTATTGAAATCAAGATGATCAGGTGTTACAAGCCATTTATATAATGAATAAAAACAATGTAATTTTCCACACTTTTATTTAACGTCAGTTAAACATATCCAATATTTACTATACTCGACTTCAAAAGCATTTTTGATTAGTTTTTGCAAGGCATTTTTTAAAATTGCATGTATTAGTGCTGTTTTTCCTACGTTATTATATAGGTACCTACTTATATTTTTCTTTGTTTTTACCTAATCTATTTCGATATTCTTTGTCTTACTTGATAATTGCTACTAGATTTGAAGACACAATTTAGCCATAAATAAAGAGGTATATAGGTGGATTTACAGTTTTCCTGGTGAATTGCTTGGATTCTCGAGTCACAACTCAGGTAAGTCCATGGGACATTACTGTCATCATCCTCTGGGCTGCGCCGTGTGGATATTTCGTTGGCAATGTCTCCTGCATTTACCTGGGTTTTAATCCGAGAATCAATTATTCAGGCATTTTGAAATATTCGATCACGAACACAACGGGAAGGATCATGTCCTCGACGACATGAAAATCAGCGTGATAAATTCACGTCTGAAGGACCCTTAAGGGCCTTTTTCCAAACGGAGTGATTTAAAGGGCCGTGGAGGGAGTCACGAAAGCGATTGGACGAAGGGCAATGCGGTTGGGTCAAGGCGATTGGAAAGGATCTTCATCACTGTGAACCGATTCTCGAAGGTCTTCGTATTCATGCTTCTAATCCTGGCATCAGATTTCCACGATTGAATATTTTTCGTCATCAGTACTTTTATAAAACGGTATTGATCAGACTAACGTCATCATTAATATTTATCGAAATAAAATATACTCTTATGAGCCATTAACTGATAGTTACTAATTACCACTTATTTTAGAAACATGGTTACGTTGAAACGTGTTGATTCATTATTCCAGCATTCGACATAAATAATTTGGCTCTGATAATGTGTATCGGGAGCAATCAGCAGAGGTACTGCCGGCGGAAGTCGAAAAGGTTTGCGATTTTCTTGAAATAGTAGATAAATTTGATGAAACTGAAAACACCTCGTTACTACTTGTTATAAATAGTTCATTTTCGAAGAATTCTTTTCATTGCGACACAATTTGCTAGCAATCTGCTATCTACACCTACTAGTAGCACCTACAGGCAGTTTTAGGGAGTTAAATAGCGAGCCAACATCTTCAGGCACCAGCAAGTAACGTCCTACTTACTTTGATATAATACTATTACCACTTAGAAATCATCAAACCAACTCCACTGAATCGAGGAAACTTAGGAAAGAGATAATCGCCAAAAATAGAGTATTCGGGGTGTTTTACCATCTGAGCATCAGAGAAGCAAACGGTATTTTCATGTTTGATTCTCCAGGCGTCGCTTGCCCAATATGAACAGAATACCTCCATGACCGTTGGTTCACGAATATAGTTTTCAATTTAGATATTATCTCCTTACATTTAGCGGCATTTCTGTATAGTTTACGGAATAGGAGAGCATTACAAACTAGAAAAATCTGGTTAACCAATTAATATTTCCACAAGAAGTTATTTACTGTACAACTAGTTTCGGCAAGCGATAGTCATAATGAAGAGCAAAGGCATACAATCATACAAGCTCTTGTATTAGGAAGTAAACTGAAGGGAATATAGAACAGAGAATGGAAAATATTAAACAGTATCAGTAATGGGAATACAAGTGATGTGGAGGAAGCTGAAAAAGCGTGTAATTATTGTTAGTAATACCATAAATTTCGTTTCGGCTAATCCGGTTTTTAGGTATGGATCAATTTATCATATGCCCTGATTTAAAGTAAATACACTAAAGAAGAAAAAATCGAAGATTCGGCCATTTCAACGAAAGACAAAAGCAATTGTTCGTTAATTTTTGATATTGCATACATTTTTGAGTGTTTTGAAAGCGGAAATAATTCAGACTACGCTGTGAGAGACTCTCTCGGTTATAATTGATTAAGATTATGGCAGCGCTAAGGGGGAGCACAAGGTGCTCATTTGGGACACAGACGTTAATGGAATCACGACGGCAGATTATTATAAATTATAAATTAAATCTCATATTTTTGTTAGAAAAATGCAAAATTCCGTGTTGGACATCGGAGCAGCGGTTTTTTAAGCAGAAGAATGAGAGAAATGGTTTCGGAAGCAACGATGTTATTTGGTGAGGAAAACCGGTTCGGCCAATTTATGCCGAATTGCAATCAATGCAGCAGTGCATCCCTGACTAGCCATCGCGAGTGAGTTCATCTTTTTTATTCCAAAGAAGGTTCCTAAGTTTAAATTTTGAGCGAAAGGCTGCTCTGAAATTCTCCCCAGAAGTGGTTGTAGTTAATTTTCTGAGATAATATAAAGAATTTATGATGAAAAGTATACATTATCTTTATATTATGAACTTCTTCAACATCACGGGCGCCTCCGTAGATTTGATTTTTTTCTAGGTTAAACTAGGGATAAGAGAGAGCCTAAGCCATCAACAATTTTTCTCCGAATCTTTATTGATGGGAATGAAAAGTGGATAAAAATTTTAAATTTTGTTTTCTTAAGAAGGATTTATCCGTTAATGATTTAGGGTATCCACTATTTTTCCAATATTATGGATGATGTTCAATTCTTTTTGCTATCTCCATATACATAGTGTAGAGAAAGTATTGTTTTCATGAAAAAATCGACTTCGAGATTTCAACGGAAATACATGTGTTGGGGTCCCTAGAACACGTTTTGACCATTTTCGGAATGATGTCTGTGTGTGTGTGATTGTGGGCGCTCTAACGGGGAAAATATTTGCCGTATCAATACCGAACTTCATATATAGCACTGTGGTAGGTGCTATCAGAGTTGATTAGCTTTTGGAGTAAACCGGAAGTTGAGATTTATTCTTCGAAGCTCATTTCCGTTTTTGCAAAATATCTCCATCAAATAATATTTAGGTATAAATTTTTATTTATAAAAGTTTTAGAAAATGTAATTTACTACAATGTTTGTATGAAACATTTTTTTAATCACTGATTGTTTTGGAGTTATTCATGAAATACCGAATAACCCGAATTCGCTGAATATGTACTTTGTGGGCGCTCTAACAAGAAAACTATTTGTCGTATCAACACCAAATTTCATATATGTATAGCACTTTGGTTAGTGTCGTTAGAGTTGCTTAGTTTTTGGAGTAAATAGCTTAACCGGAAATCGAGCTTTATTAATCGAAGCTCGTTTCCGTTTTTGCAAAATTTCTCCATTAATCTGATATTTAGGTATAAAAAATTATCTACAAAATTTACAAAAAATGTAATTTTCTATAAGTTTTATATGAAAAAAACTTCGATATCAACCACCGCTTAGGAGTCGTATCATAATTAATCAACCAATTTCCTGGTTATTGCGACATATTTACGTTAAAATGTCGTTTTCATTTATACCATTTCATAATTATGTTATATAAAATATGATTACTATATTTCTTTAAAGTTTTATTTGGAAGCTGATTTTAAATTTAAAACATGCGTATTTATTTCAAAATAATTATAATTGTTTCGTTCCGTTATTCCTCTTCACAATAACAATAAAGTTCGTTACTATGGGTTTGTTTACATGGCAAACAATGCAATGCAAAGCGTATTTTGCTCACTCTCTTGCTATAGATTGAGCTCTGGCTGATTGATAAGGTTTTAAATAGTTTTTCTTTGTTTTTTTAGTCCATTTTCTTCTTTATTTGTTTTTGTTTGTTTTTGTTTTTGTATATTAACAATTATTGTCATTCTCTGTTGCTTTTTAATTTTCCACTCTTTAAATGTGTGGTCTTTATTTTTGTTAATTGTTTGTGTTGATCGTGTGTTATTTTGCTCTTCGTTCGTATTTTGATTTAGTTTCCATCGCCAATTATATTAATTGGATATTAATCAGTTCTATATTGGTGCTTATAGTAGACTCAAAAGGCTAATTTCTCCGATTTTCATCGAATATCCCCCAAAAGAAATTATTTATAATCTTTGTGACGTAAAAGTTAATATTATATCAATTAATAACTAATATATCTGCCAAGTTTTGATTGAATATAAACTTGGACAATACTGTGGTAGATAAATATCTTAAGATCTTATATATCAAGAAAGTCATGTGCTGGCCACAACAGTTTTTTTTAATGTTCTAGAGGGACAAAGATCTGTTGCAGATGGAGTGAAGAGCAGCCATTTTGTTTTGATTGTTTGAGAGGATGTGATGTGGTCTGAATGAATTGAGTGAGAATATGGTCTCGAGAGGAGATTGCGGTGTCTCCAAGAGGCGTCTGCAAAGCGAAACCAAATTTGATGAGAGGATACATGGACTATTTCTAAATTGATAAATAAATCGGCAGAAGTGGAGTCATGGGCGATCTTTATTTTGAGCGAAGAAACATCAGATCTCATTGGCACATCGGCTTTGTGGATTTCTGGAAGCCTTAAATGCCTTAGTGATTTAGATCGAACGAGAACGCTCGTTCGGAGAACCAGCAATGAGTTGGCCCTTTACTTTCGAAAGTTAAGATATTTGGTATGATCGGTAGTTAGCTCAATAACGTGATTACTGCTAATGAAGCCGTAGCAATTTTATAAATACACTGATTTGTTGCGTGTCACTAAAACGTGTTTGAGAACATTATAAATTAATGGTGCCTTCAGCGTCTCGCATCCAGAGAAGGACCAAAGAGGATCTCGAATGAATGGGCCGTAGTAAGCGTCAGATTATTTGTCTTTATCGATGGTGACAGGTCCACAGCTCGCCGTGATTTAATTCATCCGAAATTGGCTCCTTTCTCCTCCAAAAGAAGTTTGACGTCAGTTCTCATTGATTGAGTTTTTTACTGATGCGATCTCAGTGTGGAAGAATCTCCCGATTATCTTTTCCAGACCTTAAATATTTTTTATCAACGTTTTTGACGTGGTTCAATTTCGTTTTGGATTATTTATAATTTATTTAATTGATGTTACGCTTCTGTAACAGTCATCATTTCGCAACCAGCCGTTATCCCAAACAATTGTGAAAATTTGACTAGTTTCAATAAGTTTAGGCGTATTTGCGAACGTGGTACATTCAATCAGAAGCAGCGAGAAGGAAGCTATGCTCAAAATACATATTTCCTGTTTAGTATTTGGAGGCGATGGAAAACCAGGAATCGAATTTTGTTGGCTTCCGTTATCGATCGAGAAATCGATTTTCTATATTTAGTTTATACTTCCGGAACAATTTTCTTCCAATCGTAAGCGACGGAGGGTCGACAACATCTTGCGTCATCATCGTAAATTTCCTAAATTTACTTTCAATCAGTTTCGAGAAATCCATTTCTCCGGAAAAGAGAATCAGTCCCAGATTTAAATGTTGGGTTCAGCATATCCATAGAGGTATTCCAACAATAGCTTCAATCTTTGCCGCATTTTCGATTTTATATTTTAAATTAGTTCAAAATTTAAAAAAATGTAGAAAGCTCTTCCTTTTCTTACTTTTAGTGTGGATACCCTGTGTATTCGTGTCCCGGATAGGCACCCTGAACTCTTTTACCGATGCCATATCGTGGAGAATTAAAATTTTCACGTTTACTTCCAGTTAAATAGGAATTTAGGCAGACACCTAAGTAATGGGAGCTGTTAAAGATTATGAGATGAAACGCTGTCAGCGGCCTATTTTCAGCTAACTCTCATAAGAGCCAATTCAAAATATTATGTAAATATTTTAATTTTTGTATTTTACGTGTAGGCTAGTGCCCTTTCTTCTCAAGAACACTTCTATTTTAATGATCATAAATGGAAATCGAAGGCAGTGCTAATAATATAACTTTATAAATTTTCAGAATTTGAAAATAGAAATGAACCAATTTACGCCAATTAGATTGATATAGCGTCACTTTATGGGAGAGCATAGCACAGGATAAAAAACTAAAATTTCTATACAATTTAAATTGCTACGTTCGCTGCATTGACTTTAATGGAAACCAAAAAAAAATATCTGACGTTTGAAAACAGCAAGGGGAACAAGGCAAATATTGGTAAGAATCTACCCTTTATACTCTCTAAACTCGATTTATACACTTACATTACAGAACTATAAAACGTTAAACACAATTTTTAATATCTATAATCAAGTATTATTCCAATGATAGAAGGTAATTTAAACTTCGCACAAGAAAGGTGCGGCTTAACCCAAGTTGTATTTCCAGATACATTTATACATTTACTCAGAGAGATTGTCCGAAATGCGTGGAATTGATAGAAACCGTAATTCGATGATTTAATTTATGATGTTTTCGGCACAATAAGTTGTGGTGCCTGGACGCAAGGTTCATCTTGACAAAGCAATTGAAAAAACTAAGGGCATGGTTCACGTATCTCCTGGGCCAAGAGTGCGGTCTTGGGCCTCCTTAACCTAGTTATAAAATATACTCGAACACGAGGGCGCCAAAGCTAAGTTCCTCTACAGGACTATGAAAGGGACTTCAAAACTTCCTCTTAATTGATTTCTCATTCCTGCTGGCTGCACTATAGCTGAAAAATACGACTTCAGAATTGGTGCATTCTATTTGTGAAGTCCTACATTTACGATGAATCACTATCAATTAAAGAAGTGAATTTTCTACGGCCCGCGAGGCTTCTATGCTAACCCTCTTCGCTGTTAACAACGGTCCCTGACCATAATCTCATAATACTTTAATTCACGGCAAAAACAGCATGATCGTAACTATGAGAACATATGTTTAATATGGTTAAAAATATCCAATACTTACTAACGTACTTTTTTTAATATAAAACATGTAACCTGTCCCCATTAGAAAAATTCTTTGCTTGATTCTTATGACTTAATTGGAGTTTTATGTCCTTGATCAAATTTTCCGCAACGGGTTGATCATTTTGATAAGGTTCGGATTATGCCGAGGTTAGATTCAGAGGAGATATCAACCTGAATAGTTAATTTGGAACGATGAATATTTATGCGGAACGAAAAATATGAAAATTAGGTAAGGGTCTATGAATGTGGGCTTATATCCAATCTCGTCTCTCATTCTTGGTCTTTAAAAGTAGCTATCAAAACTCTTAAATGCTCAAGGGAAGATTGAATTCGTGATATCCGCATGAAAAAGAAATGCCATGGGTGATAGTTTAATCGTAGCGTCAATCTTTGATTAGCAAATAAAATGGTAGTAATTGCCCATATAATTACGATCGAAGGATTTTCGAAAAATAGCTGATTTTAGAATAAAAATGTATGATCGCGATTGATAGAAGAAATATTATTCATCAATTTTTGTTCAGCCTTTCGATCTTTTTCAAGGGAAATGTCTTTTAATAGTGGCAGTGACGTTGGAGTGGCATGAGTTGGTAGTCCGAAATGTGATTGAAAGATGTTTGCATTTTATTTCGTAGCTGAAATATGCGTCAAAAATGACATTCATTTCCCTATTATTCCCCCAGTTGATTTATTAAGTAAACTTAGTATAGATACTGAATTAAATATCCATTAAAATGTAAAATTTAAACAAAAGATGTTTCGTATATTTTAGCATTGAGCTAAATGTCACTGTAATGCGGACAATATGATATAATTTAAAAGTCAACGAATCTAATAATGCGCAGTTTTAACTTTTGGGTTGTACATATATTACGTATTTATTATCGGTTTGAAGACTTTTGATAAATGCAGAGAATATAATAATTGAGCCCTCTCCACACATTTTAGAATGTCATGAAAGATTAGTTAAAATATTGGAAAGAATTTTTGTGCCGTTTCAATTCATATGCATAAATAATTTTCAGATATTCGATATTCTAATGCTATTTCTCTGGAACGCTCTTAACATTTCTCAGCTAAAATAATAATGTTGGTGATGAGAACAGATTTTTGCATTTCTCTAGGAAGGCTTTCTGAACGACTTGGCTTCGAACTCCAAAGAAATAATTATGTTGCAATCGTAACAACAGCTTTATCTAATATTCTATAGCTTTGTGATCTCTTAGCAGACCAATTGAGAGGTTTAAATGCCATTTGTTGACGAACTTTATATTTCATAATTTTGCAAAAATATTTATATTCGATTGTCAACAATAGTTCACATAACTATAGTTAATTAATAAACTAAAAAATTTAATTTTTATTATACTCTTTTTACGGATATCACTTTGGTATTACTACAGAATTGTTTCATTTTACTGCATTTTCTTCCTAGAGGTTGTGCTGATTTAACTTTTTAAATGAATGTACTTCAACTGATTTTTACATTTAAGTATTATATTCTGCTGACTAGTGTCATCACTCATCATCCTAGCTATCATATCTATTATATATAGACGCTTCTCACGATATACCAATACGTATACAACTATACGGGTAAACGTTGCATTCTGCAAGCATATTGATGATACAAATTTCAAGTCGATATCATATCGGGAAGGTACTCAAGCGTATTTCTGTATTACCCCTTTGAAATATATTGCACAAATGGTGCCCCAGCGTCGAACCTAGTACAATAAATTAAACGGTAAACTGCGTTTAAGAAACGTATTCATAAATTCTGGTAAGAGACCTTGTCATAGATTTCTACTTTCTCGGAAAATGTATCATAAAATATTGAAATTCCCTGCCGACGTTTTAAATGGCACAGCCTCCTGGTGTAGAACCCAGGGCTAATTTTGAAGATGAAATTGCACATTTGGTAGGGGCTACTCTGATTTTTTCTAAAATTCCAATTCGATTTATCTGGAAGGTCCTCAAACCAAATTCCTAATTCCCTTTTAATTGAATGGTAAAACGCAATTGGTGCCCTGGCGTCGAACCAAAAACCATCAGGGAACTGTGGTTAACTGCGTTTGTATAAAATTTTCACGACTATTGTTCTCTTGCCGATTTATGGGTTTCTATCTCCTCGGGAAATTCTTCTTAGGAATATTTGAAATTTCCACCATACATTTCATGAGGGAGAATTACGACCGCCTGGTGTCGAACCCAGACCCTTTATGCAAGATTTGATATAACGACCTGATAGGCACAATATTAATTTAACCCTAAGGTTAAAGTCGATATCACACCGGGAAGATCCTAAATAAGATTCCGTTATCTCCATTTGAAATGTATGTGGGAATGTAAATGACACTGGCATCGAACCAAGGACCATCAGTGAAATGGTAAACTGCGCATACGAAATTCATTTAAGACCTCTTTTCATGCCGGATATTACGTTTCCATGTTATTGGGAAGGGATTGAAAAAACTTTAAAATTGTCGAAATGTATTTCAAATGTGTGTATTTTGCACCCACCTGGCGTCGACCACACGCACAATTTGGTAACATTTCTATAATTAGGGGTATGTAAAAGTGCATTTTCTGGTACCTCCGTAATTTTGAATGTTCTATACTTCCGGGATGTTTCTTAAAATATTTTTTTCGAAAAACTCCAAAATGGCCGTCGTATTGTCCCTGCATTTATGCATCATAGTTCGCTTATGTTGATATCTCAATAAATTGCCTCTTCTTCATAAATTCTAAATCCTTTTTTTTTAATAAGGCTGAAGATCCCCGTTTATTCAAATGAGAAATCGCTTGAGCCCGGATTCAACAATCGCCTTGGTCGCCATGGGGACTGGGTTGTTTACTACGAAGAAATTTCACAACATTTTCGTTCATTTTGCCCTTATTCTAGTAATTTCGATTCGATACAGATATTACACGACGAGAATAAGAATTTTTATTTAATTTCTTTCATTTGGTACAAGTCTCGACTCCAAAGGACCATTATTTACAATTTAATTTTGCAAATTAAATCAAGCTTGTAAACGGTAAAAACAAACTTTGTCTAGTTATTACCTAGAATATTTTCCTGTCCTAGCGTTGAACCAAGGATAATCTTTGTAGACATCTTGGCAATTTTCGTTGAATAAGTACGGCTCCGGGCTACCGCTCGAATTTCAACTCTCTGGGAAGTGCCTCAAAACATTTTTCGGATATTCTCGCAATGCATTCTTATTGAAATAATCGGTATTTTTGGCAATTCTACCGTTCATTTGAACGGGGACAAGGAAGGACCTTCCCAATATATCGACTTGGAATTTTATAAACGGTCAGAGTTGCTCCTACCGAAAATCTCATCTTATAAAAGTCCTGGGTTCGACACCAGGTCACTTGGATACAGAATCGAGTTTTACATAGAGGAATTTGGGTTCCAATATGCTAAATTTTCAAACCAAATAGAACTTTGCTAAGTACAGTATTTTAAACATTTGCTGGCAGAATACAAGGATATCGTATTGGATATTATTAAAAGAGATAATCGTTGGGTCGTTGTGTTACATGGATATGGGCTTTTGTATTCAGGATCAGTGAGGAAAACATTGCTTTTGGAAAAACACAGATTTTGTTAGTTTATGATAGAGGATGTTTAAACACTCTTCGGATCGATGATATTGTCGATAGACACATTAATGCTTTTCCCAAATTTATGCAACAAAAATATGCCAATTTAAAAAAGCATCCTTTGGTAAAAATAATTAATGATTGTCTTCACTTATCTTAAACCTCAAGTTCCTCTGTTCGCAACTTAATCCATACAATCATCATTTAGGGAAATATGTTGTATTTTTCCCCATAACGAGACCCCGTCTTTTAATCATTGGTTGTGTTTATCATGATCTTGTATAAACCAACCGAGTAGCGTTTTGAGTCTTTTCTCAATATGCAGTACGACGAAGTCAAGGCCGACTCGATTCAGTGTATTTCCCAGATTCACAAGCATTAGAGAGGGAGAGAATGAAGTTAGAGACTCGATCGATTCAATTCCAAAGGATTTCGTGGGAAATTTCAAGGTCGCGGCACGAAGGGCTGTTTGGCGGAGATTGCTTCCGTCGAAAAATTCCGTCGGTTCAATGGAAGCGCTGATTAATGAGGGACAGGCGAATGACCTCAAATGCGTAGCTGCGGCTTTTACTTTCTCACCATTTTCCCTCGGATTCATTCTTCACGTATCTCATCCCATGTCACTTCCCCACTCCATGCACGACTTTGACGTCGTAGGTGCACACCAATACAAATTTACATGTATCTCAGTTTATTTCTCCGCCTTCATATGAACTAACTCCTCTTCAAAGCATTTTATCTTTCCTTTACAATATTTACGTAGGAAATTCCGACCTTACGTCAAGTCTCTCTTCAAGAAATCAGCCCTTTCATCTCGACACAGTTATTTCCTTATTTCTTCTTTACATCTTTCCTTATTCTTATCTCTTCGCATTTTTATTCCAAATTCACGTTTTAAAAACGCCAATGAATTTCTCTTTAATCTTCAGAGAATAGCTATTTAGCTTTTACATACCTAGAAATATTGAATCAGTCATTTATAACGATTTTTGTCTCTTTATATAGATGTTTATTAGTTTATTTAGGTATTCCCATAGCATGTGTACAGAAGATTGTAAGGGAAAGTGGGCCAGTACGGGGTGCTTAATTTTATCAGGTTTTTCGGGGTATAAGGAAAGTAAAAGGTTACGATATTATGGTATGAAAAGCTATAATACAATGTTAACTTTGTGAGGAATCACAAATTTGATGCACACAATCAAATATTGCACATTTAGCATTATTATCAATGGTTTTTTAAAACAGTTTAACCTTCCCCATTCTGCCCCATTCCTGGGGAAAAATGGGGTACTTTGTTACAACGAAAAATATTACGGACTTAAAATATTAACTTGAAAAACCGTAAAAAAATAAAAGGTAACTTATGTAGAGCATAAAAAATGGAAGATGGGACTTTTTAGTCCCAATTCCGCCCAATTAAGTCGTCAATAAATAAATAAATACACAAGTTCTTCATATAATACACATGTGTGGGTGGCCTCGACGTCTTCACTATCTATTGCGGCACACATACTGTTGGCCACTTAAGGGCTACTATAACATCTTTTCCAGCCTTCCGCTAAATGGTCATGGCAGTCGTCGTCTTCTTCATTGTCACTAGAAGATGGAAGTTTTTTACCCCATGTATCCGTTCCGCTTCACAACCTCGTTTTTAGGTAAACCAATTCTACCACTATAGCATTCTAGCCTAATAAACATTGAAACCATACGGAAACCTAAATTACGATAAATTTAACAGAATACTAAAGTGGTAATTAAATATTCCAACGAATTAGTACGTACATGCATCAGTAATAGATGCCCAAAAAAACGATCACTGAAAGCTCGACGTAGTGTTCTGAAATGCAAAGGAACACGGAATGGTTAAAATGGCTTACGCAGTAGTCCGGTATGTTAATCCAATGAATATGAGTCGTTTTCCGATACGTAGAAACACTAATTGGGCTGAAAAATCCAGTATCTTGTTTTGCCGCACTATCCCGTTCTGCCTCACCTTCTCCTATACGTGTAAATCAGACCGCTAGTATCCTCTTCCATTTCGTGGCGTCATTTCGACAGTGATAAAAATCAGTTTTGTACGTTAGTACGCGAATTAATGGATCTTCGTCTAAAATTAGGTAATCTGGTAATATCTATCACCGATGTTCTACAGAAAAAGGGCTATCGCTTACCTATCAAATCTTAAAGACCGTCTGTTGGTGATACAATATTTATTTTGTCTTCCAGAGAGCTAATTTCATTTTTAGCAGCAAGCTAAAGAGATGAGTATCATTAGATACAGGTGATCATTTAATAACAGGACCATTATTTCATACGAGACAATACATCGAAGATTTTAATTATTTTTATTTAATATTATTTTCGGTCTATAGTCATTCATAGCACCCAAAACATGTATTGATTAGAACGTGACCGAAGAAAAACAAATATCACGTTAACGTGGATTCTGGTCGTCTTTGCTCACTAGAAAAAGGTTTGACAGGTTTTTGATATAATTTATGTATTTTACAATTGCGTCACAGTAAAAAACTAAATTCGTATAACAAAGTTAATACTGGGAAGAATTGTCTTCGATGGTCGAGGTATCACTGCCCCTCCTCTAGTGTCTAAGACGGCTGTTAATATCGGTAGAAGAATCCGTTGGACACCGATTCGATACGACTTCAAAAGGATACACCCAAGTACTGACATATGAAGTTGTCGTAGGTCGTAATTCACTTCTTTATCAAGCTATTTGATCGACTATTCATTCGCAATCGCTGACGATTCGTAAGCGAGAGACAGCTTTTCCGCTGATTTTCCTCCGAACGATTGCGTGACTATCTCCCGAAGGTTAGCCCGAGTGCAATGCAAATGAGTGTCCCTCCAATATTTTACGCTTTCTCAAGATGGCGGGGATTCTCCTCGATTGATAATCCGATCGATATCGAAAAGAGTTTCCATTGAAGCTAACGAATGAATAGGTTCTTACATATTAAATGATATTATAATCGAGGATATTTAAAACGGTTCGCTTAAATTGCCACGCTGAATTCCACCGGTTATTCCAAGAGGCGCTTGCGATAATAATGGAAATCCTGATGAACGGTCATTTTAAAATGCGAATGTAAGTGATTATCTCTATATTTAAGGATTATTTGAAGCGATCTATACTTACATCACAATTATCGCATCGCTAGGATCAGCACTGGAATGTCTACGGAAGCTTTTTGTACTTTTTTGAATAATTCACCAATAAATAATCTTCTCAGCAAAAATATCGATTTGTAGCTCATGCGTATGCACTTGCTTCTCCGGTTTGTTACCGTCTGTATGAGTGTCGGTCATAATTACCACCTTTTTTGCTTAAACCTTCCTGTTCCAAGAATCGGATCGGCCGAAGCAGCAGGGGGGTTGGGTTTACTCCTCATGATGACACTCGTATCTTCTGCAAATGTTCTTACCCAGAATGCATCAAGCGATCGCAGCCTAGCATCCTTTATTTCAAAGATTCTTAACCTGCGTCTGTGAGCAATTTTTAAATTGTATGCAATGTCTCACTGAACTGGACACTATTTGCACGTTTTCACGTTCCACTGAGTACGAATCGAACTCTTGGAATTATAAGTTTAAAGGATTGTTTTTAAAGAAAAAATTATTAATTCTTTAATTAAAAAAAACTCTGTATGATATATAGGTAGTAATAGTGATGAAATTTTGCAGGCAAAAATTCTCAAAGAATAATCGAAATAAATCGTTTTTGGAATATTTTATTTTTATAGATGTATAAGATAAATCATTCCTAATATACAAATTGATCGCATTTTTAGACGAACATAGTAATTATATACATATATTAGAAATCGTAAATTTATTCTGCAAAAGGTGCCTTAGCTCTTTCATTCATGCATAATTTAATGTTGAATTCTGCAAAAACCAACGATAGTTAATTGATAGTACAGAATATATAAGCAAAAAATATTAGCAAGAAATTGATTAATGGATATTTTTGTGAAGAATTTAATTTAATAAACTTTTCCGCCTCATTTTGTCATCATTCTCCTTTACTAGTTGAAACAGGTGAATAAAAGACTGAGATGAACATGACTCAGCGTCGCAGTTCAGCCATGTTTGGAACCGCGGACGGAACTCTACAAATCTAAGAGAGACACATCGCAGAGAAGTAGCTGAAGTGTTTGCTTTTAGCCAATTATAATGTTTCTTCAATTCTCTGGACCTCTTCTTCCCTTCTCACGCTCTTTCTAAACTGTGCTGCGATTAATATTAATGTGACGCTTAAAAACAAATGCAAATAATTGCCATGATTGGGATACGAACCCAGGTCTCCCTCTTTCCAGACGGATATTCCATCCAAAAACATCTCTTCCCAGAAACCGGCGGCAACGTTGGAACGCTGACAAAGACGGCTTTGGGAGACATATTCATCCTCTGATTTTTAAACAGCCAATTTCTTTTCTTCCATCCAAGTAGCCATCGAAAGGGAATATAATTCAGTTGATGGAAATGGGAAATTCTAAAAAAATAACGATATTATGACCGATGAAGTTAAGTAAGCTTTTAGTTTTACTCGTCGAAATGAAAGAGAACCTAGAAGTGAAAGGAATTTGAATAAAAGTAGAAAATCTAAAGAAGAAGTGGTCAGTAAAAAAAAACACAATCGATCCAAAGGCCTTGTCGTTTCAGAGGCTATCTGATCCCATAATCTGCAAAGTAACTGTGACTTATGTGCTCCATACTTACTTAGCAGATATTTGTACCATCTTGATGGATCTATTCATGTATATTTTGCCATAGATTCGAGAAATATTATGTTTTAATTACTTATCTCTCAGACATGTTCATCGATGCGATGATAAGTTGCTGAAAAAGAGTGACGATGAATAATATTGCACATTTTGTTCACTCATTATTATGTAGTTTGGTATTTTTCTGACAGCTTTTCGTGAAGGTAGACTTTCCACACATAGTATTCTAAATGAGAAAAAATCAATGGGGAACTATCTCACTCTTCATCTTACCTATTAAGTTTTATTCTCTTTCCAAAGCATTCAGTAGGTATTGCTTGAGGGATTGGGGATCCACACATTCTTTGGGCTGCATAATTTATAGACCATTTAATTGCTCACGGAAATGAATTCACGTGATAACTCATATTTGCCTCTTTCAAAGTTTGATTTTGTGATTCACATTTTTCCAATCGCGAGTTCAATCAGTGCATGGAAAAACTAATAAACAGCGCCTCTCATTGGCGAAAACGAAAATCTCTTCTGAGTCCAGCTAATAAGAATATCGCGCAACTGCTCAGCTTTTCTGCTTTGAATTCTTGCCTCTCTTGTTTGACCTCGTTTCCCCTTCCAACTGCCTCACTTCCGCCCTTTGGCACGCAATCCCAGTCACTTTTCTTCCTTGATTGCCCCTCCACTCGGCGAGGGCCATTTCAGAGAAAAACATTCAAGTTCGATTTCGTTTTTTCGAGATATGTCCGACCGCTTCGAGATCCGATCACGAGTCATATTCTTGCGTCTGCAGCTTTTAATCCACTCGTTGGCCGCTGGATAAGTTCCTCCTTCTTTACACTTCCTAAGGATTCATTTGTTTCCATCGTCCACTTCAACTGAGTCTAACACAAGGGTATCCGACTTCCGTCGTCATCGTACTGAGTTGACAAACACTTATTCCTCATCTTCACGGATTCCTGAGCCTCCTTTTACGGGAAACGTGAGAGGGAACTAAAATTGGCACCGTTGCGGACTTTGGGCCCTCCGATTGTAAATCCCCGCATTCTGCCGCTCCTCCGACCGACCCCTCGACCACATGCAATGACTTTCTGCGGAGGACCAAAATAATCAGCAACATCGTCATCATTCTAACAATTTTCTAGTCAGTACTCACTCGAGACAGGTTTTTCAATCCTGTGTCAATTGAATGAACGATATTAATTTGACAACAAAATCTTTTGAGTCAATCTTGCTGGTTAATTCCATTCCCTGATGTGTAAATGATAACTGTCTTATCCATGAACACTTCGTTTATACTCATTAAAAATACTCGGCTTTCTTGCATTCAAAATAACCTCATTGTCGAGGATTTGATTGCAGGTCGAAGCAATAACGCTGAAACTTGGGAAATCAATCGGAAATCGGAGCCGATCCGTAACCCGAAGCCAAAAGAAGTTCTTTTGCCGGATTGAAAACCGAACAACTAACAATAAATTACCAATTTTCGAAGTAAAACAGTTGTATATTCCGTTAAAATGTTCCATTTCCCAAAAATACGATTCCACTTACGCATAAATGGAAATTTTTTCGAAATTTCTTCACCGGCGACTTGTAGCTAACTAAAATCAATCGTTGACAACTGATCTCATACTTTGATAGTTATTTCTGTCTTTATAGAATTTTTTTAGTGTAATATATTTGGATAAAATACTTAAATTTTATAAAATAAAACGGAATAATAATTAATCATCGGAATAAACAAAAATCGCGTTGAATTATTTTGGAAATTACTGCAGGAGCTAAGCCCGAAATTTTTGGAAAAGCATACTATTCCATATATTGAGGTAAATAAATGAGCTCAAACTGTTTCAGAACCATCTTCATAAATTGCACGTATGCAACGGCATCTCAAAACTCAATGTTTTTAATTTGTTGTGAACCGAACAAAAAAACCTGGCTGTTTTGATACCTCAATTTTTCATCAGTTGAGAAAAGGCTTGAGTTTCTTCAGGTTTAAAGGAAATAAGAAGAAAGGGAAAATTTTAAAGAAGATACTAAGTTTAGCGGTAGAGACTATATGTGATAGAAAACCCCAAAGGATGAGGTAAATAATTCAATCATAGATGTCGAGTGTGTATAAAAATATTTTCGTTAAGAACAAATGTGGAGTAAGACAGGGTTGTAAGATGTCACCACTTATATTTAACCTGTACAGTGAAAACGTTGTATGGAAAGCATTAGAAGAGATTAAGGGTATCTGTATAGGAGGAAGGAGTTTCAACAATATAAGGTATGCAGATGATATACTAATCATGACATCTTCAAAAGAGGATTTACAGTTAGCAATGCAAAGAGTTTATGAGGTGGGAGCAAAATTTGGATTGAAAATTAATACCAATAAAACAAAAGTAATGATGGTGGCTAGTAAAAAGAGCAACAGTGACTGCAATATAAAAATTAATGACAAACCAATAAAACAAGTCCAACAGTTTAGATATCTAGGAAGTTTAATATCAGACGATAGGTACTGCAGTAATGAAATAAAATCAAGAATTGGAATGGCAAAGGAAAATTTTTGGAAATACAAGGATCCAATGAGAGGAGAGATCAACATGAAACTAAAACTGAAAATGTTGAGGTGTTATGTTTGGCCGTTTTTCTTGTATGGGTGCGAGACATGGACCATCTTAAAAAGTATGGAAAAAAGAATAAAGGCATTGGATACATGGTTTGCCAGAAGAATTTTAAAAATTGAATGGTCAGACAGAATAACTAATGAAGAGGTTTGGAGAAAGATTGGAAGCAGGTATAGCCTATGGAATGAAGTAAAAAGAAGAAAGTGGAAATACGCGGGACATGTGCTGAGGGGATCGTCATGGGAGAGAATCGTGACAGCGCTGGAAGGATGGACAGTAAGGAAGAGAAAAAGAGGGAGACCAAGGATAGAATGGTTGGACAATTTAAGGAAATGGACAGAAATGAACAAATATGAGGAAATAAAAAGGAAATCAAGTAGAAGAGAAGAGTGGAGATCCATGAGAGCAAACCTCCTGATAGGAGAAGCTACCAATTGATGATGAAGAACAAATGGTAAGAGAAAATATCTTATTGGCAATTAAATGCATCAGAGGGATGAAAAAAAGCTAGAGGTAATGATAAAAGTTATAATAGAAGAGAGTTTGCAAATCCCAGAATTAAATGAGATATCTTTAACGAAAGGAGTACTTGAAGCGAATAAATTAAGCTAAGACAGGAAAAAATGAGAATCCTAAGGATTCAGCTTGACCTCATTGTTATATTTGACAGGGGTCGAACCAATCGATGATTATTTTTTCTTGAGAAGCATAAAGGGTTACGAAGATGAAATGATGTTATTTCGGTCAAAAGGTATTGATTTCATGGACCGAATCGATCACGGAGAAAAGTCTCTTGCGATTCGGAAACTAAAGAGTTGCTAACCAGGAGGATTTTTCGATATTGACATAAAAATGGTATTTTCGATGTGATTTAAATTTGTTAATGTAAAAACACATTCTCTCCATCTAGAGACGTAATTAGTGTTCATCTTTAAAAGATACTAAGATACAGTTTTCGTATTCAATATGAAGTGACAATTATTTCTCGCAGTTGTAACTAACCAAAGTCTCTTTACATTATGAATATTACCGAGAAAAATTAAGTTTCATTCTTAAATCTTCTGTCATAGCTGTGCTCTAAATTTCCCCATCGATTTCCCCATGGTGATAAATGATAAAAATACTCAAAATATACAAAATATAAAAAGTTCGTAACTATGTGTCTATATTCTTTCTCTGGTTTTGAGTCTTCTGAAAAATGTACAGCCCGGTAAATGGTCACACAATGCATTTCATCCATTTGAAAAGTGTAAAAGCCATAATTACTTCATACCTATTAGAAAGCAAATGCATTTAATATCGCTTCAAAATCTTAAATAATTTACAAAAATAAGCTATGCAAGATATGAGACTACAAAATAGATCCAAATACGACATTTTACCTGATGTTTTTCACTCCTTCATTTCATTTTATTACCGTTTATATACACCTGGAGTTTCATTCTCCTTACTTTTTATTTTTAGCTCCACAACCGTTTAAATTACTTTTTAGTTTTAAGTAATTTATTCATATATGAGGTTTATTCACTGCCCTATTGCAACGTCATGACGGACGGTCCGTCCATTTAAGTTTTATTCACTTCTACGAAAATACGTCGGTACCAGCAGCAAAACGTATTTTGATATTTCCGAAGATGGATATTCTTAGTTTAGGTAAAACAATTATTTTGCGAAGGAGAGGAATAAATACAGAATTACTTCTGTTTCTCTGATAAGTGAACTTTTGTTAATCAACTTTCTCTCATCGTTCCAAGGATAGGTCTCCGACACCCTTAGATGCGGCAACCACCGCAACACGTATGTGCAGTATGTAGCCCATGGAACAGGGGGGTCTTCTGTTAACTTTCCACGTAAATTAATACTTTTATTGAAATATAAGAATGTTGATAGCTGAAACTGTTATCTAGATTATGATTTAAGGATTTTTCGAAAGACATGATGCTTTTTCAGGAGAATAAGGCCTTGATAACTCATATAATAGATTTAAATTTTGAATAATATTTATACTGTGTTATGGGTCTAAATTATGAGGTAATTGATTAATCATAAATTAAATATGTTTATGGATCATTATGGTGTATAAAATCATGCTCTAATGTATTGAACTCAATTCGCTAACAGAACGTTTCCTTAAACACCAATTAGTGAAATATCTGGTATAATTTAACTAATTGCTAACGAAGTGGAAAGCAAAAATGTTTTTGCATTCCACTTATATTATTACATTTGTGATTTGAAGCTGTTTCGATATATTTATGAGTTACTAAATGGCTTTTGCCGATCTAAATAATGCTTAAGGAGAAACAAATTACCTCTTGCTGAGGAATAGATGGTTGAGATTCAGAAATAAATCCCAGGATAGAGGAATGGGAACTATCCATGAGTCCACGAATATTATCTGATGAAGTCAGTATTAATGTCACGCCATTGCTTCCCTGAAGAAGTAAAGAAATAGTGAATTGAATGACCAAACATATTCGCATATTTTTTCCGATATTTTAAGTGATTTTTTATGCCAAATAATTGATTAATTCTCTGCTTTTGAACTAACGCTGTTGTATTAAGTAAAGGACTTCTGGGATGCCTCTTTTCACTCACTTACACTATCCATTTGCGTGTAACCTTTCTCAGTGTGAAATAAAAATTATTATTATTTATATCCGTGACTTTCTCGAAAATACTGTTCAAATATTTTCCATTTCTTACGACAGAAAATTCCAACACCTTCCCTCTCAAATACCTCTAATGGTTTCAGTAGAAAAATTGTAAGACATAAGACTTGTATTAAAGTGAACACTTTCTTTATTATATTTTGGATTTGTACGATGAGATTCGTTTAAAGAGATACCCAGAAACTTAGGAAAATAGGAGTATCTTAGGTTTAAATGCATATCCTTCGGAATTTTAATAATAATCAAACTTCACAGAATCAGGCGAGGTGTTGTGGTAATCCATAATGGAAAGAATCCAGGATAGAATTGTACTTTTACCACAAATTTTATTTTTACAAAAAACAGTTACACTTCCGGTTTCGACGATTGATCGTCATCTTCTGGTGGAGATACTCTTAATTCAAACCCTTTAATACTAGCTAGCTAAAAAGAGGGAGGGGGAAGGTGAAAATGTGGGTGAGGAGAGAAGGAGGTGGTGGGAGTTAGAACTCCTTGGCGATCCCTTAAAACGAAGTTTTCCGTTTTATTACTTCTAATTCGCTTCCCCTTTCCGATTTTATGGGCTTTCAAAAATCCATAAAGAAAATATTGCAATACGTCCAGTGGTTTCTAGTGTCTCCTCTCTTTGCCAAAAATAGCCCACAAAATGAATAATATTCTATGAAATCTGTTAGTGCTACACCCAAACTATTCGATAAAGAACTCTGTGGACTTGTTTGAAAAATTAAAAAAACCTCCAAATTCCTAAAAACGACAAATTAGTTTCATTAGATGTTACCAATTTTTACTAGTATACCGGTTAGTGAAACTATTTGTATTTTACAAAATTTATTACTCCAATTAGATATAGATCCGATGTTAAGTGCAGATATTTCCTCTCTTGTAAAATTATTTACCCAACAGAACTCTTTTATGTTTAATGGTGAATTCCAACAGCAAAAAGAGGGCCTTTTTATAGGATCCCCTTTATCTCCGATTTTGGCCGACATATTTATGAACTATATTGAATGCGGATTATTTAATTCATCAATTGATTTAATGAGAAATATTAAATGTTAGTACTAATGTTAGTAGTAATGTTTGTGAACGATGTTTTCTGTATTTGGAGTGGTACTAGCAGACAACTAGATAATTTTCTAACTTTCTTTAACTCCATCCTTCCATCCATTTCACCCAAGAGTTGGAAACGACTTAATTTCCTCGATCTTACCATTTCTCTAGTAAAATATAAACTTCAATTTTATATTTTCCGTAAGCCTTCATATACTGACCATGTAATCCCTTTCTCTTCAAATCATTCCTTTTCCCACAAACTAACCTCCTTTCATTCCCTGATCAAGAGACTGGTTATTATCTCTCTTTCAGAAATAGACTCTCAAAAAGAATTAGGCACAATTAATTACATTGCTTCAAGAAACGGATATCCTATTCATATAATTGATAAACTTCTGGGCAGTAAACTCAGAACCTCTGCCGTTAACCAAATTTTCTCCCATGCTAAAGATTCCTTAAATTATAAATGGGTAAAATTGACTTTTATTAATTCTTTATCCCTCCAACTGTCACTTCTTCTTCCCAAAGATAAATTTAAGATTTCCATCAAAACTCCTCTCAACTTAGGAAAAATTCTCTGCAGCGGAAAAGATAACAACAACCCCCAAGATAAGGCAAGTTTATACCTTTTGAAATGGATATTGAATGGATATTGAATGAAAAAAGGACTGAGATGCAGCTTACATCGGTCAGACCTCCCGCAGTTTTTTCGCTAGGACCAAGGTACATTTCATGTGCTTTCAAATAACTCTTCTGTTTCCCACTTCTCAAAACACCTCTTAGAGAACAATCACTCCTCAGAATTTGTCCCAGAAATCCTCCATTTCGCAACCAAAGGCCGCCAACTCAACATCTTAGAGCAACTTGAAATTCGCAGACATATCTATTCTTCTAAATATTCTTTAGTGAATGAGCATCTTTCCCCTTCTCACTCCCCGCTGATAACCTCTGTCCTTTCTTACAATAACGACGTCCCTTCTTATATACCTTCTTAGTCTCTAACTCCCACCACCTCCTTCTTTCCCCCCACTTTTTCTTCTTCTCTACCCCCCTCCCCCCTTTGGCTGGTTAGTATTAAAGGGTTTGAATTTAGAGTATCTTCACCAGTAGATGGCGATCAATCGTCGAAACCGGTCGTGTAACTGTTTTTTGTAAAAATAAAATTTGTGGTAAAAGTACAATTCTATCTTAGATTCTCTTCGTAATAATAATCGCCTTCATTCGAACGAGATTGAGACTAAAGGCCTCTTTTTCCATTCAACCCATCTTCATTGATTATAGAATAATTACATTAAAGGAAATAGTATGAAAAAATATAAGAATGTTGGATGTTATAGGAAATAAAATTGTAGGTTCTGTAGCTAAGATAATTTCAGGTAGTGAATATGGAAAATCATTTTGAAACTACCTTGAATTTAGCCCTTTAGTAGTTTACATTTAAAAATCAAAAATATGTATTTATTCAACTTCATTAAAATAAAGGATCTTAAGTATTGATAGGTGGAATTGAATTATTCTGAGAATAATGTAGACGCCAGGTAATACTTCGATGATGAGGGTTAAAAGGATTAGCTTGATTATATAATATATATTATTATAATTATACACAACTCTATTCATGCGTTTATAGAAATGTTATTGTATCATAGAAACCGAAAAGATATTAGTATCCAGAATATATGCGGTACTAGTATTTCTAAAAGTATTCCGACTTGCAACGTACCGGTAATCGAACCCGGAACCGCTTTCACCAAAGGCGCTAGAGATCGTGAAGCCCCAGGAGATATGCATTTTTATTCCATCCACTTCCCTTCCGGAGGAGAAAGGTAAATTTGCAACGCGGAAGCGATGTCTTTATCTGACGATCTTTCGATTATAACGTCGAATATATTTCATTTTATCGCCCAATATTCGGATGGAGACGGAACTATTCGAACTGCCGAATACTTCCGCAGAGACAAAATGACAGCTGAAGCACAACCAAAAGTCATGCAAGTTGATTGGACTCTTCAAAGAAGCGAAAGTACCTTAAAGGGGCGAAGTACTTGTTAGTGATAGGGATGTTTTAGAGTTGATTTACCGCTGGTAATCCTTCTTTTAGATCATTTTAAGGGGAGGAACGATGTAATCATCAGGCTTCGGTTGTTCAAATAGTTGATTGCTGAATGTGACATTTTCAACGCATTAATGCTCTTTTCATCATTATAATGGAAATGAAAATGAGGATTTACTGGTTTAATTTACTACTTTATGATTTAACCTTGAACAACACACATTATATATCAGATGCTGTTTATGATTTACAACGTTACTCTCCCGCAAGAAAATATTTATTCCCAGATAATATCATGCATTTCAAAGTTTTCTCGAGAAAAGATTTTCTGAAATTGGATTGGATTCGCCTTTCATTTGATGTAGTAGCTCATTTACCTAATCTCGCATCGTTATAACAATTTATATTTGAAAAGAATCACGGGGAAGAAAATACTTGACGATTGTGGCATCTGAATAGCGTACTGTAATTAAAGCTTAGTGAATTTTGCCGTCAAATTATATTGATTATTAGATAAATACCCTGAAGTTCATTGAAACAACCGAGTGTAATGAGTCCTTAAAGGAAGACAGACATATTGATTAATTTACTCGTTTACTTACTAATACCGGGATAAAATCAGGAAGAACTAAGGAGAAGACTCAGAATAATAATGTTTAAATCTCGGTGAGTTATTTAAAAGGGAGAACTAAGATAAGGAAAGCAAAGAGGTAAAGAAAGATTAAAGGAGTGATTGCTAAATATATCTTTATTCGATAGAAGGATTTATTCAATCACGGTGTAGGAGTTATGCTAACTAATTATGGCCACCGAATTTCAGTTTTCGGTGAAAATCGTCGGTGCAAAGTGGAAAATCGGAGGATTGGTTGCTTAAAACGATTATAAATGCATACTTTGTTCTCTTTGAATCTGTTGGAAAAAATACTGCTTGTTTGCCAATGTAAATGGTATTATACGCGTTGACATTGATTTTGACATCTATGGATCTAAACTAAGGGCCATACTTATCCATGTCATCGCAAAAAAATCATAAGTGAAACAGTCTTTTTAAGATTGGTTTAAACTTACGTTGGTAGGATAGGGTTTATTGCGAAAACTTCTGTTAAGTCATATCAGATGATCAACAACACAGTTGGACTGCTGTTTTCCTTGAACCTAAATTTCTATTTTTTCGTGTTTAATGTTCATTAATTAGATATGTGTCGTAGCAGTTCCTGGAGGAAATGTATGTATTTAAAATTTTGTCTTCAATTTTGTATAGAAGAAGAAAGAGGAATAAAGTTCAGAAAATCAATAGAAAATTAAATATATTGAAGGCTTTAATGGAAATGAATCACCCGATTAGTCTTAGTAAGTTTGTATAAAAATGAAAATTAAAAAGCAATAGGTTATGCCAAGGTCCAAAAATCGGGAGAATAGTTATTCTTCTATTCCAGGAATGATGTATAGATACAATATAAGTGCAGTACTACGATACTCGAGACTACTGGAATCGGATTATTAGGCTTTTGGGGAGAAAGAGAAATTCTGCAGAAATAACACATCACATCAGTACATCTCCGTTTCCATAAGCACATATATATATTGGCATAATACGCATACTGACATCTTAAGCACAATTTCCCTCTGCACGTTAAGGCCCTCATTACCTTGGAGACTAAGTATGTTGCGTGGGCGCCGAAGGAGAGCGGCGCTTCTTGTGAATTGGGTGAGAGTGAGAATCTTCCGCGTCACGCACGTGCTTTCGAAGCACGGCGGAAGTCGGCAAAAATCTCGATTCGCCGATCCGACGAGCGCCTTTGCAAGGATTTCCAAAAGTCCCGTTTATCCGCTGTTTTATTAGATTCTGATTCCTTCGTGAAAATCCAGAGGTCCTCCGGAATATTTGATGGGAAGCACAAGTAAAATCCTTATTCTGAAGTGTTTTACCGAAATGATTTGAAACGAGAAGGCAAAAGGTGGGCACAAAATGCTAGGGACTTTCGAGATATATGCTCAGACATGAAAAGGTCAGCAAAGTCGTTAAATAAACGGATGAAAGAGTGTCGGAGGTGGGTTAAGATTTGATTGAGGAAATGGTGGCATACGAAGTGCATCGATTATACTTTCAGAGGAGAAATGTTGTTATACAAAGTATATGAAGTTTGAATAGAATACAGGGCTGAGCAGGGGACGAAAAGGCTGGATAGTAATAATAATAATAATAAATGAACTTTATTCGGGCGAGATTGAGACTAGAAAGTCTCTTCTTACCCATCCTACCTTAACCCATCGTCATATGCGAAACAGAAAGAAAGAGATAGTTTGCAAAAGTACACGAAGAAAACTAGTATGTGGATTTTAAAAAACCTAAGCTGAGGGCTCAGTAGAAGTGAAGAGATTAACCATCAGACAGAGCTTGAATCTACAGAGGACTTTGTTACTTTGACTAAATGATTATCGATAATAGAAGCAGAAACTAGGAAAAAACTTGATTTATATTAGTTCTTTTGAATTGATAGCATTGCTGGGTTATAATTAGCTTGCGGGTCAATAAATGTGGATGTTTTCCGCTACTAGTGACTGTTATTTGTGTATAATGATGATACTTGTTGTAATAATTTTGTTAATTAAATGTAGTTTATCCAACCATTATTTTTAATAAGAGAAATGATCAGTACTCATGTGTTACATAGAGAAACGCAATATGTACTATAGATTGATAATCTCACGAAAAACTCAGTACAATTCTTGCCTAGGATTTGTCGATTATACACATGCATAATTTTATATGCGATAGGAGATATGAGATTTGTATCTTCGGCTGGGGTCCATACGGATTTTGAGTATGATTTTTAGGGAAATGATAATTATGATGGGGTCTTTTCTCATAGAGTCTTCCATATGTAATATTTAGAATTTAATATTCCTTCAGGGCACGTCTGAAAATTCTGAGATCTTTTAAATAATTTTCATTATATTACGGTCTAAAGTAACAAAAATAAATGTCGTAATCTTGTCTGCATTTATGCATGAGCAAGAAATTTAAAAAGCAACCTTTCTTAAGCGCGTTCGATAACAATATCCCTCTTTAAGTGAGAGAGAATGGATGTGATGTCAATATGTCTTTAATGCTGTGTCAACGCTCTTTTACAAAATCACCAAATTTATTTCATTATATATTTTGATAATCCCATTTTGGTAGACTTATCTATAAATCTTTACGTCTTTTCGATTATTTATTTTTGACTTTTCACTTTATTTCAAGCATTTCTTACGATATGTTCACTTTTTTTCCTCGATAAGTGGAATCAACTGATAACCTACTTCCAATATCTATCACTCATTGATTTTTAAAATTTTCAGTTTCATTTATCCGCTTCTTATATCTTTCTCATATTGCTTCAATGTATATTATCTTTCGTAACGTTTCTTAAATATATATTTATTTATTCCTTTTATTTATTTAGGGTCACAGTATGGTACATAGTATGCTACAAAGTACACGGTATCATTGATGAGATAAAAGGGAATACATTTTATCGATTAAAACCTTCACTGCTGATCATTTAAATGATGGCTCTCCAAGGAATGCTGGCCATTTTTGGCCTTCTTCAATAAGTTATTCTCGAGGTTTCACAGTACATCGATCAGACTTTAGCTCCAGTGAGCAATGACTTCTTAATCTAATAGTTTTTCACGAACTAAATGAACCAAGCAAGATATGAGAGAAAGTCGAGACCTTTTGTCGCTTTGTTACGAATAATGTAAACAGGATGGACGTCTATTGCCGCCGTCCGCTTCTAAAAAGTAAAAGTTTTGAAAAGACGTCAACCGATTTCTGCCGTAGCGAAAGTGCTAAGGTTAGATAAAACTTCAAGTATTTACTTTCATTAGAATTTTCATTATCGATTATCCCCGGAAATGGAGCCATTTTGTTTTATAATGGAGCGGAATCCTATTACACACCTTTATTTGCTCGCAGTGATGTTTCTTGGAGCTGATAATCGTCGATTTTTTAGTTCTTCAACTCAATTTCTCCATTCCAATTACCGGTCTCACAAGTTAGGAAGTTGTCATTTAAGACTAAAATTGGCGTATTTTTCGACTGAATCTTGGTGGAAGTTTTTCTGATCCATAAGATTACTTATAATGGCGGTCATTTAAAAAGTAAGTTGTGGCTCGGTGAGGTAACACTTTTTCCGGTATTCGATGAATTCTTTTAAATTCTCGAAGAGGAAAAAAACTCTATTGTTCCTGAATTTGCTCAAATTGTGATTTACGTGACACTCCATTTATCGGACTTTTACTCAGTATCACTTCTTTATTTGAATGTGACTGAAAAATGGCGTCGCAGTGGGAATTACCATAAAATCGATTGATGGCCTCAAAAGATTTGATGAAAGGTTTTCCCGAAGATTGCCGTCCTCTGGTGGAATGACGTGTTTCTTTCAACGCCAAGGCTCCCGTTTTATAAGCGTACCTCCCGAAGGCCTACCGGTTAACACCTCCAGAAGTGCTTTCTTTGAGGGAGCACGAGGGCCTAGCAAAGGTGTCCGTCAAATACTTCTTACTCTCTAAAAGTCACATTGTTGAAAAAACGAATAGCTTGAACATTCGTTCACCAGTTACAACTTGTAACTAAAGATGGCGATTGAACCCCTATTAAAAATTATGATCAAAAGCTATTCCCTGCCGTTTGACTTTCGTTATATGTTTGACTAGCGGAGTGCCCGATGATTCTCAACGGAAGAATGTCATAGATTGTCTCTGCAACGAACACCAATAGAGAGAAGATGTACCAAGAGAGCAAAACCAGTTGTCAATATAAATATAGGAATGATTCAATTTCGTGTCAATTCTGTTAATCATTTGCGTTTGTTTTCGGTGATATCGGCAAATAATTGAAATTCAGGGACATGATTCCTAAATTCCTAAAGTTAAAATATTCGAGGATGATATTTTCATGTATAGAGTAACATATCTGAAAAAAATTACAGAGTTTAATATTGGACTAAAGGCAAACTATATACCAGCAATACTTCTATAGAGGGAATTTCTATAGTATACGTCCTCGAGTAGAGAGAGAGTATTTCAAATCGGTCGAGCCGTTTTCGAGTTTTAGACGACGTCACGAACATCATTTCATTTTTATATATAAGATATCAGGTGAAAAAAACAAAGTTCCGTAGACCGTCAAATAAAATTCTTTTTGTCGATTCGTTTTAATAATATTTCAACCATCCGCGGCCTTCCTTTATTATATTATAAATATCAGGTGACAACATCATAGATCCACACTGTAAAACTTGTCTAAGGTGCCCAAGGGACCGAGTAAATTTTCCGGCTTGTGCAGGTTAACAAAAAGCACATTTATTTAGCGCGTCTTTGCAATAATGCTTCAGTTTCACTTGAAAAAGTATCGTGTGTGGGAAAATAAAGATAAGATATGCGAGACCCCTTAAAATGCCGAATACAAGCACCAAGCAGCTAAAGAAAGTAGCTGCAGACGACAAGTTTCAATTAGCTTCTTCTGAAAGCTTATTCCATGGAGTTTTTCAAGCGAAAAACCAGTTTCCTTTGTTCGTTATCTTAAGATATCGTACCGAGGACATCAATTTTCTAAAGATTTCGTACAGGAAAAATCTAAGGAAATTCGGTCTCGAAAAAAGTCTGACGGGGCTGGGAATCGAACTCGTGATCTTCCGGGAGGCTGCTTTAACCATCTAAGATAACCGGCCACAAAATTCTTCAGGAAAGCAAGAACCCTTAGCAGGTGGAGCGTGGAAATACAGGAGGAGAGTTAAGCTCGTATTGAGATTTAAGCGTAAACTATCAAAATCCTCTTAATAGAGTGTTTTTCTGAGTTTTCTATATTTTAGGACTTTACCATTTTGTTAATTTCTTTGAGATGTTAATTAAACATTAGATAGTTGCAAACCTAATGATGAATGCTTTTGTAAGCAAGACAAAAGTGTTTTTCGGATTTTACAGGTTCGAGTTATACTAATTCATATGCGAAGTTGGAGGAATTTTGATTTCCGTCCGCGTTTTGAAGGGTCAAATTTATAGAGGGTCTTTCCTACCAAAAACCTTTTGCATGTGCAGCAATATTATTAATGTTTCCAGCTTAGGCAAATTAACCTTAAACAGATTCCGCTTTGCACAGGTTTACTGCATATATCAGAGCAAATCACCATATATAATATTACACATCAGTGCATCTGCTGCCTGTTGGAAGGACCCATAAACCACAACTGTCTCCACTTTGTCTCAGGTCTCTTCTTTTGTCTCCTTGCAATCTCTTCCCTTCACCTCATCTTTTAATTTCTCCTTCCTTTTCTCATTTCTCCTTCCACCTTCAATTGCTGTAGCTAAAATCCCATTCCCTCGTAAAATATGTCCGATCCAGTTTTTTTTCCTCTTTCGTGTTGTGCAGAGTAATATTTTTTCCTCCCTAGCTCTTCTTAGCTCTTTCTCATTTCATATTCTATCCATCCATTTAATGCTCTCTATCTTCATTCTCTCTTATCCACTCTCGTGACTTTTGGTTTACTGATGTTTATTTTCATTCCATATTTTTCCATTTTTACTTCTAAACATCTTCTCATTCCTTGAAGTGTCATCTTATGTCTTCGTATGTTTAAATTTGAATAGTTTTGATTTAATGCCATTTATATACATCACGGTAAAACATACAAGTAATGTAATAACGCCATATTTCTGTCTAATTGCGATAGGTTCTCCCGAGTAACATCTGAAAATATATACTAGATGTAAAATTATATTTAGATAAATGACAATTCTCTTGGAGTTTTTTGAAAACTCCGTAATTTAGTGTAGAGCTGCATTTCATTATAAGAAATGCGCGGCTCTATTTTCTTCACTCATTATTTTCTTTCGTAGGAGGACTGGCAAGCCAGAGGTCGTGGGATGCAGATCTTGAAGACGGCCCTCAGAGACCCAATGGTTGCCTCAATGCTGTACTCCTATCTCCCGGAATTCCTCCTCTTCCTAGAGCCCCTCCTGGAGGACAGAAGCATCCCCGTGGTCACGGCGGCCCTGGGCATCGTCCGCAACCTCGCCTCTACGGCGGCCCTGCGCCCTCGCCTCTCCTCCCCTGCCATTCTTCGTCGTTTGACATCGTCCCTGACTCGGAGAGCCGCCCACGCACACATCGCCGTCAGGGCCGCGTCTGCTTCCGCCGCTAAGGCTCTCATGAGAGCCACTGGCCCCCGCACCCTACTGCCACCTCTGCTGACCCTCGCATCCGCCCCCAGGGCCCCCGGACACCGAGTCAGGGAGAGCGCCCTGATCCTTGCTCTGCATGCCCTCTTGGCCTTCCCCTCTGCGGAGTTTGACGCCGCCGAGGTCGCGCGGAGGGCAGTGCCGGCGTTGGCAGATCCCAAGAGGCGCGTCCGACAGGCGGCCCTCGAGTGTATGGCCGTCCTCGCGCAGTTCGTGCCGCCGGAGTCGCTTCCTCTGGATTTGGCTGCAGAGAAACTGCGGTCGCGGAAAGCGCGCAAGGCGATGGAGTCAGCGGTGGCTGCGAGATTGTCCAGAAGGAGGCTTCCGGTGCTGACCACTGATGGGCTGATTCTGTATGCGCTGCAGATACCACCGACGGCTTCCAGGGGAATGCCCGGAACTCCCACAGGTGGGTTTATTTTGTCGTTGGTAATATAGAGACAATTAAATTATAATTAATGATGAAAGTATTAGATAATTAGTAATTTAGATTAGATAATTAGTAAATGAAGACATTACACTTCCATTTTGTTGATGCATTTTTAGCAGAACACAACTAGATATGGATTGTTGAATAGTATTTAACTTAAATATGTATACAAATTGGTAAAATGAAGAATATAACTGGTGCTGCAAGTAAAGTTAAGCATATTTTATTTCTTGCTTCTTAAACATTAAAAAGCCCATAAGAATAAGTACAGAACCCTAAAAGGTTTTGGTTACGGTGTGATCAAACAGGAATTAAGGAAAATGATGTCGTTAAAATTAAAATGTAAATACGATGTATATTTTTACACAGCATACTTTGGTTGAATATAATATTTTTTGAGTAGTTTAGGCTAAGGTTTATAAAGGCTTCTTAATTTCTGTGATAAACAAAACACCATAATTTATGTCTGTGTAAAAAATTAAAAATATACGATGTCCTCATTAACTTTGTTAAGTCGTAATTAGGTTTGGTTAATTATGAAACTAATAATGCCATACTTGAATCAAAAGTGTAAATTACAATGTTTATATGCGCAATTCAATCTTAAAAATTGCACATAACTAATGTGTTTCAAGTGATTGTACGATAAAGAGGTACGATAGTTTCGGAAATTGCACGTCTTAAATATTGGATAGAAATCTAATTTAAACAGTTTATTTTAAATCACTAAGGCCAAGTGTTATCTTAATGTTTTGGTAGAGTAGAGGTCCGTTGAGATTCCAAATAAAACATGAATTACAATTGATTACAAACTTGAATTACCAACAATCGCTTCAGGACAGTCATTCAGGTCCATGCAGTATAATCCTGCCTCATTTATGTTTAAAATACTCCATCAAACCTTCCGCAACACTTTCATAGTAAACCTTTCGACTTCCCCTTTCGACCACACTAACTGCCTTTGCCCCGCTCTAATCTCGATGCTGTTGGTAAGAGTGCGCTTTATTAGATGTTCGACTGAATTTTTAATAGTCTTTTACTTCTTCTTACATATTTTAAACCTCGTAGACCCTTTATTTGGCCGGATTGGTCCCTCACGGTCCCGGGTTCGAATCCCGGCAAATCGGAATTTTCCAGTTAAGGAATGGTTGTCCGTGTATGTTGTGTGTGTGTGTGATATTAACAAAATAAAATGCAAAAAAAGGAATAAAATTAAGAAAAGGGGTTAATTGGAGGAATTGCCTTCCTAGGCTAAAATTCGACCCAAAAAATAAGACGGCATTATTATTATTATTATTTGCTTCAAAAACACAACTGATAGTGTAATAAAGGTTAATTACACTACCTTTATGTTTTCATATATTTTCATATTATGTTAATGATCCTTTGATTGATATTTCGGGTGAACAGCTGAATTGTCTCCCAATTACGAAGATTTAGACGTTTTATGAGTAGCCAATTTCAAATCCATTATTGCAACATTTTCTCAATTTATTAAATTAAGCTGCTCCTGACAATTTATCTCGATGAATGGAATGATTTTCATTTGTTTTTGGCAAAGAAATGAGAGTAGTATACTCAATTAGCATTTGTCACCATCCTGTTTACAGCTTTGATATTTCTCGAACTGAGTTATGAGCTATGCCGAAAAATTTCCTTAATAAATCCTTACAGAATGTCATAAAGAGTCATTATGTTGCACTTGTAAGGAAGTTCTCCATAAGATTCTGCTTCAAAGAGGGAAGATACTCCTCGTCTTCGCCTCGTTCCCTCTCCTTTGACAGACAATAGTTGAGGGAATCGGGTTCCAGCTAATTAAAAAGGTAAATAATTTCACTGAGAAGCTAACTTCCGGGTTCCTCTCTCCTCTCATGGTTAATAGGAAAAGAAGTTGCTTTTTTTATAAGTAGTAACGAAAGAATTAGTTAATAAAGCTCTATTCCTTAATTTGCACTGCCTGAAGTTGCTAAGAATAATATACAAAATAATTGTGTCCAGGTGCTGACGTGGATTGGATTCTGGCTGGCACGGGGTCCATAAGCGCAGGATCAGCACTGTCCAGAGGAAACTTTGTCCTCAACAGAAACGATTCGCCTCTGCTTCCCACGACCGTCGCTCAAGTGCCTGTTTACTGCAGCGCAACTTCCGGACCTCTCAGGAACAGGTGAGCAAACAAAGCATAGTTGATTGATGTTTGAGACGGATTTATTTGAACGTTTTGCTCATGTACTTAATTATTTATTTATCGCATAAAGCAGTATCCAAGACGACAGTTGAGAGTTATGTGTGTTATTATACTTTGGACTTATTTTTGATGAATGCATTTAACTTGGTTTTTCGTTGAAGTTCGAGGAAAGGTTTATATTGATATCTATGTAATTAAGTAGAAAGAGACTGGTTGGTTGGTTATTAGTTGATTTTATTCCCTCGGTTCAATCGATTTTTCATTATATCTCAGTTGAAAATATCTAGAAAGAAAATTTTGTTTATATCTGACTTTAAAAAGTTTAGCATTGTCATTGATTATTGCATGATTCACAAACAAATGAACGTATACGTCATGATCATTAAGCTAATCTGAAATGTACCCTCACTAAATTCCAAAATTAAAATAATCTTCTTCCACCTCCAATAATTCGAGGAGTTCAATAATCCTCTTAAATCAATTGAAAAGCATAATAAAATTATTGATAAGAAAATTTTGGAAATAGGTGAACTGAAATCAATGACGGGGAAATTTATTTCGTCATTATTTTAGGCGAAATGTACTCAACCAATTAGTTTCGATTTTTATATTAACTTGCGGCGATTCTTAATTGTATTCAGAGGATATTTTACATCTAATATCAGGGAAATACTTAATTTCTTTTACTTTTATTTATACGTTACACCAACATATTTTATTTTTATAGAAAATATAGCAATACAAACATTTCACGAAAAGGTCCAATGCTTTATTTTTTTGCTTGGATTCCATTTACTTCTTTAATATACTTCACTCATCTTCAATGCATCATAATGAAATAGGTACGTATCTTTAAATTATAAGCATTCTTTCGAAAGAATTATAAATTCTGTTTTAAGCATGTTTATCTATCATTACAGTAAAATCAATAGCTTACAAATTGCTCTGAGCAACAATATATCTCTCAGTTGGAAATATTTAGTACATGCACATTTACACCTGCGAGATAACCCGAGAGTACCTTCGATACTATTTAGTACATGTTTTTACAAATCCTCCTTCAAAAGTGCACAGATTTTTCAGATACACATTTTTCCTAAATATAATCTTCTATTTACTTTAACACTTCATACATCACTAAAGGTTAAGAATCTGAAGAATTTTTATCCCCAATCTTCTGCATATATTTTTATTTCATTCCTTTGTCGTTTTTCCTCCTATTTATATCTTCCGTTGTGCCTACCAGTATTGTCTTCAAAAAGCATTAAACCCTCAATGGGTGATCAATTATTTCCTTTGATTTTTATTATAGATACTCTTTTTATTTACTCTTAGAAGGACTTCTTTATTATTTATGTATATTTCATTTTGACATTCTTCGAAAGCACTGCATCTTTCCAATCTTATCATCTCGGCTTCAATAAAAATACACGTTTTACATTGACGCAAAAGGACACTCCTTATATATTTTACTATAATAAAATGTTTCCTAATATCCAAGCTTGTATTATCTGATATCAGCAATTGCCTTTTCTTGTATAGTGCTCTCTAAGATTTCGCAATTCAACTTCTGTTACTACTCATACTGTTTCTCTCCAGCTACATTAATTTCTGTTTACCTTGCAATATAAATCTAGTTGTACCAAGTAATCAGTGTGATATACTTTAACTTGGAGGAACGCCATAATGAAATAATTTGAAATAACTTGGTGATTTCAATTTATTTCTAGTTGTACCTATTACCGGAAAGTTTTCTCTTCTGGGGTAGACAATCACTTTAATAGAGTGAAATCAGTTTCTTAGCGAAATTATTATTTTAGGGCAGTATTATTATATTTTTGATATAAAGGTTATATTTCCTTTCAACTCCATATGTAAACAACGAAAAAGAGGAGGATTCCACATAAAATTTGATTCCTCTCATGAGACTTAAGTTTCTGTTTTATATATTTATCTAAACACAGCAAGTTGGTATTAATACCAGGTGGCAATGGTTGAGGGCGATATAAAAGTATAATTGATATCTTGAAAAACTCAATGGAGAAAATTGATTTTTGTTAATATTTTGCAGCCCTGAAACCGTATCCTCTTGACATTATCACAGTATTTTAAAGTAACTTTCTCGAAACTTATAAGAATATTTTAGAAAGTAGACGAATTTATCGGCAGTTGAATATTATATGGAATGTAGCCCGTATTAAATTCATAAACCATTTGAATTTTTTATTTAAGACACTCTCATTACCTCAATTATCAGTATTCTATTTAAGATAAATAATGTAGTACTCATTTTAGAAAATGATGCTCAAAACCTGCAACTCATTCTTAGGAAATATGGGACGGTAAAAAAGAAGTTTGAAAGATATTCGACTTCTGGGATTTACTTTTAGCGTCTAATGCAAGTTGCTAATGTATTACTTAAGTTTCGTTCCGGACGACGCCGATTACTTCAGTTCCTTAAGAATCTAATTAGTAAACATAATTTCAGTAGAGTATATCACCTCAATTATAAATAAAGATATTCCTCCTTAATCCCTGAAGGATTTCTAGGTACGACCAAGTCCGTTTCCCTTCCTCATCAATGTTGGCAAAATGAAGGATTCAAATTGATGTTTAAAGGAGCAAGGTTTTGATGGTTTTCTCTTCCGTCTAATAATGCAGCACGACTGTACTACATCTGTAACAACAGTATTGCTCTGCGAGGCGAATTTCAGCTTGTGGTAGTGGATTTAAACACCAGTTACTTTCTCACTTTGAAAATTTCAAAACAAAGCATTAACGAACATTCATTCACTCCGCGTTTGTTGTTTTTTGACCTTCGAGATTGCTTATGGTTTTTGTTCCCTTGTGCATTTATGATTCCCTTTCGGATCCTTCTCTTGAGAGGGTCCCTATTTCATAATCCCCTCCCGCGTTTGGAAGTGCGATATGTACTTATAGCGGTCGATATCTCGAATCATCGTGAATTATTTACGCCGCAGCCGATGCACTGCCGCTTCGCCTCTAATCGAAAGGCGTGACAGCCAATGAGAGTCGATAACTTTTAATGGCGATTTGATAGCTCATAAACGACTGATCGACGTTTCATATTACGATTATGGCTTATAGACTCATTTATAGAATGGAAAGCGATCCATGCTAAGGCCACGGTGGACCACAGCATCATTTCTTTAACAGAATAATAATGATTTATGTTTAATGACAACTATTGATATTTCAACGAGTGCCTGTGAATAAATGTGAGGTTGCTAGACTGAGAAATTTTCAAAATAATAACGTTTGCACAAAATCTACGTGGTCAAAAAGAAAGTAAAATTCACTTAGTTAATACTTACTTTTGTCTACAAAAAGAAAAATAAAAGTTATACTCTGAGTGATCTGGCCTGCTTTTTTGGAATGCAATCTTAAAACACACAAAAAGCAGTTCTTTGAATTTTCCACAGAACATGTTTTACTTTGTGTAGTATACCCGATTATAACTGTTAAGGTGAATAAAAGTTTTTTTTGTAAAATAGGAAGAACTATTTTCGTGTTTTTACGTTTTAACAGCTTTATGCAAAGGGAAAGTTTGAATACTCAGATACATATACTTATTGTGAAATATATAAAAATTATTATATGGCTATTTTAAAAATTACGTGAAATAATTTTACGAAGTATTGAAAATCTGACGTTTTATATTTCCGTCAGTATATCTGATTTAATCCATATCTAAGCTATTTCTAATATCGAATCCAACAGAATATATTCGTTCCTTTTAATGTCATCCACTTAAATATGTAAAACAAATTTGTCATTTTGCCATCCACCCTAACGTAGACAGTAATTTGCAATGTGTTTTCCATCTCCAGAACATACCTAATTGCATGTATATTTTGAACTGTTTGGACATCTTCAGGCTTGATGATGAGCTTGTTACGGTTTGAAACCTGTCGATATATATTTCTTCCCTTGGAACTTAAGCTTGGTTCCTTCTGCATGTCCAAATATATACATAAATCAATGAGCTCTGAATGATATATTTGTTGTTCACTCAGTGCAGATTTCGCGTCTGTAAATTTCCGGAAATAGAAAGCAAACCTTCATTTGTTATGACGATGATGATGTTGAGAGGACTCGAATACTGCGTCGATTTCTTTGCAATTTGTGGTTCTGTAAAACTGAGTTAGTGTTTTCTTTGATTTTCTATTTTTCTTCACAGCTCATTTGGAAATATACCTAAGACTTTCCACTTCTGTCCTTTACGCGTAAAAATAATCTTATTTTAAAATACTTACCTACCCACTTTACGTTTCTACTTGATAACTTATGATTAGTATAGTGAAAGAAGTCGATAATCGTTATCTAAGTATTTCTCCAGCATCACCTTTGCGTTTGATCCTCTGCCTCTCGATAAGTGGCTGTTCAAAGACTGACATCAGCTTTAAGATGAGTACGTTCCAAGCAATCGGATGTCTCTTCATCGTATGAATTGAGAGGCAATTTCTTGCGAATTCATCTTCCACTAATGACTTTGTGTATTTGCTGCGCAGACCGGACAGCCCCGTTGCGTGGGCCGCCCCTTGGGGGGAGCCTCGGAGGAGCCTCCCTGCGGTGGCACCACTCGACCAGCGCTCGCAGTCTGCGGGAACCTTGGCGCCTTTGCATGCAGCACCACAGGTGAGGAACCCTTTTTTCGTTTCTCGAGCAGTCAGTTGATGAGCCCCCTTTCATGGGCAGTTGGAGAATACCTTTAGGTGTGGCACACCCTCGACAATGCAGCAACATTGCTGAGAATGGGATATGGCCAAGGAATTACAATAATCGATCATTAGGGAGAATTTCTTACCATGCGAATATCTCATCTCTTATTTTCGTATGTGGTCTGTAAAAGAAAATTGTACGGTAGTAAATAAAGTAAAATAATAATAATAAAGTCTCACTATTTTTTAGAATATTTTTATATAAAAAATGATGACCAGATATGATAGAAGTAAGGTGTTGATAATAGGCAGATGTCATCTGATATTTATCGCCATTTTTGTTATTATTACGATTACCGATGCCCTTCAAATGAGGGGCCCACTCTTAAACGGAGCCCCAGGACTAGTCTCCCGCAAACCCAAGGAGTGCCACCTAGGTGAAGAAAGGGTTCATCCCTTGATATCGCCGAGCGTTTGCGTTGCTGACATAAGAAGGGTCAGTGGAGATTAAAGATGATGCAAAGCCCCTTCCAACGAAACGCATCAATACATATTACTCAAGTTCAACACACGAGGAGATGAATAAGAGCATCCAGTTGGCCATTTCTGGAAAAAACAGCAACAGATGGCGGATGGCCTTTGTAACACCAGCGCATCCAACGTCATCAAATAAGTATTTAGAGAACTATGGTGCCGGGTTTTGCGGCTGAAGAACATTGACATCCTCCTTTCTAAGTTCGGCGCAAACTAAGATCTTTCTTCAGCTGCTGAATTTAGGGACGTAGTCGAGTGAAATTAAAATCGTGGATTGTGCATTACTTTATTTCATACGATTAGTCTTATTTCCAAGTGACAATTTGAATCAACATAACTTTCAGCTAATATATTAAACATTATTTTTAATACCTTTATAATGAGAAATAGTGAATGGAGGGCGGAATGGAGCCAAATTCTGCTCTATTTCCCCAAACCTTTGCAAAACATTCGCGGAGAAATTCAGGCTTCTAAATATTCCTAAGAGGGTCGCAGTTCGGGGAGAAAAAGATTTGAGTGTGAACAGTATCACGAGGGCGATAAAAAAGCCGCGTCCACGAAAGGCGTTTATATTTAGAGGGCATTACACTCCCAACAGGCCATTGATCGCTTCCGCAACCCTTCCTATATGCGGGAGTCGATGACCTACTTACCCTCTTGGTGTCAATGCACCCCAGGCTACCCAGACCTTATAAAGACGCCTCTGGTAAACCATAATGGCTCGTAAATTTATCGTTGACTTCAGCCCTTACTACGGCAACATGGCGGGGATGTACCGACCACGCGCGTAAACAGGAAATGTTGATTATTCTTGACGCGGAAACATAGAATAACTTAGAAAGTAGGTGTGGTGATTTTTGCCCGAGATGGCGTGCACCCAGGAAATCGCAAGGAAGAAGAGACTTGAAAAAAGTCTGATTGGACCGGGGTTCGATTCCCGGGATAGAACAACTTTATGCTGTACTAATATGTACTATATCTTATGCTTATGTATCATAGTTAATGCGCTAAAATACACTAGATACCGGAGCATAAAATATTGGAGAAGATATCCGAGGAAACCAGGCTTAATTGGTTAATAGTATTTTTGTATAATTCCATTTTTAGCATGTGTTGGCATCGCTCGAGTGGTTAATTTAGTTTAGTTGGGAGTATTTTTGTCTTAAAATTCGTTTTATAATTTTTAATTAATATAATTTTTACTTCTTATTTTTTAAATATAATTGAACTGAATTTATATGTTTAAATTAATCCTCGAAAGATTGGTTAATTATTATTCCCTTTATTCTAATTTGATGCGCAGCGTCCATGGATGGTAACAAAGAGAGGGAAAAAATTCAATTTCCCCTGATTTTTGTGTTCCATCATACACATTTTGGAAAAGTGTCTATAATGACTGACCAATTGTGGCACACAGAAGGCCAAATTTCATGTTTCCAGACATGTCAGGGGTGATTTATAAATTTTTCCTGTTCCTGAGTATACTATCGGTGTTATACTATTATTCTTTCATAGCTTATGTAACCTAATCTAAGTCTGTTTATTTTTCAATTTGGTTTTTAAATGTACTCAATATATTATAGTTAACGAGTGACTGCAACATCTACCATGACCATCCCGAGGTTACTTTTACCCACCATTTCTTTTTCTTGACTTGCAACGATTAGTTGATATTAATTTTTATCCCGAGTAAAATACCATTTTTGATTTTTAATGTCTATTTATGTCCATATCAGCAGTAAAGTTAAGGTGTGTTGGATTCTGAGGTAATTTTGCAATAGTCCATATTTGTAATATTGAATTTGCTCAGCTACATTTCGTAGGTTACAGGTTTTTGATACGAAATTATCGCTGTGTTGTTGTGTTTCTCTGGATAATCGATTTTGGCTAAAGTGCATCATCCTATAATGTATTCTGCTGCTATTGATCCGCATGTTTAGTATTTTTCAGTTTGGATGTTTGCCATTGATGTATACTTTATATAATTACTTGTAATCATGACGCGGTCTTGAATTACTATCTTAAAATATTCGATCCCTGAAACTTAATTGAATTGTTTGTTGACAAAAAAGTCGATCCACGTTTCTCCGCGTCTCATGGTTTATTTATCTTAGTTATTCACCCTTTCTCAGACCAGCGAGCTATTCATCATAGCTTCCCAATTTTTTTCATGCTGGGTTATCATAGTGGCCTCCACCGAGGGTAGAGACCGAGACCACTTTCAACAGAAGTAAACGTACTATCCACTTGGCTATTTTGGTTCGATTATACCATTCTATTCTTAAATTCTATTTATCTTTCCATGTCTACCGAGTAATTCTTTCAACCCTGCTATATTCTCTTCGTCCATCCATTTACACGTAGTTCCTGTTCGTAATTTCTCTTCTTCAAGGTCCATGTTGTTACTAAGTGACAATAGTTTTGTGGCGTTGCAAGAAGCGTCTTTTCAGATTGCTTCTATCCCGTTTTTATCAGAAACGTGATACTTATTTCGATTTTCAATAAATACTTGCTATGTGTTACACTTTATATGATTTTCACCACCACATAGTGGAAATTGCGGCTTATTTTCTTTCTTCCTCTATTCTCATATTGTACATATCTATATCAAATTTCGTCTTTATGTTGAATAATTTCCTATGATTGCTTATGTTTTCTAAAATAGTTGCATACATCTTTAATTATTCGTCGTAATGAGTATGGATGTCAGCTGGCAAGAAGGCACATGAGAAGTCCTATTTTACATCTTGAATTCTTTTGATTTTGTTTGAAAATAGTATTCTTTTTGGCAACGTTTATTTTCATTTATAATGTGGGTATATATACTCTTAGACCCTAATATCAACTCTTGATCAGCGTGCAACGGTTTGTGGAAGTAAATAAGTAAAGTTCAGCACACGTTTGTCAGGCGATGACAAAAATATATATTAATAATTTATGTAACAATACGTGATAAAGAGCCTGCCAAAAATATATGACAGAATCCTAATTCGTACCGCGACGTTTTTAACCCTTCAGCCCTCGCGTCGATTTCCCGATTGTAAATGCCTATACGCGCATGGGAAATATGATATACCCATTATTCTCTCGGCAATTGAGGAAGATATCTCTTGGCTTTGCGAATTCTCATTATATATTTTTACGTATAATATGTGAGATATTCCTAAAACCATCAAAAATAAGAACTAACGTGCTATACGTATTTCGGTTCCAAAGGAACCATCCTCAACCAAGCAATGACAATCAGAAATGGACTGCGACGAATAAGAACACGAAGCGTAAACCGGGATGACAACCAGGGTTTTTAAGTTCTCAAATTACAAAGAATTTTATTATTTTTAAGTTCTCGTTTGAAGCATCATTTTCCGTGTTTCGTTTTTTAAACCGCGAAGTATTCAGAGTTAGTACTTCGATGGTGCTCTTGGTAGACGTATGAAAAGACTTTATTGTCAAGCTGGGAATGAACTTTAGAATGAAGTACCGAAAAAGAAGGTGATATCTGGAAAACATATAATATTCTCGATAGGGATAATGATAATTGTGATATATTAATGGAATGAGAGATTGAACCCAATTTCTTGCAATAAAATGGACAAGGCAATAAAGGGATTGGTGAAATTATTTTCCTCATGGTTTATTACGTACTCCTGATCATACATTCGATCAAGTAAAATTTTCGTTAAATCTAATAAAAATATTCCAAAACAAGAATTTGTTTTTCTTCTTTACGGAATGGTGTATGTGCTGCCATCTTTCGAAGATTCGCCACACACGAAACTCTTTCGATCCGAGCAACTAGTTCTGCAGTTGAGCGAGAGAAGCGCCATTCCCTTGGACGCGAATCTTAAACGTCCAACTAAAGCGTTATTTCCGGTGTAAGGAGAGGCTTTCTCTTCGTGATGATTATAAGATTTGCAGATGGTCTTATGGCAAGTTGGATAACATTTCGTCATCGTAGAGAGGAGAAGAATTTAAATTTTACAAAGCAGAAATGTTTCGAATGTTATGGTAGGCGAGAATTAGGCTCCGTAACATGTAAATATGAGAATATATGGTTCCTTGCAAGCCCAATTTTCGAATCATATTACCTAATTTGAGATTAAATTAATTTTTCAGATGAGAAATATTTAATCATTTTCAGCATTCTTCTCTTTTGCCTTTCTACCGATTCTTCCAAAGCAGTCCTTATTATTCATTTCCCTCTAAGTTTATCCATTTTCCCTTTCTCGTGGTGTTCACACTCATCAGTACTCTTTTATCCCTTAATTGTCTATCCAGAATATCCTCTCCAACTTCTTCCATGTTCATATTTCGAATGCCTCAATCCTATCCTTGTCATTTTTCCCCAAGACCCATCTTTATATGTCATAGCACTCCACTCAAAATATTTTACTTGTTTTTTTCTCAACTATAATGCTAAGGTACTGAATGGTAAATTCATTTTCCTCCGGAAGGCTTACATTGCTATGACATATCTTGTTTTTACGAGATTCTCCAATTCACTCCTCAAACCCTCTGTTATCGTGCTTCCCAGATATCTTTTGACTTTTTCTATATTTTTTCGTTTATCGAAAGTTCACTCCTTCTCCGTCAATTATCCTTATTATCTTTGTTTCCCAAGAAATATTCTTCCTTCTCCTAATGTTTTTCTTTCAAGCGTCACGGTATCATTGGCTAGTAGCATCAAATCTGACACATTTTACATTTCTATCATCAATACTTAACCTTTCCTGTTCCTCCAAGATGTTACTCAGCATATCTTCGATGTAGATGTCGCTTACAGTAGGTGATAGACCTTACCTTACTTCCCTGCCCATATCCATCCTGTCAGTTTATTGCTCATTTTTACAACAGTACTTTTTGTTAAGTACAGTTCTCTAATCAGTCTTTTGTTCTTCCAGTCCACCCTCTTATCCTTAAGAATTTTAAAACAGCTTTTCCCATTTAATTCTATTAAATACTTCTTCCAAATCTATGAGGTGTACGCTTGTGCTATTTCCCCTTTCCCTATGCGCTTCTCCTTTTATATTTGATAAGGGGTCGTGCACAAATTACGTAAATCCAAAATTCTCCAATTCTCGACCACCCCCATGCAACACGCCTGGCCGGACCCCTCCCCCCTCCACTATTCCCCAATGATAATTCACTTTTTAATAAACAATTTCAATGTGAAAGGCCATTCATACATTTCACCTAGATCCGATGCCATGACCTGTTGATAAATAGCATCGCACAAAACACAGCCAGGGGAATACCCGTGCAGCCTACCACACTCCGCTAGCACTCAGACTAATTTCTGAGCTGACATTGTGTGCACTCTTTCTTTCTGAGCTGCCATCTTTCCCCGGTAAATTGCGCGCGAGTTTTAAATTCAAACTTTAAAAATGCAAAAATATGAATCTGATCGCCCATAATTATTATGCAGCAATTGTCTTCTAGTTAAGTTTCAATATTCTCATTCACACGTTAATCTTCTTCGTAATATGTAAATGTGAGTATTTAAACTTGAACCATCACCAAGTCCCATAGCGTCATTCCTATTCTTATGGCTATCATTTATGTACCCGACCTTCTTCTTCTTCTGTATAACATTATTAATCAATATCATTTATATTCACCACTAATGGCTAAGGTAAATTAATTTATACACACTTATATATGTGTTGTGAAAAGAGTAATTAATAAAGAAACTAAGAACCCTGGATAGAGAAATAAATTTAATTAAGGAAAAGAGAAGAATAGGAAACGAATTCCATTGCTCTCCCAATATAAATCTCATTTTGTTTATCAAAGTTCTGATCAATGTAAAATGGGATCTTTCCTCCAAGCTGTCGTTAGCGAGAAATAAATTAATGTCTTAGCATTTATGATACGATGCTATTAACTAGAAATAATTTCTTAATAACCATTTATTTAGTATTTACCCGTTTTATAGTCTATATCTATTTATTTTATTACCTAAATGATCTACTTAAGTGTGTTTAGTTTTCTTGCAAGAGATGTACACGTTGCCTAAGACTGAGTTGTTTAGATAGGCATATAATGTATGGATTAATTTATGTTTGCTCAGATCTCTTTCCTTTGAATGAAGGGCAATTTGAAATTAATCTTGAAGAAAGAAAACCCGACAGGATAATAATTTAATCCACCTATCAGAAAGTGTCAGTGAATTTCCTCATTCTCCAATTCGCAGGGTATACCCACAGTTTTAGTGGTTAAAACCCATTATTAATGAGTTGTATGTGTTCGGGCAACATTGTTTAAAATGGGAAATTTATTTTTTTAGTGGAACTTCATGTGGAAGCTAAAAATCGGTCTCTTCTACGTTCGTCTATCAGCATGGCCTGCATGTGACCCTAATTCGACCAGTTGTTTGTATGTGCATCGATCTACTCGACTGACGCTGGGAGAATTTCAAATATCGATTACTCGCTCGAATTCAGTTTTTCCATATTTCGAGTTGCTTACTTATAAATAGCATTCTCTTGGCTTCGGAATGAAAGTCATCCAGAGGAGTTTTTTTTGGTTATTTTCCCTGTTTCACTCTGAATAGGAATGTGGCAGCTAGAAGGTGCGATGATGATAGAAGGAGAAACGGCCATTAAATCATAGAACGTGTTGGCCGATACATTGTTTTTACTAATATATATCACATGAAAGCCACCGTTATGTCGAAACGTATTATAAGATCGATTTGGGTATCAAAAGATGTTATTTAATGACTTTAAATGTTGCTCCACTGGATTCGAACTTATTTCTAATTTTTAGATAGAGAAACTCCTGGAATTTATGGACATTAAAGCTGATTGCCTGGTGTGACGTACTAATATCCACCTTGCTATAACCCTGATAATTATTTCTATTATTATTTTGTGACTATTGCTTTCGGTTCGCCAATTTTTCAACCACTTTCTCAATAACGTTATCATATATACAAAGTATACCTAGCTTATTTTTTATAAATGCTTGGAGTTATTTTCAGAAACAAAGCCGAAGGGAATTATGGGGAAAAAGTGCGTTTCTCAATTTTGGCGAATACCTTTCTACGAAGTACAATCAACTCATATCGATTGAAACGATCTGCGAAATCACACTTTATACGTAGATGTAATCGTATTGTTAGAGGAGCTTCAACATCTTAGATCATTTCGCATGTTGGCTCTACCGGGAATCGAACCCGGGACCGCTTTCACCAAAGCCGACCGCGCTGCCCACATGGGTATCCGGGAACCATGTCGAGGTCGTTATCGATATAACTAACTGGGTAGACTTCCCTATCGAGCGGTGATATACGTGAAGCGTTCGGAGAATTAGTTTAGCGAAAACTCATTTCCATTTTTACCGTGCCCCTTCTTGGAACATCCCCATTCGATCGCCTCAACTTCATCGAGTTTCTCGTAGATGTCAGCACGCGCGTTCTTCTTCGCCCGTGCCTTATTCGGGCAAAGACGTGCTTGGCACCGCAGCGTGTTTCTTAATGTGGTGGTCAGAGGGCGTGGGTGCACGTGAGAGGGACGCGAACTTGTTTTCGCATTTAGGTCATAATAAAAGGGAGAATCCAAACAGAAGAAGGCAGAGGAACGCACCATTCAAGTGAACGACTTCTTAGTGACGAGCTCCATTTCTTGTGATCCTAGTGTTGTTCTCCATTGTACCCTTTTGGTGACACATTGTTAAGTGCGATTCCTCGATTTTTTTGGAAGGCTGAGAACGGGAAGTCGCTGTAAGACCACAAATATTCAATCCTCTTCAAGACAAAGCACTGCTCTTATCACTGCCTTTCTTTTGCACCTTTGATTTATCATTCACCATCCTTTGTCCATTGTGTGCACTATTAAAAACTTGGCTTTGAGCTTCATTATAATCCTTTGTAATTGTTGTTCTCCATTCTTATTACGATTATGATAATTAAAATACTTTTCTCAATATTTGTGTGTGCTTTGGATGTTGTATTTACACACGGTTAATAAACATGTAATCACCTTAACTTGGCATTGTATGTAAATATACATTAATTTTTTGGCGTGTTTTCTTGTCCGTATTTATACTAAAGGTAATATTCAATCCTCATTCATATATAAACAGAAACTGAGAAAAACCAAAAAATATAGGGATCACAAACACAAAGATAATGTGTAGTTTATTTTACAAATTAATTGCAGCATAAGGTGTACTATACTCCATAATGCGTGCATGTTTTCTACGGAGACAGGGTCAACAAAAACTTATCTTAAAGCAGTTTTATTCTTAAGAAGCGTCTAAACGAAAACCCATAATTTGTTGGTCGGAAGCTATAAATTGAAGGTGAGACGAGACACGCTATTTAGCTTTGAAATAGTTTGTTTAGCGCTCCTTCTATTTTGACAGAAATGCTTCCCAAAGCTCAGAGTAGGACGAGAGACGCTATCTAGTTTGTATTTAGACATTTGTCAGACATTTGATTTTTTCTTCGTTTTCGCGGTTTTTACATTCTCCTCTTCTATTGGTGTTTTTCCGCTGCGTGTATTTCTCAATCTAAATTTGCGTTTTTTCCAAACATACTCTGTGCTTGAACTGTTTAAGGCTTTCGCGGTCGATTAGATGTCACCAATGTAAAATATTTTGGGTTAAATCCTCGTTTCAGATCATTTTTTGTTCGTAATTATTCATATAAAATTAATAAAGCGTCTACCTCTCTACGTGTGTCTATTAAAACCAATTAGATTAATTTGTCGGAATTCGTAAAGAAATAATTACGTCACCTTTCGGAAGTTCATACTCAATCGTAGAATTGATTCTGTTCGCAAAGGAGGCGTGTACAGAAAATAGAGTGGTGGCTGGAATATTTCAGTTTACGAGCATCAATTTCGGAAAATAAATTTATTGAATCCCCATACGAGAATTTTTACACTCTAGCGACTTGCAGATCATTAGGCCAATGCCGCCAAAGATCAATGCACAGCATCTGATGTTGGAAGGTCTTCCGAATCCAGTTTTTTCTGAATAATTTGCAACAGTCCATCCAAAGCATAATAAATAATCATTATCATTTTATTTAACTGATTACAGTCATTGTGACAGTAATTAAATCTATTTCCTTCTGAATTGACCCATTCCGTGCCCCTCTTAAAAAGTCAAGCACGCGTGTGTCTGCACGCATATTTCGCCTACCATTTTCACGCTTTCAATCTCCGTTCATTGCTTTGCTTTTGATCCTTATACTATCGGAAGTCTCAAAAACCTCACTCTCTACGTCCATCCTGCTTTTTCACTCAATCCACTGTGTATGTGATACTTTGCAGTTATACACTTATCTATTTGCTATCCAAGGGTATCCAATTCGTCGATTTTGAGCCAATTGATTGTGATCCCGAAGATCTTGCTTCCTAAAAGTTCTTTACAATTTTAAATGAAAAATGATACCTGAAGACGCGAAAAATTGAATTCTGGTAAGAATCTGTGTTACAAAGCGAGCTATTGATGTCATTTTATAAATCATAGTAAAAGAAGACTTAAATTTCATTCATATTTCAAAGTATAGCTATAAATTTGTATATGAATATAATAGTAAATATTGATGCTCCTGTGAAACCGATATGGGGGACAATGCGGCTCACTTTTGGCGATAGCGTGGAGAACCTTTGTATAAATCATAGTTGCTGGAGGCTATATTTGAAGAGGGCTAAGCTATATTCCGACGTATATATCAATGTATGGAATATGGCAAATTGATTTTTATTAATTTAATGCTAGGGAAATTCTCGTAATGACGATCCTTTATTCTCTATGTGGTGATAATGGAATAAATAGCCGAAAGAAGTGTTTATGATAATTTGAGTGGGGTTACAATTGCCCATTGTGTTTATAAATACTCCTTTCATCCATTTAATTTCTTCGATTAACTTCAGATTTACTGTGATTACTTAAATAAAAAGATCAAAATCAGCAGAGGAAGGTATTTTATAAATAAGTCAGAGTAAAAAGTTCATCGGTGATAACAACAGAAAAATAAGTATTCCGAGTTAGAGTGAGAGCTTAACTTCATTAATAACTATTTTTTCAAATAGAAATTGGAACGATTCCAAAAGGGTGCAGTTTGTCACGATTTGAGCTATTTTTTGAGAGTTAGAATTCGAAGGTAAATAAGGTCTTCGGATATGCAACAGTGCTCTTCTGCAGATGTGGCAGATTCTCGGCAGCGGTAGTGCTGTCCTCTGCCTGGACCACGGTCCTCGCTTCAACATCCCTTTCCTCGAGATCTCTCCGGCGCCGAGGGGACGGTCCGATGACGACAACTCTCTTCTGCTTCAGCACCCTTTGCTTCTGCAGGCCTTCTGGTGCGGCCGCCTTCAGGTACCACGGAAGCAACTTTCGCTCCTAAGTTTGGGCTTTCAATTTGCAGAAACTTGAGATGGCCTATTTCAATATTGCACTGTCTTTGTCAATAACGAAAATTCCTGTGTGTGCTTCTTTGAAATTTAGAAAAGTTTTCACTTTCTTTAGTGTTACGTCCAAACCATACCGAAACTTCCGAATAACCGATTAAAAAAGGATTACTAATATGACCTTAATTATCCAATGCTAAACGATGACAACGAAAAATAAGATAAATAGGCTTACGGAGTTGATTAATTCAATTTTTATACGAGAGTAAGTGAGATGAAAACGGCGAAAGGGGAATCGTATACGATTGACAGATTGCATTAAATTTTGCATATAATTTTGATAACGGTCTTATTAAAACCTTTCTGTGTAAAAAAGAAGATACTTCGGTCTTCTGAGAGTATATATTTTTTGAATTATCTGTTTGCTTAAGTATGTATTCATGTATGCATGAAGCCCCTTGAAATTGTTTTGGATAAGTCACAGCTGCAGTACAAGAAGTTTACAGATGAACATTTACAGAATACGCACATATTCTAAAGCCTCAAAAGTATAGTTTTGAAGAAGGTATTCTTCTAGGAATAAAATCATTGGTCTATATAAGTGGATTTCCAACGCCCATTATCCACCAGCAACAAAAGAATGGGAAGCTGTAATCACAAGAAGGGACAGACACCTGGGTGAGGATGATGTCAGAAGTGATACGTACTGCAGAAAGAGTAAGATCACTGAAATGGATAGGTCATGTGACGAGAAGATGCGACAACAATTTGACATCGACAGTCCCAAACAGGAGACCAAGAAGAAGATTATATGGTTAAAATAATGAGCATTCGACCACCTTATATCGAATTATTTTTGTTATACATTAGAGTTCGTAGCAAATTAATAGGCCTTGTTGATTTCGAGGACGAGAATGCATGAAATGGTCCTTAATGTCTAAATACAAAAGAAGCTTGTTGCTATCAACCTGACACAGACAGCACCTTTCCGAGCGCTAGCATATAAATTTTTAACCTCTAGTAACAGTAAAACAGGAATAGGCCGATTAGAAGCAAACAAAAAGGATGTGCTGATTATCCCTTAAACAAAATATCAGTTGTTATATGAAGATTATGGGAAAGCACCAAAAAAGGACACTGCGGGTGCCCTTATCCGGTCCAATCCGAAATTTCTTTGCCGGAGTACTTTCGACGATCGCCTCAAGTCATTTTCCCAAGCGCTCTGGGCTACCGCTGTACTGTTTTAGCAAGAATCTCACTCCGATGTTTATGGATAGAACGGAATAGCTCTAATGAATTCGAATCATTCAATTCATTTACGTATACACGCAAACGTCAATATGTATGAATCACAATTAATTAATCCGGCGATTACTGAATTTCAGCTCGAAAAGTGCAAGTCACTCCAATTCTAAAGCTCGTGCGCGGCGAGAAATATCCATATGGCGGGGATTTTCCATGCGCAGTCAGATTAAGATAAGGCGTCTCGACGCTTCATAAATAATCGCAATTTTTTCCTTCGCCCACCTTGGGTCTGTGACCTCAATTTAAGTTCCTTTATGACCCCAAGTCCTATTATTTGGTAAAGCCGTCTGCTCTTGATTATTAGCTGCCCACAGAAAGATTCTATTCCAAGAAGAGGAAAAGTCAAACAGATGGAGATAATGCATAGAAGAGACCGTTGAACCATAAATTTCGTTTAATATATTCGAAGGAAAGGTTATATCGTATCAATAACCTTGAACTTTACCACCCATTTAATGTTTGGTCACGTGTACTTGGACTCATTATTAATGGACATCAAAAGAGATCCTGATTTACGATGTACTACCATAAATTCAACGGAATATATTCTTTACGTCGGGAATCTAGATAATTCCTGTATATTTTACCCTTGAGAGAATATTTCCATCTTGCGCTCAATCTTCATGTAACTAAACTATTTAGAATGCTAGCGTGAATAAATGGAGATCTTGTGGAATGAATCCAGCCTCTTCTAATGCTTTTCACGGATCTCTACTTTACTTTTCAAACGGTGAATGGGAGTCATTGCTTTCATATCTGCTGCAGGCTTCCTATCTCAGGTTCATCACTTAAAATTGAATGTTTTTATGGGAATAGTCTATCCAAAATAAAACCTCAACTAGCCTTGAAGTCTTACATATAAGTACTTGTACATTGGAGCGCAGCGGGAGATGAAAAGGAAAGACTAATAGGTTTTCCTGCGGTAGCTCCTCTAAATAAATATTTATGAAGAATGCAATGATGAAGATGAAGAATGAATATAATAAAAGAGGAGAAGTCTCTACCATTAAGGACATAGTATGTGAAGTGTTTTCGATTCGCATTTTGCCTCGATTCAACAATGGGTAATTTTGCTGAAGCATGTAATGGGCGTTGTTAATGTTGCAAAGGGGTAATTTCGCTTTATGGCCTTTTCGCTTTTCAAGGTCGAGGGTCGCGATCGATGAAATCGTTTCTGCGGATTGCGTGCTCCTCAGCAGACGGGATTCCACTCGACCGCTAATGCCCACTTCGCGTTTTCGGCTGCATTCGATCAAGTTGTTTGCAGAATTCGAGATTGACCTCTTGCATCTCTGAAAATCCTCGCCTTAAGCAGGGAAATGTAAATTTTCGGGCTCCCGGATAGTCATGTGGACAGCGCGTTTGCCTTTGGCGAAAGCGGTCCCGGGTTCCATTCCCGGTGGGAGCCAATGTGCGAAAGCACTTTTTCATTAAGTAAGATACAGAAATTGAAAAAGTTGAATTTGAAGCCAAGGGGCTGGAAATTCAATAACGCCCAAAAATTAAGAGGGCATATAGTCTGCTGTTTTTTTTGTAAATTTTCTATTGGACGCATATGTCTTTAAAACACCTTTTGGACGCCAAACTTTGATCTCCCAGGTAAACGTATGGGTTACGCGTTTACAGTCAGTGCAAGCGATCCTGCGTTGGGAACCCGTGTGCGAAAAGCACTTTTAGCAAAAATACTACTGCCAGTAAATTCTTTTCTCAATGCATTTTCACGTAACCTGTGAATTTCTGAATAATTTGCTGAATCCAGATGTTTCACATTGAATTACTTGAGTGGTTAGGATTAAATATCAATTGGAAGGATTTACCTTCGAATGGGATTAAATTACATTAAATCATGAGAAAATTCAATGAAACTTCCAATATTACCCACCATGTGGTTCGAAAGGTAGAAAATGAGCACATGAGATTAGGATTAACTCCAATCAAGTAAGTGTATTGACCAATTCAATTTACGAAGGAGGTTTAGAGAAATCAGAAATTTTACATGTTAATGTTTTACTATATAACGCAGACTTTTTACTTTTTTAACGTTAATAAGAAATCGCACGCATTATTTTTAACAAAATATGTGTCGTGTGACGCAAAATATAGATATATCTATATTTGGAAAGAAATTTGAAGTAATTCTGTATTCCCGCTTAAGTATTAAGGTTTACAGTGGGTTATAAGTGCTAGTAACGGTAAACTAATTACTTAGTTAATATTTAGGGGTGAAATAAACCCCTTTAAACGACCATTGACAAAAGAAATCAACTCCAGTGTTACTTGGTGGAACTTCATTTTAAACTTACAGAAGATAATAACTTCTGTTCTGAGGATGGTGTTTTAACACCGAAACCGGTCAACAGCTTTATTAAAATTTGTGGAATTCGTACAAGTGTGTGTGTGTGTGTTTTATATTTGTAAGTTTGACCATTGACAAGATTAATAAGAGTATAGAGATTACAATGTCTGTAATCTATACATAACCGTTCAATTACCTACAATATAATATCCTCGTTTTTATCATTTTCAGATTGCTTCAACATGTATTCAACAAAAGAAACGTATATAATTTTCCACCATCTACTTTCACTGCAGCTCAATAACTTACTTCGCTCAGTATTATGGATTGGTTCGACTTGTGCACTGAAAATATGTTGTCCGATGTGCATAGTGTGATCATCCCATAATATTTTTTTAAATCAGCGAATTATTTTATATAAACTATAAGTTTCCATATTTGAATTAATTGCAATTTTTTTGGACATTTGAATCACTTTGAATTTGCATTCTGTCGGTGTATATATGTATTACATACCTTTGGTGAGAACAACAGCTTGTGAAATTACGTTATTCTAAGTATGAATTTATGTTTTAAAGAGATGACGTGGACATGCGTAAAGAGAACAGACGAATTGTGCCGACGCATTTACATTCGCATTATGGATTTGTTTTTAAAAAATAAGTGCGACCGAAGTTGTGCGATTACTTTTGTGCTCGTCATGTAATACCAATAAATTTAATAGCTGGACAATATATTTTAATTATAATATTTATTATCAACTTTGGAGTTGTTCAAGAGAAGAAATAAAAGTGTAATAACGAATTATAAGTTCACATCATATTCGTACAAATAAAAATATATAATAGATTAATAGATATAGGAAATTATATAATAGCATATTTTTTTACATTTCTTATATTCTCCTTTTTTCGCTAAATATTCATAAACTTGTGTTTCAGTTGTCTATTTGACCAAAATAAAATGCTTCTAAGATTTTGATCTTTTGAATTCTTTTTCCGAACCGGTAACCGAATGATAATGAAGAAAGAAATTAAAACTGTTAATCCTCTAGAAAAATACCAAATCGATGCAATTTTGTGCTTACATGTGTATGCATATAGGTATTTAAAAAAATATTATCAATATCTGCTGGTCAAGTAATGATTTCTCATTACAATATTTATTCTAATCCTTAGGCTAAAATTATTTTATATTATTTACATATTAGAAAAAGCAGGTGATAGCAGGTACTTAGAATTCATCGTATCCATTAGAATGGTTTTAAATTTAAGATTTTAAATAATTTTTTGATAAAAAAAGGTTTTTCAAACTTCGAAACAAGTTTTGTTTCACAGATTTTTCCTAACCTCACCAGAAATAATTTATCCCTATCAATTTCACTCAATTGCTAAATAATTTTGTTTTTAAAAAAGAAGAGCCATTTCTTGGGAATCACGTGGAAAATTCTAAGTATCAGCAGCAGTGTATATATAAAAGCAAAACGTAGATTTAGGAATTTCAAATTAGGAGAACCGTTTTCTTATGCTATCATACGATACAATGCGAAATTTTCGACGATTTATGATTCAAGTCTAATCCAGAGGGCGACTGTTCTTCCGAGAGTGCAATCGATATTCATTGTTCCCCAGGAGTCGGAGAAGCCGGCTTCGTCTCCATCGACGCTGTCGCCGTGGAGCGCCGCCGCCGGAAGGCGCAAGGCACCCAATCTGCAGGTGGCCTCCATGTCCTCTTCGTTCTCATCCTCAACATCGTCCACCGCCAGCAGCGCCTCCACATCCTCCACCAACCACCAGCCCACCATTGGTGAGTCTTCATTAGGGGAATCTTAGCAAAGGGGAGTCGTTGCCGGTAGCGATTAATAAATGAAGTAAAGATTGCTGTGTGCGAACATTCTAATCAATTTGTAAAATTAAGACCAACTGAAATGAGCATACTCAAATGTGGTTTACATGAAATCGATTGATTTGGAACGAGTTACGCCTTCGACTACGCAGGTAAATGTTTATTTCAGAAAGTTAGCGATTACCCCTATATCTTATGTGGCCGGTGTTACATTAAAATGACAATGAAAACATCGACGGAATCCTTTCTCCCAGATTTCTTTGAATTTACAATTAAGCCTCGCGTTCGTACATTTCCCTTCCCACATTAGCTTCGTTTTTTTAGCTTTCGGATATTATGACATTGCGGCATTCATTGATTATTTTCTCTTATTTCAGAGGATGAATGAAGAGGTTACGAATTTTGTTTTCAGTTAAATACTTTTTCATATTATTTGCATAATATAGTTCTACATATAGTATCTTTGATCTGTAATTTTATTCTTATTACTTTTATGATATCCCGATGATGATTTATGTTTATTTATTCAATTAATTTCATTTTCACTACAATTTGGCCATTTGGGCAGGTGGCAGCGGTATAGGGGAAATAATATGTTACAAATGATTGCATTCGCCCAAAGACGGGAGGAAAACCCTAAAAAAAACCTCCCGCTATTCAGATTATTCGCATACGAACAACTTCTTACTTTTTTTCATGCTTGAAATGGAGATAAATCTGGCTGAAATGACGTAAATCAAGAGGACATTCAACTATTAAATTTATCGACGTTTTTAATATTTTCTGTCGTTGGAGCAGTAACTTTGTGTAACGCCACACTGGGAATCATGGATGAATAACTTAGCTCTTTAATTTGGAACTCTGCAAAGTTATTTTTTGGCCCCTTAGATTTAAAAAAGAATTTAACCAGATTTCACTTATTACTTTAGACTTTTACGCCTGAAGTAATTTAATTCAAAATTTTTGTATGATTTCCTTAAACAAATAATAAAAACGATTATTATGGTGATTTATATTAGCAATTGCTATTTAAACCTTGAAATAAGACTGCAGAATTTATATCAATAATTAATTCAAAAATGTATTACCGCAGGACAAGGAATTATTTGGTGTTTGGGAACTTCGATAAGATCCTACTTAATTATTTTATCTCGGAGTCAATACGATCCAAATCGTCTATTATTCAAACCTAATTTCCTCTCCAAATGCATACTATTCCATCCCTATTCGATCTTTCCGATTCGATTTCATTTTCCTAATACCCCAACTTTTTCCTAATAATTTCTTGATACGAAAATTTAAGCACGTGGATAGTTTTTAAACTTTTTTACGACATTCTCATATTATAGGCTACTTCCGGCCTGTTTACAACGGTCCTAGACAACTGGGCATCATAGAAGACGTGGTGAGCGAGAGAGGTGAGACTAAATAGCTTTTTAGTCACCTTTTGCATTATTCTGCGTTTAATGTTACTTTAGCATATTTTTCGGTTTGCTGCCGCTTACGCTTTTGATTCTGGGAAAACTATTTGTAATGAAATCTTTGATTTTGAATTCTTGAAAACAAGATATTTTTCATTCGCCTCTTATGTATAATTTATTTCAAATTCACGAGAATATTCATCGTGTCTTTTTAAGGATTCTCAATTTTGCCGAATACCATCACTGCTGCCGAAATGATATCACCAGCGAATGAAGGGAGGCCTCCTGCAAGGCGACGAAGACAACTCACACCTTTCTCAAGACAGTCCTCCACAGGTAATCTTCCTTCCACATTCATTCAAGTTTACGAAATAATGTTTTCACTTCGTAAATTAAAGTATTGGTAGTCTAAATGTGACGCTCCATGCTGAGTTGAGAATTTCCATAATAATTCGAAATGGAGTACCACGGTATTTCCTGTGATTGTTTGGGAATCGTTGTGAGAAGGGCGTTAGCGAAGTGATGTATTTATCTTATTTGTTGTAATACGTACTCCACTGGATAAATACTGGGAAATTTATTTTCCTCAAATGATTACAAAGTGTAAAATAAAAAGTTGATCTCCGCTTCATTTTATGATCTAAACCAGAGATCACCAAACCACGGTTGATGAAACGGTTTTATTCGGCTAATTTAGTGGATACTTTGGAGACTCTTTTGATGAGACCAGTGGAGTTACTACTAAATCTCATCGTCTCTTTCGTCGAGCTATCATAGGTACATTTTCTGCGCACTTGGTTCCGAAGTTAGTTCCAGTACTGTCCACGAACTTTGAATTTGCACGTTTGAGCTGTACTCTTGGAGGAAAAACCGCTCATGAATGACAATCAAACAGCAACTAATTTCTTTAAAGATTGATTCATTATACTTTATGCACGGTATATTCACAGAGATAAGAGAAAATAATCCTTTTACGAAGGTATGATAAATTAGTACATTTTCGATCGCTAAACGGAAGGTGCTTGATCCTTAAGATTTTCCTTTACAATAGTATTCTTCAAGTTATTCTCTTACAGGAATTATATATTTGGATAATTGGACAATTTGAACATTTTAAATTTAATTACCGACGGACATTAGTTTAAAATTGAAGTATAAAATATGCTGAGGGGGTATTCACGAAATTTATTTTCAAAATTGAAGAATGATAGAAAAACCATCGTAATCAAACACTTAGTAACTTCCACAAATTTATTTCAAACGACCGGTTTCGTCAACGAGTTGACATCTTCAGGTACATGTATAGAAATTTCCCGATATATATACGATAACCCCCCGCCCCTTACCTCTCTCATATATATGTTGGGAAATTTCTATACATGTACCTGAAGATGTCAACTCGTTGACGAAACCGGTCGTTTGAAATAAATTTGTGGAAGTTACTAAGTGTTTGATTACGACGGTTTATACAGAATTCCACAAAGTGAGGATAGAACATATTAATTAAATAATAGAAAATCTGAAAGAATATGATAAAGGTTTATTCGGTTTTTAAATAATTTTTGATTTTTTTTCCTTTCAGATTCCAGACCATCAACTCCCACCTCAAACGATTCAAGCATCCCTCCGCACAGCTCTGCCCCTCTTCCGGTTGTTTCTCAAACTACAATAGTGGGCACCGGCAGACGAAGCTTGGGTGGGCCTCGGGTCACGGCGCCTCTAGCGGAGGACATCGCAGACTATGCCAACTCCAGCGCCCAGGTAACGAATGCTCCTCAAGGGACTCATTCTTGTTCTCACTGCACCAACGTGGTTTTACAGGAACAAATCCTTCCGGAGTAAACTTACTTTTTATTTTGTAAGTATATGGGAAACAGAGAGGTCAACAATTAATGGGGACCCAACCGCAAAATTTCCGCGCACATTCTGCGCTTACTCTTCCCACGAGATATAAAACAAAATAAAGCATGATTTTGAAGAACCAAATTTTTCTATAGGCATGTAATGATTCATTAAATTTTAGGACACATAGAATCTATTAAATATGGATGAGCAAGCAAGGAATACTAATAGTAAGCACAATTTCGCGCAATTATTAAACGCTACCGATTATAATAGTAAACTAAGATATTTATGAGAGAAATTCATAATTGCAATACATGTTTAATATATCAGCTTTAACTATATTAATTTTCATAACCGGAAAATTTATTAAATAAATAATTGGTGAATTTATCTAGAAATTTACCAAATAATTGAATATGGAATTTGAAATTGTTTAATGGAATATGTTCATGCTTAATCCTAAAGGGAAACAAAACATTTATACGAACAGAGACAACATATATGAACTAAACCAAGGACCTACCTGGAGGATTCCACATTATTTACAGGCAATTGAAACTAATATAAGACACCATTTATATATAAGGGAAGAGGGCAAGGAGAGTAGGAGTGAGTTGAGGCATCGTGATGATTACAAATGCCAGTCAACTGAATTAGCCGATATAAATTGTTCAGAAGCAAAGTCCGAAGTCAAAAGAGAATGGTGAAGCACTACACGATGGAATATCTGCACTAGTCCGAGTGAATTGAGGCAAAACGAGGCAGAAGGATACATCTGAGGCATCGGGATTCTCTTAATAATCCAAAAGAAACCCAAATCAATGACATGATAAAGAAAAGCACACAGTTAGGGAAGAGAGAGACATTCTGCTACCTTATCCTCAAAATTGGGAAGTGGTGTCATATTTCGGTCCATTTCTTCTTTCTCTTGAGCTCACACGGTTATTTTTACAGATATAACAAAATCTGCTGATCCACAACGAAATTTTACATTCTATCTAAAGACATATTTTATAAATTATAACTCATTTATTGCCCGTTTCACAATTCCTGGCAGTAGTGACTTCAGAGAGACAGTCTCAAAGTCAACTAAGAGTTTCACATTCGAACAGATAAAACCAATATTCATAGTAGACAGTGGTCGATTTCAACTTAATGAGATTACCGAAGTCTTAGCGAATAGTTTATCCTTCTTTTAGCGATAACAACAATATATATAGCGGAAAATATAAGAAAGGATGCGTTTTTCTTCCGCGAAAATTTTTAAAACAGCCACTACTCCCCACCAATCAGTTATAAAATTCAGGTTTTTCCCCCATTTTTTCTTTGTAACCATGGAGTAAAAGGAGACAAAAGAGAACTTTGCCCTAATTGCAAATACATTCTTCATTGAAAAATTTCCCCGAGAGATAGCGGCTAAAATTATGATATAAAGTGTATATGTAGTTAATAAAATTGATAGTATGAGTGTTAATTCATCGTTTTTTATGATTAATATTATGAAGCACAACTACTTACACTTAATTAGTACGCACACCGGTGCACAGAAAACAATGAGTTTGGTTCACCAGTTTCACTAAGGGTTCAAGAATTTTATATTTTGCTTCGGGTTCGGTTTGAATTCACACAAATAGCATCATTTCGGTTTTAGAATCGGTTCTTTTTCGATTCCTAACAACAAAAGACAATTTTCACGCGTAAGAGAGGTAGTTCAATGAAAGAGAAGCTGTTTCTTGAGGCGACGGTGCTGAATGAAGGAAACCTGTGAATCTGTAGACTCACAAATTTCAATCTCCCCGATTGAAAGCAATTTCCCACGCTCTCTTCTCAATCACAATCGGTGCCACGCACTGAGCCCAAGTGGGTCAAGAACGAATCCTCAGAAGATGGAGACAACTTCGTCATCCATCAACAAAATCAAGAAATTATGCGATAATAGGGTGGCCAAATTCCCAACGGCCCTCAGATCCAAAACGATATTTCCTTCGCGAGACCGACGAGGAACTACCGCGCATCTATCCTTCACCTATGTATTCCATCCTCACTCCTTCTTCTGATCTTGTTTGCATTAGCTTTGACTGTCAGTCACCGAGATATTCGAGGTCTTCTAAAGATCGTAGCAGAGACTCAGCAGATTATGGAATTCCATTTACAAGCATTTTTTTCGGCTTTGGGAGTAAAATTATGACTGATTTATGAAAAAGGCCGATTTAAGTCAATTGTATTTTGACTATCTTTGATATTAAAGTTCATAGCAGTGGAATTCTGATCTTTAAATAAAAAGGAAAAAAGTTACCATTGTCTTTGAAATTATGAATTCTGACCGAGTGCAGCGATTGTCTCGGAATCATCCTTTTTGGTTCTATATTTCAAGTAGCTCGTTCAAGCACAAGTTTTTGTTATTTAATACGGTTTCATTATTAAAATGAGGTTCTACTGAAAGCATGTATGCATGTACATTCATAATATTGGAGAATGTAAGCAGTCACCCAGTTCGTGTCAGGAGCTTACGAGATCCTTCATGACGTGCAACTGCAATTCGTATGCTCTCAATAATTCTCTACAATCAGAAATTGAAACAAATTTTCTGCTCTTCGTTTTCATATACTGAAAACGCTGTATTTCAGGGCGATTATTGCACCAAACATTTCCTCACTCTTCATATTTTCTGATGTAGTATGATTTGATGTTTTCGGTTTTGATTTACATTGTAATTTCCGCTTAGAAAACTATTCGATTTGCTTATCTCTTTCACTTTGGGTATTTTCAGTCACTTTCAGTATTCCAACTCGAAGTATTTTGTTTTCAAATTTCGGTCTACTCTTATACCATGGCTAATCTACTCATTTATGGAGTAAATGATTGGACGACGGTGAAGTGTAGAATTAAGCAACATTTTGAAAAGTGATTGTGAGGACTAAAAGCCGCGATTCCTTGAAAAAGGTTTTGGTTTTGACAGTTCCTTTTCTTCTTACCCTAGGCAAAGGCGTATGTGCATTGTGGATTTCAAAATGTGTTATGAAAACGACGCAGAATAGACACGACTACTGTCCGTTCTGCGTCGTTCGGTTTAGCCGTGATTCGCGCATATAATCTCGTATGCGTTATCCTTCGTTGCGTGCTCGCTGAAGCGGAGAAGATCGATCTCATAGAAACACGTCAGAATCGTTTTCGGTGCACAACATCTGCAATTGGCATGCATCAGGTACGAGAGGCGATAAATTAAGAGCTAATCATAAATATCTAGGAATTACGCTCAGCAGTAATTTTTCCTTCAAAGAGCATATTCGAGGCGTAGTAGGAAAGGCGAATAGAATGCAAAGGTTAGCCAGCAGAATTCTTAGGGGATGTTCATCGAGAGTAAAAGAAATTGCGTACTTTTCCCTAATTCGACCTCTACTTGAGTATTGCTGTGCGGTTTGGGATCCTCACGAAGTAGGATTAATTTCCGATCTCGAGATGGTTCAACGTAGAGCAGCAAGGTTCGTTAAGGGAGATTTCAGATTCGACAGCAGTTTTTCGGCTATGATAGAATCCCTCGGTTGGAACTCTCTTAGTGATAGAAGACGTGAATATCGACGGAAGCTTTTTGATAAATTTATCACTACCGATTTTTGGGAGGAGATAACAGATATTGTCATCCCAGTTATATTCCTACGCGACCTTCGAGAGAAAACAAAAAAGCGATACAGGGAAGTAGTTGCCAGGACAGATAGCTACTTTTGGTCATTTTTTCCGCGAAGTATTAGAGAAGCTAATAGCTCTCCAGATTAGATAGGTATTTCGGTGTCTTACACCCCCTGCCACGCGCCACTGGCGGATTGCAGGGTTTAAATGTAAATGTAAATGTAAATTAAATTAATAGCTTCATTCTCAGTTTAAAAATACGATTACAAGATAAGCCGATTCTTCCTTTATTGTTCGTCTTCACACTTTTCCGAGTGTAGTGCATTATGTGTGACTGTATTAGTTTAATTTGTATTCATTTTGACTGCAATATTATTATTGAATTCAGATTTTATCATACTTACAAGCCTGGATTATCCACAATCTGCCCATGGTTGTAAAGTACCTAGTATGTTAATTTGACCAGTAGAGCTCGTTTAAAATTTTGAAAAACGTCTACAATTACATCCAGTTTGCCTTGAAGCCATGCAAACAGAGACGTTTTCAATGTGCACTGAGGTCTACAATGAAGGAGCGTAGTTGAAGGCTCCCAGATAGCCAAGTGGGCGTTCCAACCAAGAGCGTTCGACTTTGGTAAAAGTGGCCTCGGGCTCGATTCCCGGTGGAAGTCCATGAGCGAAATGACCCAAGTTGTGGAAGCACTTCTTACATTATTATTGATTTGAGCTCTTCTTATTTCGGAGGTTTTTACATAGCAGAATTGGTTTTTACGAAAGAATCGGTAATAAACAAATGCTGGTGTAGTTAACGTACTTTCTTTGGAAAATTCTACACTTCGTTTCCATTTGCAGGTCTTACGAATTGCAAGTACTTAAGATTTCCAGTAACTCACGAGGTTTTGATTTACGGTTGTTGTCAATGAAATTTCTCTTTCTCAGACTTTATTTCTGTCTAAATAGTATATTGCTGAGACTTATTCTTTTCTTTCAATAATATATCTAATAGGCCTACCACAGATAATGAATTATTCTCGAGTGAAGTTTCAGTGAAATCTGTAATGATTCAAATAATTTGAAAAGAATAATTGTTCCAATGCTGATTTTTAATTGGTGAACTCATTCGTTTCGTCTTCAATAGGAAAGACTGGTAACTTCGGATGACTCCAGCACTCCATCGAGGAGCGATTCAACGGTCAGGGGCAAAACGGTGTCGAGGCCTCTCTCAATCAGAGAAGACCCTCCGATGGAAAAGGAAATGCTGATAGAAGAGCCCGTGAAGGAGGACACCGAACCCGGGACTGCCGAGAAAGCGGCCGAAATGTGAGTAAACGCTCTTGTCATGTTCCAATCATTCTTAGGGGTCGTTTGGCACTTCCGGGTCTCTATCGGGGCTTTTGGTGCAAGTCACCCCACAATGCAATGGGCCCCCGCGGTTTCCCTCATCGCGGGAATTCCGACAGATGGCAGTGACCGACTCCCGATTTTCATTTGTTTAATTTCTTATTTCTTAAAAAGACAATGGGTACATATTTCTTATCAGAGTTTTTCATTCAGATCGGGACAGGATGAAAAATCCACCTCCACAACTTTTATCAAAATGGGACGTCCTCGTACACCTTTTATACCATTTACTTTAAATCCCTGTCTTTTGAGAACCTCTGACGCATTTGAAAGATACGAAAGGAAAACATAAAAGATAAAATACCTTTATTTTCTCACATTTGAAGTAGTATGAGCTAAGAGTGGCTGAAACTGCCACTTAAAGATGCAGCATCTTCTGGAGCATGGAAACAATGCGGGAGATGGTCATGGAGGCACTGTCGATTAAACCTACATATTCTTATGAAATTACTGAAGATTTACCAGAGAATTTGAAAGCTCAAATTTAGCTACTAGTTACATTCTGAACGAACGTAGAGATCGACATATATCAATTATTAGCCTATACGATTCGATTAATTCTAGGTAAACTGCATTATTCTTTCAACTTCATCGAAGCAAGTATCACCTGCGATTGCAGAAACTCCTTTTGTTGTTCTATATTTCCGTTTGTTCGCTGCCACTTTTACGATTCATACAATTCGATGCATGGTCGATACATAATTGGATTTATTATCGATAGTGCCCACAAAGATAGTAGATAGTATTGCAGTAGTAGTAGAGGTAAGGATTATGAGGTGCCTCGAGAGCGAAGTTGTTTCATGCTGCACCGTATGCACAGTTGATATATAAAGGAGATTGTTTTAAATCAAATTAAGAATTTTTTAAATTTCACAATTGCTTCATTAATACTTATATTCTTGTCTAAAATCATACAATTTAATATTTCTTAATCTGATGAATTAATTTTGCTTCGGGCCCGCAACAGAAAATTTTATGCAGTGTTTTTAGGTTGAACATAATGAAAACTTAATAAAAATCATTCAATGTGGTATTCAAGTAGTTTTATAGCTCAGGACGTTGCAGATTTTACTAACCCCCTTTTACTTTTATTTGCAGTTATGTTTTAGGGATTTTTTCTCTATATATCTCTGCTTCCATCTAATTGCTCTGTTATCTCATCTGCTTTTCTCAGACTGCAATGGAGTAACATTTACTTTTGTATTAATGTGCGAATTTGTTGAATACCTATGTCCTACCTAATGATGAATGAATTTGTTCAAACGTGTTTTCGGCAACCTTTTCATTAGTGGTTAGTTTCCCTTCTCGCTTTTGTTTGCTCGCATATTCCGTTTTCTTTGTTTGTCCTTCAAATCACCAACGCAACGGTGTGATGCTAAGTGCCTAAGCCATGCTATCCATTAGCACAGGAAGGTTGCAATGATCTGCTCTAATCGCTATGTGTGAATTAAGTATTTATTTGCGTATTTCCCGATTTCTTTGCACAATTTCTACTCTTACATCTGAGCCACGAATCTTGCAACGTTTTTCGTCATAACTTTTTTCCTTCCAAATTTTTTCCAATACTGTCTTCAGCAGTGATTTTCGTGTCTTGATATGTGCCCTATTAAGTATACTCTAGTTTTTATCAAGGTTTCTTCACAATGCACCTTCGAAAGACTTCCATACATTTTACATGAAATGCATTTTATTTTCATAATTTATTTGTGGCGTTACTCTGTTCAATTTCACCTAAGGTTATCTTTTTCGCAGCTTTTATACTCTGTATTTCACAACCATACAGCGGAACTGTTACTATGGGCGATGCATAAATCGTAATACTTTCCAAGTATACTTGGTATAAAGGAAAAGACTAGGACAAATCTATCTTAGATATTTTAGCTTCAGTATATTAGTAATTAACAAAGGAAGTTACGGATCCTGTGATTTGTCCTAAGGAAAACCATCGTTAGATTCGTACTTTGCCTTGGGTAATGAAAGACGTTCCTAGGCGCAAGGAATCACAGCCGTATCTTTTTCACCCTCTTTTTTCCTTTACAACGCACTGAATCTCGGCGTGCGGTATTTTTAGGTCACCAACACGCGTCCTTGCGTTTACTGCGATCGGTCATTCATCGATCGGGCAAAGGGTTATCCGTCACTTAGCAACCACGTTCACGCGGAGTTTCAGACGAACGTAATCTAAATGTTTATAAAAACAAGAGCCAAAGGACAAAAGGCGTTGATAGCGACTCTTTCATTAACAGACAGAGAATGAATTGGAATTGGTTTCCCTAGGACACACCAAAAGCCCTCTATCGAGAAAAATGTAGATCTGTGGGTCGAACGGTGCTGAAAATTTCTTAAACTATTCAAGGCTCTCAGCGTGACTCTATATTATCTAATTTATTAAATTAAAATTATGCGAAATATCGTACAAAAGCATATGATGTTGTACGCTACAGTTGGCTGCTGATAAGGATATCGTGAGGGTATCAGAAGAAGCATTTGGTTTCCGGGTATCAGATGAATATCCTGGGATATTCGTAGTTAGGATTCAGCGCACTCTAGGTTAGGTTTTCGGAACTAATTATTTGGCCTTTGACTAATCGTACACATATTCAATTATACTAAATAACGTGTTTAGGACGCAGGAGTTGTTTTTCGACTCTTTAATTGAATTCGATCCCAACAATACCTTTACTTGTGGTTTATTTCCCTGTGCTGATAACAGATACACTTGGAATAATATGAATTTAAGATATAACTTTTTGCTTGGCGGCATTCACAGAAAAATAAACGTTCAATGTCGGTTAAATCAGTTTACAAATTGACAGTTTTCTTTGGATATTAAAATATTATAATAATTAAATAAATACTTTTCATAAAGGATATTTTAAAAATTAAATTCTGTAAATCCGGTGTATCACAAAATGCAGTTTTGTGCCCTCCCTGCGATTGTTTGACAACAATATAAAAGGCCAAGCGGCTGCTGATGGTTATGTTATAATTAAAGAATAAATTCCAAAAACCATCAAGAAACTTGCAAAGCGGCTATACGTATTTCGACTTCCAAGAAGTCATCGTCAGGCTAAGGGGGCAAAGAAATGGGTTATTTGCCGACCTTAGCCTGACGATGACTTCTTGGAAGTCGAAATACGTATAGCCGCTTTGCAAGTTTCTTGATGGTTTTTGGAATTTATTCTTTAATTATGACAACAATATGTTTAATAATTTTTAAACATATATATATTCAATCACATTATGTATGGAGCAGAGCAAAGTATGGATGTGAGGCATGGACGTTAAGGAAGTGGGAAAGAAATAGAATTGAGGCATTTGAAATGTGGGTGTGGAGAAGGATGGAGAAGTTGTGATGGGTAGATATTGGGAGAAACGAGGAGATCTTAAATAAAATGAAAGAAGGATGATGAAGGAAATAAGAAAAGCTAACTGGTTAGGCCACGTAATTAGAGGAAATAGAATAATACAAGTGGTATTAGAAGGCTCAGTGGAAGGAAGGAATAGGAGAAGAAGAATAAAGATGGTGGATGAGGTGAAAATAAAGAATTGTAGAGAGACTAAGGAGAAGGCAGAGGGGAATGGAGACGGCGTGCGGGACCTGCTTCCGGGCAGAACACCACATGATGATGATTCAATCAAAATCAGATCCAATAACGAATTGTGCGGTCTCCGGTGTTTTCGAAGAGCCAAATTTATCACAACGACTGCAATGAGCAGAATGGAAGGAAATGGGCTACCGGAGAGAGCATTAGATAGCCGAATATATGGTAAAAGACCAATAGGAAGACCTCGGAAGCGCTGGGAAGTACAGGATGACACTTGTGATCTTTAAGCGACTGTGGAGGCAACAGATAGCAAAATGTTGGAGGCAGAAGATAAGGAAGAACAAGGTCCAACCAGGGCTATAGCGCCATAGTAGAGGGAGAGATATATCCAATAATGCGTGTGACGGGTAATGTTGATTATTATGGGACATAGGTATAATATTAAATTAAAATGGTAAGGAATAGCATCATTAACTTCCAATACTTACTATGAATAAGCTTAGACTTCAGTTGTTGGTAACTCCATCTCTCTTAGGACAATGAAAATCTTTTACCATGCCTGAAACCACAAAAGATGAAACTTATCTCGCTCTCTAATTGTCTGAATAAATTATCTATGAGTACTTCCTGACCTTGATTAGTGCAATTATCCACTCATATCAAGTAGCTTTCATATCATCACAGTCATGATCGGCATTGTGACGAGAGTATATGAAAGATACATTTTTCTCTATCCTGTACCAAGTGATAAATTAAAATTTTTCATTCATCAGAATACGGTAGCAGGAACGCAAAAAATACACAATTTGCAAAAATGCTATCCGATATATCCAAATTCCCTTCTTAGATTCTGTGGCAATGGAAGTTAGTGAAATGTGCAACAGAATTAATTATCTGGCAGGTTATATCTCTTCCACGTTAACCAAACTTTGAATAAAATTAATCCTAGCTTCGATGCTCAAATTGATTTACAATGGAGAATGAAGCACTCTTCTCATTTTCTTTCGTATCTTTTCATAATTCTAATGTAAGCTGTTTTATCGTAGCAATCATTAGAACGTGTAAAGTCGTGTTAAATTTTCTCCAGAAATAAAATAAAGGTAAATATAATTAATATAAAACCGAACTGAGATCGTTATCCAAAATGATTCTGTTCATGATTTAAATTTTAAGGCCCTCTGAAAAATTGTTTCCCAAAGAGATAAGTTTTGCATTTCCAGTATCGATAATTAAAACTATTACAATTCAGATAGTTTCAGTTTTTAATATCTCTACATGCGTCTTTCTAATCCTGATTTTTATTGCAATAATTTCGTTTTTCTTTTAGTGCCATAGTAATGGAAGTTTTCAGTCCCCTCCATCGGTTCTTCTTATGAGGGGGATATTTAAAGAAGTTAATTATTTCTCGTGGTTTTAGTGCCTTTAAAACATTGAACGTTCCCTTTTATCGCTTATCGCCCCTCAATCTCGGACCCTTTGCTCCACATTGAAATTTGTCCTTCTTTCTGAAATGGAGTTCTAGAAGGTGGGCCTTCCAAATTCCGAGAAGAGGAAAGTATGCAAAAATTTGCGCTTCAAATGAGCAAAATCTCAGAAGGAAATAGTTAAGTACTCCCTAATTATCTTGAACGACTTTAAATTACTTACACTGGAAAAAGAGTGGAGATAAGTAACATGTGACTCAAAGGCACTTATCGTATTAGGTCAATAGTCACGCAATGTTAAGATCATATAAAAACGGAGAGTTGAATGTGAAAATATTGTTCTAGAGATTTCCATTGTGATTATTATACAACAAAGTTTATTATTTATTCATTATCATGTGATTTACCTAAGATCAAATCGAGTAAGGTGACTTTCTGGTACCTTTCCATCACGAAAAAAACAATCATATGCAAAACAAACAGCGTAAAATATAAGCAGTGGTATTTCATTTCTACTCTTATTACTATTACCTGTAAAAACCGTTATTTGATCCCAAAGGGTATAAAGAGTCTCTATACCCTTTGGGAGAGACGTTTTCAGTGCACAATTATTTTCCTTCCTCATCATTTGACCAAAATGACGTCTATGATTTTGATAAATGTAATGTCCATTGTAATGTAAACATTATTTTTTATTTAAGGATCTCCTTAATTAAATTCATATTTTTTCCTAAATAAACAGTATTGCTAAAGTAGAATTTAACAAAAGAAATCCAGGCGCACCCTTCTTAAGATCTCACCGTGTCACACCTCGCCATGACTTGATGTGTGTACTATCATATGAAAGCAGACTGATTCACAGTTAATTAGGTAAATTAAATGTAATTTATCCATTCATACGAGCGGCATTTGAGAATAGCATCTCAATTATTTTTTTATATTTATTTCACTCACCTGCACTTATTTGAAATTTTCAAAGAAAACAGAAAACGATATTTCTCGATTACAGATCGGCTAGTTTCCACTGTCATAAATTCTAGCAATTAATTGCTTAATTACGTTTCACTCGTATTTAGCTAAGATGTGATGAAATTAACAATTAACCACATTTCGCCAATGTACACTCCTGGCCAAAATTAACGCAGCATCTCCCTTGCGATCCTTATGGCCGGTGCTGCGTTAATTTTGGCCAGGACTGTACATGAATTATATTCCATGCATATACCTGGTCTAAACTCAAAACCCTGACAATCTTTATAATTCTTTGGGCGAACTTATCAATAATAAAAAGCTCCCTCTAAGTATCTAATGCAGGCTTTCGTTATGTTATCCATTGCTCTGAGACCTATGTAAAGTTATGGCAATTCATGTATGATATTATTTGATTAGTTGATTATTCCTTTTCATCGACTTAAACTTTTTAAATAACCGAATCAGACTCAGGTTTCACTTCGTGGTATTCATAAATACAAAACGGCTTCATGATAAAATACTTTTACTACACCACAATAAAATTCATAATTTTTGTGGTGTAGTAAAAGTATTTTATCATGAAGCCGTTTTTTTAAATAACACTAAGTCGCCATATTGTCGGTATAGTTTTGCAAGATAATATGCACTATGTATCAATATATGTCATAAAATAAAAAAAATTCCACTTGCGCACTTCACATTTCTAGATCGAGAGATCATGATGAAAAAATTGCCTGACGATTCCAAAAATCTCTTCTTTGCTCCGCTGGTCGTATAAGATTCAGGATACGTGGGAAAATACAAGAGAATACTTCTCATTTATAATATATTCACAATTTCTTGAGCGCTCTTAGTTGAGATTCGTTTGGAGCTCAAGGAATACCTTCTAAGGGAAAAAGTAGATTAGGTTACGTCTTCATTTGAGAGAGACTGAGAAGTACCTGTGTGGAAATTATTGAGCGCTGTTCCTCTACCGATCCCACGGATTGGCTGGATTTAAGACCCTATAAATTACAGTAAAAGAACTTGGGAACAAAATAAAACACACTGGGCAACTAAATCTTTCCAGATATTTTAAATTTTAAGCATTTAAAATATTTGGAATGAGTGAGATTTGATTTCGAGTCCCACACACTCCTCTGCCTTCTCAAGCCGCAATTTAAAGTTATTCCTAACCTTATTCTCCGTGTGAAATGGAGAAAGTAAATAATCAACTTGATGAAGCACTAGGAATAATCAGGAATATTTTATATCATAGACCTATTACATATTAACGTTAATTTAAAACTGCGTAAATATACAAATATCGGGAAGATTTAGGCTCCCGCTTTGAATTCAAAGTTTACGTTTGACGATTTCAGTAATTTCGTGAAGCTTGAGATTTAAATTTTAATCCCTCGACTTTGATAGACATCTTCAGAGAGCTCGCAATTGTGAGAGAATTAGCCGAAGCGTATTTTTCTCGAATTGACCAAGAAATCACATTTTTTACAGAATTTAGACTGCGAAGCTTGATTTTCTTTATATTGTGAAATTTCATAGCAGAAATCACTTTCTAATTGCTTTCAGTTTGATGAAAAGGAGGATTAGAATGGTAAGATTAACAATATTTTTATAATTGTGAGAATTGAGCGGATTAGTAGAGGTTGCATGGTCAAGAAGGGAGGGGAAATAAAGGTTAGTAAAAAGAAGAGATTGGTGTCCATGGGAACGCCCTTTGCTGGAATGGCGGCCGCGATTAATGGTCTTCAGATGCAAATGAGGAGACATCGCGTGACTGCAGACCGCTTAACCCTTTCCAAGGTGCCCCTTTCAGACCCTAGGGTTACTTACCCTAATCACATTATTAGGGATAGTCTGCAAAGTCATAGGACAACGCGATTACAGCCTCTCCGGAGAGAAACATGCATTTGAGCATTAAGGGACATCTAGTATTAATTCAACGGAGAGAAAACGTTATTTGAGAGTCATCGAGCTCTTTCGATGCGAATTAATTGTTTTAAACTTACTTAATACGAAAAATTCATACTGCATTCGCTCTCCCTCTTTTATTTATAACTGGGAATACGGAAAAGTGGTCTTCTTCTATATCGGGAATGTTTGATATTTTTATTTCTCTGTTCAAAAAGTGCATGATAAAACTCAAATATTCTTAAAACTTACAGGAGGCATTTATAGCATAAGTATAATTTTATAATATTTTTTTCTTTTGGCTGTAAATTATGACTTGACTTGTTCTTTATTGCGTATAGTTAAAGATGAATAAGGCTTCAAATTGCAAAAAAGGGATGTCAATGCAATTTTAAGTGCAATTATATAACAAAAGCCTTTATCGAGAAGAAAGAAAAGTAAATGACTTTGATGGATCCGCTGCCGCCGGAATTATCGTAATTTGCATTAAGAAAAAGCTAAAGAAAAGGTGAACTTCAAAGTCATTTCCTTCTAGAACGTTTTGACTCGTCTGAAATCAAACCAGAGATTATTAGCCTTCGATATTATAATATTTTTAACAATATCACAGCTCGTCCCGGACTTCAATTGAATATTCATACATACCTGTGAATTCCCTTGTATGTAGTACTAACATCGCCATATTCAATGGCGTGTCTAGTATACCTTAAAAGAAAATATTCTTTGATATTTACCTCTACGGATTTAAAAGAAGTATTTATAATATGATTTGCTTCTCAAGAAATGTTTCCTCATTTCTAGATCTGTACATCCATATAATCAAAATCGATTACTATTCGCAATCGAAGCTAAATTGCACTTTCTATTAGAAAATTTTATTAAAAACGAAATAAAGAATTCAACAAATAGCTTCCATTTCCCTTGGTGAGCGACACGCGATTCGTCTCAAGTTTTCATTTTTGAGGATTCGAGCTGTTTGTGTCTCAGTAATCGACCGTGATTCTTGGAAGGAAACTGTGAGTCTTTAGATGTCACCATTCACGAAAGGAAATCCCTAACCTGTTGCTAAAAAAGGGATAAAATTCTTCAATTTCGGTGCTATTTTATTCCCTGTATTGAGCGTTATGTCGAATGAGATTGTGAATTTTGTGAACCACCCCGTCGCAATTTCAAGTGTTAATTTCAACAGCAAAAAGAATTATTAATACTAATTACTATACGTCTTTATTTGGATGTAATTGAGACTAAAAGTCTCTTCTTTCATCTAATTAATCATCGTAGATTGCACAATAATGAAATAAATAAATAGAGAAGAATTGTGAATGTAAAAAAACCTAAGAGATTTGTATGGAAAAAATGATCCACTGCGGAAAATTTCTACAAAATCTTACAATATCCTGCAGAAAAACCGATAGTAATAACTAAAAGATAAAATAATTACATATTGTATGAGAACGTTATGCAATTAAAATACCGAAAGTTTTCTACGATATAATGTCCTTAAAGTCATCTACAACGATCATTTAATGTCATCTTTGGTGGGAGTCTATGTAAAATGAATATCATGTCTACCTTTTTATCCTCATTTAAAACATTTTTTACCAAATGCTAATCCTCTATGAGGAAAAATATTTTTGAATTATCACTGTAATTCTGGATTAAAAAGTGTAATTAATTCCTCAAAATTTCTGTTACAGCAAGAAAGTAGTTTCAATTAAACTTTCTTGATTGGACGAACGAGCAAATTACGTTGAGTTGCATTCGACCACTTCCATTCTCTCCACCGTCTCTATCGAGATGCAGCCTGTTGCTTTTCTATGACCCTTTTGATCGCGGAGGTTTCTTCCGTTCAGTGATTCGGTTAACTTAAGTACAGTTTGCTTTGTGTTTTTATAGCCATACCCTTTGATCATTTCCATTACAGATACTTTTGCCTCAAAAGACACGCGTCGTCATAGCCTAAATTTCGATTTCCGTCGAGGTTTCTCTGAAAATATTGTTCCTTCTTATTTGCTATATTTGCTACGACTAAAATGTCTTATAGTTGGGAATACGAGCTCAATTAAGAACTGTTTTTCTTTCTTTTTCGATGATCGAGTTAACGATGACTAAATTTAATTTTTGTTTCGCCCTCGTTATGGCTTCAGAACATATCCTCGGAGATCAGCGTCAATATAAAATGATTTCGGTGAAACACGTTCATAAATTATACATATCCACGCGGTTTCAGAAAAAGTATTCAAAGATTTTCTTAATAACCATCCGAGACCTTTATCAATGGTTGATGGTTTGCTTCATGGTTTCACTTAGATTTATTGCAAGATCATCTATTTTTAAATTTATATTTTTGTCCATCTGGTTCCTTACAGAGATAAATGCAGGGGAAGTCTATGAGAGTCTAAATGGTTTATAATTTGAAAAGGTTGAGTTTTGGTTCTTATTATAGACTATCAATGCGGTGATGATTTAGAAATCTCCAACTATTGCGTAATAACTGACTCAAGGTTATATTTGATGAAATGGAGGATGAAATTATGAAAATTTACGCTCAATTGAATGATCTAGCGAGAGTTTTCAGAATTTTAGCCGATTTCAGCAATCTATCTATCATTTGAATGACATGGGTATATAAAAATGTAATTGCTCTTGAACTCTTTTTGGTGTAATTTACAGTCGATAGCAGTTGTATATCCATTAATTTATAATAACAATATATACCTTTCTTGCTTAAACTTCATTTCGCTTTCCAGCCGATAATTTCAGTTTGACTGAAAATCAATCACCGAGTTGAAGCAACTAGGACCAAAGAACACTTCTGTGAGGGACTCTTAGTAAAAGCATTTTAGAAATGTTAGACATGGTTCAAATCTCTCTACTAAATAAGTGAAGTGACAAATCACAAATTATGACTTTTACATTAAAAACGAATCGAACCCCTTTTGGATATAAATACTTTGGAAAACCAAAACAAAAGATTGGTTTCGCGGTATTTACTTTTGAGATATAGGAAACATGTCATAGTCATTGCAAATAATCGTTCCAGTACCCATTGCGGTCAAATGAGATGTATGATCTTCAGGTGTTCATTTCAACAAAGCGTTTACCTGGGATCGATTTTTTGTTTGTATATTCAACTTGGTATAATAGGATTCTTGACGTTTAAATTGGTGACTTTCACAGTCAAGGTAACATCTAGTATTTACTAAGTTATTGCAAAAAATGACAGAAAAAATAAATAGTTTGAGAAACCAAGTTGAATAATTTTTCGTTCCCCATTTAAGATGCTTCATAATGGATACAAATTATACATTTAGTTCACTAAATGAGACACAGAACCCCAAATATGGTTAAATTTTATTTTATAGATCATAGGTATTACTTGTACTCTGCGGAAAGTTATAATCAATGATTTGCCTATGAAATAAATGAGCCATAACTTAGCGCTTTTTCGTGAAGGAAATGATTCCTATGTTTATTGCAATGAAAGAGATTATCTTCAACTATAACGAACTTGTAGGAATATTATTATTTAAAATATGTATTGAAATTCAAACATTTGGTGCCAAAATTTACAAAATAAATTCGATATGAATAATCATTTTTCCTGATTAATGTGTTATTTAAACGTTTCGACTATTCACTCCACTGAAGAGTATTTTTCAACGTATACTCTCTCAATATTTCAGAATTAATGAAAAGATTTCCTCGGGATTCTCGATCGTAATGAATTGCGCAGTGTCATTGTACGGCGAAAGCAAAAGTGAATTGATGGATGTTTCGAAAGTCCACTCCTTGGTTGGCCATTCGCAATTCAAAGGCCCTTTCCCTCCCAATCAATTTCCCCTTGCTGCGTGACGTCTCCGCCTTCGCGCTGCGCTCCCTCGAGGGCCAATCCTCCGCGGTCCTTCGCCGGCGCAACACCTCACGCACCCAAATGTGTCAGTTGGCTCGATAATTCGGGGGCGCATGTGCGGCCGGAGTTTCCAGTGCAGAGTGGCCGCGGTTGTGGCGACGGCCTCTTGCTGCTACCCCCGGTGCCGTCCTCCCAAAGGGGGGGACTGCCCGTCGGAGAGGAGGAGGATGGGAGGGAACCACTCCACCACTCCGGTTGTGCGCTTCAAACTGGATGAGGAGTAGGTATTCCTAGAGCCACCATTTGCTCAGATAAAAACGATTGCCATACAGCAATTTTAATATTTGCGGTATCAGAAAGAAGAAACACGACCGCGTTACGATACATAACATCATCATCAGGTGTAAGTCATGCGATATGTTCCTTCCATTTCTGTGATATCGTGTACATTGAATTTGTCAGCTTAAACTACTTGTTATTGTTCTGCGATGGCAATTCGAAACTATCGACTTCGATATTTGCACGTTTGAGCCTTCTTTTCCCGCCTTGCATCTCTTTGTCTTCCTGCGTCCATTCCTTTTCTCGCCCTTGCCAGCTGTTCCTCAAACTGTGCTCGATCGATTCCCTTTTCCCCTCGAGACTTCATTTGCTTCTCAAAGGACGTGCTCATTACCTATTCTGTCCATCGTTCTTCGGTAGCACCTTCATTGCTTCAAATTTCCTGCTATTATAGTCTATGTTTCACAGAATACCAGATAGGACTCCTCATTCAGCCACAGGTACAGAGCTTATGATTCCTAAGATGTTATATGTTTTGCTTTTAAATCGAGCATTGATGAAGTCAACTAGTTTGTAGATTACTCCTTGCGTAACTTTCCTTGCTAATGATGAAAAAAATTACTTACAGTCAATTTTGGCACACTTATAACCCCGAGTACAATCCTTCACGAAGGGCGGACGCCGAAACTACTTTCTACCATTTCTGATCAGAGTCTGATTTACGACATTGCAATCAGTTGCCCGTATCCTAACCCAAAGAGATAAATACATGCAGAAAACAGATAAGCTCAGCACATCGATGTTTCTCAATGTGTACATACACATAAATAACAAGAGGATAATGAATGTGGGCTGAAATTAAATCAGCATGAAAAAGGTATATGATTGTGTTAGAGGAAAAGGATGAACGGGTGCACTGAGGAGAATACGGGGATAATTGTGTTCAGTGTGAGCTTAAATTTGCTTTTTCTGAAAAATTTTTGCGTGAATGTATAAATTTGTTTGTGTTTACAACTTACTACGTAATTCATACGTCACGTATACTGTAATTTATTCTTGTATTTCCACATTGGCCGCTTTGCAAATTGTTTGTTATTTTCATATAGTACGTGTGTCCGCACGGTTAATGCCGATTTAACAAGGTTTGTTTACATGGCTTTATTACTCGATGGGCTCTTCTTTGACTGACTCTCAGCGCACTCTTTTAGGCCGTTTGTCTTTCGAAAAAATGGAGTGGAGAACAAATTATGTACCTTAAGATGAAGGACATAAGCTGTAGTTGGAGGCAAATCACGCGAGCTTTGGCAAATCAGCTTGTTTGCTCAACGTTTCCTGCTTCTTTCCTGCATCGTTTTGTATTTTGAAAGGTCCCGCTTCATCGATTTTTACTATAATTATCACGATGTTTATCGTTTTGATTCTTCTTCTCACGTTTTCTTCTCTTATTAGGATTCGTTATAACAAGTGGAATTTCTGTGTTTAATATTTTTTCTTAATTGAAGCCATCCAAGCTATTATAACGTAATATACGAGCACGTATTTATCTCTTTAGCATTCAAACACATTTTTGAGACTAAGAACTCTTTCAAATCTCCAAAATTATTCTTGCTTTTTTACGACACGTGGAACTGTCATCAAGCTATACAGTTTCCCTTCCTGTCACCACTCACGTATACTGACGAGTGAGAATTGCTGATAGTTTGTTAAAATCAGAAGAGATCATTAATCTTAATTTACATAAAATATACACAGCATCACTGAAAAGCTTATCGTCACAATTTTGTACGAATTGTGTTTTACACATAGATATCCGCGTGAAGTGACTTTAACAGAAAGTGATTATTCTCTGCGAAATTTTTTTACACATTTTTTGATTAAATATGGTGCTTATCTGTTATTATCAGATTACCACCGAAGAAGTTTATTTCGATATGGATGTGGTATAGATTTCCGGCCATGGATGGCCGTCTAATAAATTAAAAATCTACAAGGATAAGAAGATAGAGAGGGTGTTGCGATCAATTTGCTAAACAAGAGTGAACTAGACACGAACAAGAAACTTTTCAACTAAGAAAGTTTTCATTTCCAAAGTAATCTCTTTTTAATTCAAAATTTTATATTTTTGAATCTTAAAAAAGTTATCGAACAATACTCAGAATTGACGCAATCGACGTGGTTAAGCCGCTCTTTGTGGAATTTCACACTGAATTAAAAGTAATCACAGAGTATTTTCTGCTAAAACTTATCAATAATGACCGGTTGATAATATAATATAATATAATATGATACGAACATATTTTCCCTTTTAAACTTTTTTAGGGGAAATAAGAATGGATACCCGCGGAAAAGTTATTTGTGTGGTCAGGTCGACGCTACCTTCAAATGTCCAATTTATTCCTCTTGTACTTCTGGTAAAGTAATTGTCAATAAGTAGTCAGAGGAGAAGAAAAGACGAGCAATATTATCGATCTATTTTGTAAGAGACGAAAAATCCATCATTATTTCAGTCATGATGGATTCCAATATTTGTATTTTTCCCTGCGCAGCAAAATCTTTTTCCTAAAAGATTTCCAAATCAAATTATGGTTCATAAAAATCAATTGACACATTAATACATTGATAAAAATGGTAAGCATTTCAACTGTAAAAACGCCATTTGTTATCTTTGGGCTTAGATTTTACTTTGCTGTATTAAATGAAATCAGAATTCCTCGATCTAAGGAATTGCAGACATCCAAATGCTTCCACGATCATCGACGGTGAGAGTGAAAAATGGGAATGAATTTTGTCTGAAAAGAGCTGTTGTCGACGAGGAAGGTGAAAAACGAGGACATGCCTTTTTATTTCATTATTTCTCTTATTTCATTTTCGTGGACAAACTGTATTTTTCACATGCTTTCCTTTCGGTTCGAATATTTATACTCGCGAATTTAATAGTTTCAATAATATTACGCAAGGGAATTTAAAAAATATGTAATAAATGTTCTATTCACTAAAAATTAAGTGTATACGCACGAATATCAATAAAATTAATAACATTAATAGAATAAGATGATCAGTAGAAGTAATCTAAAAGAATTTTATTTTAAAAGTCTTGTCTTTTGTTTGAGATAATTTTTCATATGCATGATTTGTAGACATTTAAACTTGAACTAAGCTTTTACCGGATAGTATAATGATCAACAACTGACACGATAAGGCCAGTTAAACCTAACTAAACCGGGGTTCGTCAACATCCGAGCTTATGGCAAATCGTTAGCGTGCTTGGTGTTTCTATGCAAATCGTTAGGGGGGGTTTGAGTGTGTCAGAGAATGTATATGGAAGCGGTCGTCGACCTACTTCCCGAAAACATCGATTTAAAGCGATCTGTTTGCCGGATAAAATTGAGGTGACGTCGGACCTCTTCCTGGTCAGATTACGAAGACTATTAAACGGGCTCAAGTGGATTTGGTGGAGTCGCACTCCATTGCATCGAAGAAGTTTTGGGAAATCCACCGGCTTCATAATAAACGGTAAAAACTGGGAATATAGCCGTGACATTTACGATTACAAATGCATGTGATGAGAGTTTTTATCAATAATTTATTGCCAAGTTGTCTTAAGGGGCGATAAATTAATAACATTTAGGTACTGGAATTTCATTCTTTTTTATTTGAGAACTTTCAGGAGTCTATTCGGTGGTATTTGTTAACGAAAAGGACATATTTCTCACATCTTTAACGTTTATTTCCAATTCCTCGAATCTCAGTGATGCATTCGATGTTTGATGGAGTACACCAACGATGTTGTCCATATATTTTAAAATGATCTCGGATGAAGTTACTTTTGTTTCTTTAGAGTGTTCTAGAGAATTATTTACGACATCTATTCGAATAAAAAGTATTTAAATGTTTGTTATAAATTCTTTTGAAAGCTGAAATTTTCATTTTTACAGTCGTTCAAACTTTTACAAATTGAAATATTTAATAAAAATTTTACGTGCGGAAATCCTGTGTAAATAAGGAACTTCTGACAGGCCCTGTGACGTGAGAAGATCTGTAACTTCGCATTTTGAGGGCCCCAATTATTATTAGCTGGGCCCTAGTCTCCAGCATTTCGCTTACCAAAATTACAGAGAGTTCAACTCATGATTTTGAAAATGTTACACATGTGAATATGCTATCATATGAATTCAGACTTTTACACTAAAAGTACCTTAATGATATTTTTCTTTCTATCTACATTGAAATAAGACCAATATATCAAAATGGACTAAGTTTTACAAAAAATATGCAGAGCATTTAGAGTATGAGTAACCAGGGAACAATTTCAATACAATTTCCTTACAGTTTGATATTTTAGTTAAGGTATGTAGATAAATAGGCATGCTGATTTCAAAACTATAGAAATTTATATTCTATCACGTCTTGTTTTTTCTCTACATCTTACGTTAACGTGATCATTCCACTTATCCACCATCACTCCACTGGATCTAGCCTGGATCGCGGAAAGCCATAAATTGCCAGTTGGTATTCCAATGATTTTGCGAGAGATTCAAAAACTCCTTTTGGTTGAAAGATGCGTTGCCATTGGCGGCTTCGTTACTTAAAAATAGTGCTTCAGCATTGAAACAGTTCGTGCGTCCTCTACTGATTATTTAAAAATGGAATTAGTTTCCTTTGGAAACTTTTGGTTCCCGTTTAGTTCGTTCATCTTACTTTACCTTCAGCTACACACCCAGTATCTCATTCAGCTAAAATCCCAGTGCAATTTTTCATAGAATTACTCTCTTTCAAAATTGTGAGCCGTGTCTGTAGATTGAAGGAATTTTCAAAAAATTGTTGCATTCGACATTATAAGCGTCCCTGAGTCCAAAATAGTCATTTAAAAATTTTTGTTTGTCTGTCTGTATAGGGACATAGGTTACTTTTCATCCCAAAAAGATGTATCTTTTGATGGAAAAATGGACCATAATGATCTGAAATAGCAATGAGCAGAGGGAAAGTATTTAAAATCATATTTGAAATATTATTAAATAATTACTCATGCTATGAGATATTATTAAATAATGGTTTTAATTATGACTTTCGTGGAAATAAACGAACAAAAAAGTGCACAAATGTTATTCATTAACTTTTGGTGAGCTTTAACATTACGTAACGCAATTTGGGGGTAGGGGCGGGGTCAAGGTTTGCGTTACTCCACGGTTTTAGATCTGCAAAAAATGGCGACATTTCTGCATGTTTAAAGTTTGAAAATACACAGAAACTGTATTCATTTCTGGATTTAGAGGCCAAATGTTAGACAAAAGCAAGTGACAATTCTGATTCTACGAAATTCATGTTTCCCAGTACTATCTATCTTTATTTCTATCTGATAATGCAGCTGAAAATATTTCCCTCTTCTATTTGCAAATGTAATCTACAAAAAGGAAAGCAATAAATTTATGTTAATCATTTTACTCAAAGTAAATATCGCTCTTTCCTTTCTTAAATTTCTTTCGTTGATAAAATACTGAACTTACATTAATTCTCATTTTCCTTGCGTGAGATCTACAAATAATTGGATAATTCTTCAACGCAATGAAATTTTGCTATCTGCTTCATTTATATAATTTTTCATTCGGCCTACTTGTTGGCTTACACATTTAAGGTATTGTTCAATATACAAGTATGTAATGCATAACATGAGGAAAACGAATGATTTATGCGAAAGACAGAAACGGGAGATTTTTTGTATCCCATTTAAAATTCTACATAATATATAAAAATGATTACATCAATTTAAATCAGTAGATGGAACAGTGAACCACATCCTGACAACGGGGTCATTTGATTAAGCTTTATATCTTTTTATATTTGTTCGCTTTTTATCGTTTGTTGCAAATTGCGATTATTCAACGAATTGCAAATGTGGAGAGCAATCCATCCACCAAACACACGCCGATTTCACGTGAACAGCAATATATTTTATTTGTCGAATTATTTAAATAAAAGTGTAATTTTCTTCTCGCAAGGTGAGCTTTGATGAATCCGGTGGCGAGAGATTTTCGCCTTAGATTCTGATCTCAATGATTTTGCATGCCGCTCAAACCCAAAATAAAGTGGTTGTTTCTACTATGACGTTACATACGTTGGATTGCAAATTATTTTGTTAATTTAAGATGAATAAATAAAGTATTACCATGAATCTTCCTCCCTTTGGTAAGTTTCGAAATCCACCACTTGCGGTGAGGTCGAAATGGCGCTCTCTCCGTCAATGATCTGACCTTCTCATCCCCAAATAAGAATCACTAATCGTTCTTTACACTCTTTTTCCGTATTCTCAACAAATGATTCCATCTTGTGATCCATTCTTGTAATTCCTTCATTTTACAAATTCTTGCAGCTGATCCAGTCTCTCGCCGCTCAAACTTTGTTGTCGAGTATAGAAGAATTGTTGAAAGTGCTTGGACATTTCATGTCACGTTCTACGTATGGCATCCACTCGGGAATCGAACCTGGGATCGCGTTCACAACTGCGCTTTCCACTTGGATACGTATATGTTAATTTCTAGTAATTTCGTATGAAAAGACCATGTTGTGGTTTTGGAAGTTTTTAAATAAATAAATCATTGCGTCCCTCAGGGCAGTGTAATTGGACCGTTGTTATTTTTAGTATACATCAACGACCTCAGCAATCACATTGAAAGCAATGTTAGGATATTCGCAGATGACACAGTTATTTACAGGGAAATAGTTAGTTCAGAGGATAGATTAACCCTTTCGAACGACTTAGATAGAATTATGAACTGGTGCGATGATTGGCAATTAGAGCTTAATGTAGAAAAGTGTTCGGTAGTTAACTTCTTCGAAATTAAATCTAAAATAAATGATTATTCTTACAGCCTCCGTGCGGTAAACCTAATGACAGTAGAATCAGTGAAGTATCTTGGAGTAACTCTCACGAATAATCTATCATGGAGTGCCCACATCCGAAATATATGTGGAAAAGCACTTAAGAAACCCGGCTTCGTCAAAAGAATAGTCGGTAGGAGCGAAGAAAAAGTTCGCGAGCGATGTTACTTAGCGTTAGTCAGGCCTCACCTTGAGTATGCATGTAGTGTATGGAACCCCGCCGAGAAATGTCATATTCGGGATTTAGAAAAAGTACAACGAAAGGCGATACGATTTGTAAAGAATTTCTACGATAAAACAGCGAGTAACAGTCAGATGTTACAGGACGCGGGATGGGAATCATTAGAAGATAGAAGAAAAATTCAAAGGATAAATTTTTTAAATAAGTTCAGAGAAATTACGTTTTCAGATGATGTAACCGATATAATGCGACCGCTCTGTTACATGGGCCGTTCTGATACTGCCAGAAAAATTAGGGAAATAGATGCTAGAACGAATCGTTTAAAAAATTCATTTTTTCCGCGAAGTATACGCGAAAGCAACCGTTTAGGAAAACAGAGTCAAGGTGCTTGCACCCCCTGCCACACGCCGAAAGGCGGCTTGCAGGGTTCTTACATAGACATAGACATTCCGTGGTATCTCTTTCGGGATTCCACCGCGATGAACGTAGCAGCAACGAAGGCTTCTTCAGGTCAAAGAGTGAGTTACTTTGTCAAACAAACAAACATACAAATAGACAAAACAAACATACAAATAGAGACCAATAACGGAAGGACGGAGTGGAGGGGAAGAGTGCTATATAAAGAGGACCAACGGACAAAGTTACTCACTCTGAGGGAGTATCGGGACTCCCAATACTCCCTCATCACCTTCATCTTCATCGAATTACCCCTCCGCCCTCATCACAAGGTCTATTGACCAAGTTCTACCTTTAAAAAAACAAAACTTACAATATGCATAAAATTCCGCTGGACTCTATGCAATAAATATGAAAAATGAGTCAGACCGAAAAAAAAGTAACTCACTCTTCGACCTGGAGAAGCCCACTGAAACGTAGGCGAAGCGTCGGCGTCGTCGCTGCTGCTAGGTTCATCGCGGTGGAATCCCGAAAGAGATACGATGGAATCAGCCGATCGTCGGGTAAACCTTCCATATTACAAATAAATCATTCATCCGAATTTATATCTCCTTCTCTTACCTTTTTGCATCAGGCGAAGAGAAATAATACACAGTGAAATTTTAGACTTTATGTATTGCAATTTTGAAATTCCTCTGGAGATTTAACTGCCTGACAATTAACTCGTTTTCAGATTTCAATTGTTTACTATTAGAATAATAGAAGTACCGCACGGGAGTTTATCGGGAAATGTGTTAAAAGTTGATTGCATCGAAGAGAGAGCTTCCGCCATCGAATCCGTTGAATGGATGTATCCACTTAACGATCCAACCGGCCAAATCTACGCTAATGTGGTGCCCACGGATATATTTCGGAAAATGGATGACCACGCCCGAGGCTATCCCAATAATCGAATCCTCTAATCTTTTCCATATAATCGCGTGTTTCACATCATTTGAGCAGTTTTAAGGCGGACACTTTAGGTAATCCAATCTGTTTCGAGAGTAAATTGGGGAAAATATATTTCCGATTCGATACTAATGGAGAATTTAAGTGCAAAGAAAATGAGCGAGACAATTTAATTCAAAGGAAGCTTATGATTTCAAAGGAAATTGAAGCTAATTAAATTTTTCCCAGAAGATTATTTACCATCCTTATCTGCATTAAACACGATGGGTGGCATTGCAGGATTTATCGAATTCTATACTAATTTTGATAAGCTTTTCAGAAAAATGTTCATTGCTATTTAATTCATTGATGCTGACTGATTAGGAAGTTAATTTTTCATTATTGGGGTGTCAAAGCCACTTCTTATGATTGAAGCTAGAAATTGTCCCGTATGTGAAACAATATTTAGGATACTAAAGATAACCCAATCTTGTGTTTTAGATATAGTATCCATATTTGTTAGATTCCTTTACTAAACGAATCAATATTTATATGCATGATGAAAAATATTCCTGGAAACAAACTTAGGATTAAAAGAGATCAGTTCCACTTCCAACCGTTTAATATTCCAGCCAAGTTAACGTAACACAAGAAAACGTTTCCTGAAACAGAGGGGTCACTATAAATGTTACATATGAAAACTAATTATTAAAATGATAATAAATCTGATATTTTATTATATCATTTATTATTATAATGATCTTCCACCAAGTGAAGGCTGAAACTATCAACGCTCATATGAAAACTATTTCTCTGCTGGGCGATAATCTCACTTTATCTCAGCAATCCACGTATCCATATATACCGATCATCCAAATTCATTGTTTTCTTCCCTAACTAATATTTTGATACTATGACTTTCTTATCTAAGATGAAAGATTTCGACGGCTGATTTCCATCGGCGGTGTCTTCGGTCCGAATATTGAGCATTGTCTTCGGGGGATCTTTTTTTTCCAGAGCCCGCGCCCATCATTGTTGCCCGCATGAGGGTTGAATCGGAACGAATAACGATACCAATTGTTTCGTTTGCTTATCCTCAGAGAGGGGGCAGAAGCAGTTGCTGCGGGTGGCCTCGTGGCAATGGCAGTGGCGGAAGTGGCGGAGGCGGGAAAGGAGACCATCCGACAAGAATCGACACACCCCTGCGTCCCTGAGGGATCTGCCGAAGAAGGGAAAGGGGAGGCAAGAGAGGTGGAAGGGGAGGAGGGAGAGGTGGAAGGGGAGGCGGGAGAAGTAGAAGGGGAGGCGGGAGAGGTGAAAGGGGAGGCGGGAGAAGTAGAAGGGGAGGCGGGAGAGGTGAAAGGGGAGGCAGGAGAGGTGGACGGAGAGGTAGTGAGTGAGAAGGGGGAAGTGGTGGGGGAAGCCGCAGTGGAAGTGGGGGAGGCCGTGGGGGAAGGGGGAGAGGCGGGTTCGGGAGAAGTAATTGAGGAGGTAAAGGAGGAGGGGATGAGGGAAGATGTGGTGGAAGAGGGGGTGAGGGAGGTGGAAGAGGAGGTGGTGGCTGCAGGAGAGGATGCAGGGGGTGTTGTGGAGGAAAGAGTGATGGAAGAGAGGAAAGCCTCCACTGTGATTGAAGCCGACGGTTCACCGCCCAAGAGCAACTGCGGAGGAGTAGCTGGTGAGTTCCCTCTTCTTAATCGAAATATACTCTTTTTGGATATCCACCTGTACAGCCCAGTCTTTACTATAATATTTCCAAGTCTTGAGACGATTCCACTATCAGCAGTCAATTGTCAATGATTTCGTTTTGAATCAATTTGCCTATTCCGGCGTCGATTATGTTTTTTACTCTAATAAGTCCGAGGAAAATCTCCAACTTGTGCTTATTATTACATTTATATAATCTCCAGCTGATAAGCGTATTGAACTCTATTAATAGCTGTAAATGTAAATCGACTATAGTAAGCTTGTTTTTTCTTAGCAAAAGGCTCCGTGGAAAATTATAAATGTCAGTAGCTCACTGGTGCGTATTAAAGAATGATCACTGCTTACAGCTACAGCAAAGAACAATGCTAAGATTATTTTGTACATTTACAAAACTTCTATATAATTTCCTGTTTCTATATTCTTAGGTGAAAATGAACCGCTGTATGAACTAGCTATATTACATTTTATTTTTATAATGGCACATTTATCATCAGCTTTACAGTCGGAACGCGCTCTCTGACGAAGACTTCTGATTGTTGAAAAGGCGCCATTTAAACAAACGATGTCTAGAATCCAAATTTTAAAGGAACTTTGAAATCGAAAACTCCATGACATAGGAGGAGTTGGATATATCTTATAGCCATATAAATACTAATGAATACACTTATAACCGTATCACTTTCTATGCTTCAGAGACATAAGACTTTTCCCTGGTCAGTGATACCTCATAGTCCAAGAACTATATAATTTTCCTCTTAAAATTAATGCCACCATTATTCAGATCAGAAAATACCGTAATACGCGCGACACCGAATTTAACGCGACACCGAATTTAACGCGACTCCGAAATTTTCATAAAGATTTTTAGAAAAAAATAATACTAAACGAAACAGACTCAGGTTTCACTTCGCGGTATTCATAAATGCAAAACGGCTTCATGATAAAATACTTTTACTACAACACAATAAAAATTACATGTCGTCGTCGTGTTTGTAATTTTTATTGTGGTGTAGTAAAAGTATTTTATCATGAAGCCGTTTTGTAAAATAATACTACTCATAAAAGAATTCAATGAAAGTAAGATTCAATCAGATAAGCATTTATTTAGGTAATTTTAGCTAATAACACAGGTTACATTCATGTCAATAAAATTAAGTAATGCAAAACATTCGGTCAGACGTTCTGTCCCGTTTCAACCTCTGTAGGAAAATGTCCTTGTTTATATTACATTCGATTACTTAAACCCCGAATTCAGCGCGAGTCGATTTTTTAACGGAAAGTATCGCGTTATATTTGGGCTAATACGGTATATCACAAAATATTTATAAGCCCAGACGAAGTTAATATCCTCCTCAATTAGTCTACAAAAAAACCTGGGGATTTAGGAAAGTGAGGGGTAGTTTTCTCAAACTTTCCATGATCAGCCAAACCGCTGGCAATGGAAGAAGTCTACACAAGTACGTGACACTCTGAATATCCTCTAATAGGATTTAATGAGGATAGACCAGGATAAATGCCGTAGCGTAACATCACGTGACATCATGATAATCACAGCCAAGATCAAGGTAGACAAAAAAGACCCATCAAACGTCTAGAAGTATTAGCCGAGGAAATTGTACGGATCAAATAGTAAGAGAGTATCAATTGCAGTGATAACATGCATGATGTATACTTAAAAGAATCTGCCGTATTCCGTCGTAACATTGTGTTTGCGCAGGAGTCGGTCACTTTAAGTTATCTCTGAAACTGCATCCTAATAAGCTTGAAAAACATCCCTTATTTTTTATTCATCGTGTTTGGAATATTTCATAAGAATAGTATGAAATGGAGACTCGTAGACGCAAGAAATAACTAAATCGGGTGGAAGTGCCAACGCTGTAGAAATTCGCTTGCAGTGTATTTGGCCTCAAAATAAATAACTTATTAAAATAATTAATTGGATTTTATCGAAATTGTTTGTTTACTCACGTTCGCCACCACTCTCTTTGTTAAAGCCAAAGTGTGGTGGTTTCAAAATAAACAAGAGAATTTGAATTTTGGTCGAATTTTATTGGAAAAAATAATGATCCGAATATTTAAAAATTGCTTTATAAGTTGGACTTAAGGTGACCAACGGAGGCTATAAAAGTCCCGATAATTAATCTAAATATCATTTTTTTATGCTTCAAGAACTCTTTTGGATGAGCTTGTGCAAGTATTCAGAAATCCATTACGCGGCGGAATGTGATCTTGAAAGAGCTTCTGGTGTGAAAGATGCTCATCATGAGCGTTCTCTTTGCTAATCTGATGCAAATTCTATTGCAGTTCCCATCGACCTGTCAGCGGGGCTGTTGACAGTGGAAATCGAGGACCCGCACACCTCCGCTCCTCCGCTCAGCCCTCCTCCGCGTCCAAACCAACTCAACTACACCATCGCAGAAGAGGTAATTTTACGCTCCTTTGTTTGCGCTTTTCAAAAATCGTGCTCCGAAAAGATCGAGAAAACTTCTTTGAGTTTGGAAAGAGTCGTTCGTGAACCTGCAACTCGGTAATATAAGGTAAGGGGCACAAATACTACTTATAACTAAGGCCTAAACAAATATTTTACAAAAACAAAAATACCTATGTTTAGCCAAAACAATCGAGTTTAAGGGATGGAAGTTGGGGTTTTAGATTTATTGCTATAAAATCAGAAAAAATAAGTGGTAAAAAAGTCAAAATCCAATTTTCGGGAAGAGTGTTCCTAATATCGTCCCCTAAGAACTCCATTTTCACGAGAATTCAGGCGCAGTTGCTCTTATAATTATCAGAACCAATTTTTTCTCTTAACTGACACTTCGGACCATCTAATAATTTTATTCTACATTGTATATCACTCATTTTAAGTTTTTGCGCAGCTCAGCATGTGGAAGAGATATTAAAATTCGATTATTATTATTAATAGAAGAGAATTGCCAAATTTTTCAATTAAAAGTGAATAAATCTTTACCTATTACTCCAACAAAATTTAAAAATTGAAAAACATTTCTCTGATTCCATTTAACGCAGTTTGTACAGTCGCAGCTATCAAATACGCCTCCCTCAACAAGCGTGCGATCTGATTTTTTCTCACGATACGACCTGGATTATTAGCTAACCAATTTTCAATCGCTTGCGCGTAGTAGGTTTTGAAAGGAGCCATGAAGGCGACGTCAAGCGGCTGCATTTCCGCAGAGGAATAAAAAATGCAAGCAAACAATGGAGATACCGGCTTTTCGAGCTCTTTCAATTACATAAATATTTCTAAATATTCAATGAAACCAGTCCGAACATAAGAGCAGTTACTTGAATACTAAAAAGAGTTACAAATAAGTTAGGCTCCTATTATCGACCCCGGGAAGATATTGGAAACTACGTTAAGGGACGGTATTATGAACAAAGCGCATTTTAGGGCCACCATCATCGGCAAACAGGCAGCAAAAATTTAATTTCACTTACACAACGTGAAAATAGGCTTTGTAGGTGTAATACAACTGTGAAGATATCAGAATGATAATTACCTCTTTGCTCCAAATACAGCTCCAAACGCAGGTCGAAAGATATCTTCAACTTTCAAATTTACAATTTTCTATATAACTGGCGTGCACCTTCCCGTATTACCACACCAACAACACCAGCCTAATATGGCATCGCAAGTGACAGTTTCTCATGGTCACACGACACCACCTACTCACGAAATACTCCGGGGGATGATATTAGGGACAGGGACGATAATTGGGCCCCTTACCTTACCTTAGAGGAACGAGTGCCTGAAAATCTCGCGAATTTTAAAATTTGCGTGTCTTTAATTTGATTAGCTTTCTGAATTTCTTTTCATGTACCATCTCTGAAAAGTTATATTGGCTTAGGGTCCATATTGAAAAACAACGACTTTTAGAACATTTTTATGCGGTGGTCGCGGTAGTCTTGGTTTGCCGATGATCCTCTATTACAAATGATTGAAAACGTCATATTTTAATCACCAAACGTTTTTGATTTTTGACAAGTTGCAGGTCTCTTGTTCTGAGAAACACGTTGTAAATATCTTTTTTTGGTGCTACGTAGAATACATTTCTACCCACTCACAATTTAAGAATCAAGTACTATTATAAAATAACATTTCTTTCGTTACTGTATTTTAAAATAATCACAAAATATGTTTTTCCAGTCTAAATATGCATGAGTAACTTATTCCATTCACCAGTAATTCTTCATTTTCATTGAATAAATTTATATAATTTAGTACAGCATCGCTGAGAGTTATTCATAATGCTCTCCGCTATTCTTTCTTTAATTTTAGTTTTTTTATTGGCAACCGTTGATATAAAAAATTAGAAGAATGTATACAAACGATTGATAAATATATGAATTTTAATCTTTCCTTTAGTTTATGATAGCTCAAGTGTGAGAATTGGATGTTTTATTTCGTTAAGAGCTCAATCGTATAAAAACAATTTTCGGATATTTTATTTTTACAATGGGGAAAGTGTTGATCTGATTATTTTCATTCACTTCTTCTTTGTTATTACATTATTTATTAAGAAGTATTACCACGAAAAACCGATAATAATGGACGAGAAAGAGATTGGGCGAAGGTAAATGCACTTATCAAATTATAAGACTTAATAATTTTCTTTTCTTTCAGTTCCCAATGTCTGCTTCATTCACCATTCCTAACATGCACGGGAAAGGCACCGAATCTTCTGCCGTCACAACTTCATCGGTTCCACCAGGACTCTACTCGACTAAAAACCATGTAAAACACCAGCGACTGTGAGTAAATTTAATTCATATCACTAAATGAATCGTTCATCGACAGTTAAAAGTGCACAGAAGTAATTACAGTAATTGCACGAAGCTCAATATCCAGAGCTAATAAATTTCCTTGATTGCTAACGTTAATTAGGAGGACCATACATGTGCATTAAGACTTCAACATGTTTTGAAGCGATTCTTGATGGTTTTGCTGAGTGATTTCCGATAGTATTTCCATCCACGGGTTTGATTGATAACAATCGAAGTGTCAATGAAGAAAAGTAGATGAAATCGTCATTTAAGATTGGTATTTCTTGTAATGAGGGAAAATATATTTTTATGAACACCTTCCTACGTATCGGAATATTTTTATAAATAGAACCAACAGACAGTGTTTATTGATCTTTAAATAGATATTACTCTCCGTTAATTATCCAGTAAGGATAATGTGATATCCACTTATTAACCCTCTTCATCTACAATTTTATGAATTGTTTTTTTTTTAATGTATCCATACTTAAATCCAGAGGGATTGTGACGAGAAATTACTGATTATACCGATCAACGCCATTTTTGTTACTAGGAATGTGATTTGTGTTCTAAGCAAATTCGATGGTGATTTATCTTAAATTCGTTTTATCCTATTGGACAAAGTTTTTTTGTAATTCACTAATGTATGTTTCCAAAATTCCCTCAAAAAGCTGAAGTTGCAGTAGCTGATTCTCTTTATAATTCTCTATTTTCTCTAACTGTTGGAAGAGAACGTGTGTACGTGGATCCTGATACATGTATCTCAAGTTATTAACTAGCTTTCCACTTACACCACCCAAACTTGAAAATGGCAACAAAAAATCATACGTCAACGCATACAATCGTCATTTGGTGCTAGTCTCGACTCAGCTCGTCTATTCCTTCTACTTTAACTCTTCAATAGAAATAAAGGCTGCAACCGATAAAAGTGAAGTTAACGTGTATTTCTAATGGAAATCTGAGCGATCTTGCTTCAGCAAAATTATCGAACAAAACTGCAGCAGCATTTCTTTCCTGATCGCAGAGAAAAGTATGCTAAGTTTGACGCAGTTTGAGCAAACGGTGTGGACTACAATTCAAGATAAACTCACACTTACACAAACAAACAAACATACAAATGCACAGAATTTCTGCTTTATGCATATACTAGCTAAAGTGCTCGTTGATTCTTAATGGGGAGTACAGAAGTAGACAAAATATATTTTTCCTCTTCGCTCAGAATATAATGTTACATCTTTCATCTTCATTTCATTCAACGGGACAGAAAATCGAAAGATAATATTTTCCGGTAAAATAGCAATATTTTATCAAAGCTCTCAATGTCATCATGTCTGTAAAAAAATCTACGATTTCAATCTTACTAATATGAATATTTATAGAAATTTAACTACCAAACCTGCCTCTGGCTCTTTCAACGATTATTTTTTACTTAATTTTGCAGTGAAAATTTACGCAACTAATTTTACATCCACCTCTTGCGGGAATGCTTTAAACCCTCTGGAATCTTGCATCTTGCAATATAAACTTGCACATCTGTTTCGTTATGGCGTCCGCCATCATGATGGTCCTCCGGGATTTCTATTTCGCCGTACCGGATCGAATATATTTGAGATCGACGACGTTATATTAAAACGTATCCCATCCTCGTCGCCAATGTAATAAACGAACTCGAGTCGAGAGTTTATGAATATTCTTTTTGAATAAATATTTCCGCAAAAGCAACGTCAAACTAAAACTTGTTTAAAAATAAAGACAACAACCCAATAATATAAAACATAACTAAGTGAACTATCTTACATGCACTAATACAACTTACTTGTCGGTCGTGAACTCAAGTCAAGTTTGCGGTTGTGCGATAGATCACGTGAATGTTCATTCAATACGACAAAAATTAGAAGCTATTCTTACGGGAAAGTGAATGAGCTGGGATCGAAATAGCATTGGTTGTCATGGGGACTGGTTGTTTACAACCTCAAGTTTTAGCTTATTTTGTCAAAAGTCTTGAAATTTCGATTCGAAAACCATATTCTTCGTCCAAAATAAGAATTTTTGTTCAATATCGGTTTTTGTAAATAGTAACATGGCAAGTCACGGTGGTATAGTCCTGCATAATGAATGGGTGGAGACTAGACGCATGATCACATCAAGGGAAATATTAATGCTATCGAATGCACTCATGGAGATATCAAACAAACTCAACTAACAAACTCGTCTAAATTCTTAGCGAGGCTGCTCGAGTAATGTCGCCCATAAAACCCTCTCGCTGGGAATAAAGAAAGAAGGATATCAACATATGGAATCCTGGAGAAGGGTTTTCCATATGATACGCTGGCAAAAGAGTAATCCTCCCCGACTCCTATATTGCGGAACTCTGTGACACACCGCATCGTATTTTCCTCAAAAAAGACGACATGTGATGCTTCGTGTGGATCAAAATCTCAGCAGACAGCCATGAAGTGCATTGAGACAATGAATCGCAGAATCCAATCCCTTCCTATCCAAGGGAACAGCAAAATAATTGTGGCTTGAGACTGAAACGTCGTTCTTGAAGCGCGGGATCTGGATAACACGAACGGAGCGCAATCTAAAGTACGCAACAGCATTGAAAAATCTAGATGAACTGATGCGTGCAGATACCCCATGTGCAAATGATTCAGGGCACAACTTCAAGCCAGCCAAGTCGAGACAGCCAATCTCAAGACTGGTTACTTTCTACATAACTGAACGTATTTCGATTGACCTACGCGTAGCTGAACCTGTATCACCATCTCTGACCAAAAGGCTGTCAGTAATACGGTAGAAATGAAACATCGCCGGAAACAAAAATTGTTTTTGAGGATGGATAACAGGATTCTATAGGACCCAACATTCATCAAGGCAACCAAATAAATTACTGAGGATCTTCTAGGGCTCGCCGTACATGATTCATTTACATTTACATTTAAACGCTGCAATCCGCCAGTGGCGCGTGGCAGGGGGTGTAAAACACCGACATCCCTAATTAACCTGAAGAGCCATTAGCTTATTTAATACTTCGCGGGAAAAACGACCAAAAGTAACTATCTGTCCAGGCAACTACTTCCCTGTATCGCTTTTTTGTTTTCTCCCGAAGATCGCGAAAGTTTATAACTAGGATAACAATATCAGTTATCTCCTCCCCGAAATTCCCCCGATTCTTTCTTAATCATCATAGGGTACGTGATTTCTAATGAGAAAAGAGGTCACGCAAAGCAAGAGGGCGAAAGGGGGAGCCGAAAATGAAGATAGTCTTTTAGTGTCATCCTAGAGCAGAAGTTGTTTGGTATAAGGCCAATATTACATTGGATAATATAGTGCGTTCCCTATACCAGTAATAGTCCAGATGACGCTTTTCGCCTTCCCCTTACGGGCGAAGGCGTGACAAACATACCGGAGCGGGATGTCACGTGACTGGGGTCAATTTAATGGCTGTGTTTGAGATCCCACCGTGCGTAACTTGCTTTCAGCGAGATGAGACGTTATTTATAATGAAAATAATTAACTATAAGCAGCCAGTGCCTGCAGAAAATACACGGCCAGGCACAAACAAAACATAGTTATGGTACGTTCTGCTTTTCTGCCGGAGAATACTTAAATCGTAGTTGTGTGATAACTTATGAACGCCTCGCTGCGAGTAACGCACTACAAACAACCGATTTCTACCACAAGGAATATAATTTACGAACTGGTAGTATTCACTCCCGCAAAAAAGTAAGTCCAAGTTCACTGCCGGCAATGAACACGGAATAAGAATTTATAAACTTCGTCGCAGCTCATAAAAAATTAGTCATAATCTTAGGAGCGGATAGTGGAAGGAAATGTTCTTAACGGCCGAATAAGAAAAGTGTCTCGCTTATATCGACATATTAGATTATAGAAAAAGTGAAAAACGAAAATATTCCGTTTTTCTTCCGAGATGGTCCTCCCCGAGCCAAACTTTGATATACGGCTTAGAAGTGCAATTACAATATTCTTTTTCCAAAACATACAATCAAGTTGCTACTTACGTCAAAGAACTGAGTTATCCATCTTGGCTCGTGAAGTCTCAGCAAATTCAAAAGAAAAACATTCTTAGTAAGTGTGTAAATAGCACTGATTCTTTTTGTTAGATCTGTGAAGAGTTTACACTGAAATCACAAAAACGGTGGCTTACTCCGCTTCTGAAGAAGTGCTTTCACGTTACACAGTAACGTAAATGTTATTTAATGTTACGCAGAAAATCAGGAAGGAAATGTTTTCTTAATTTGATCTTTCTTTTATATTTTTCATTAATTTTATTCTTTTGCGTAGCGACACTTTTTCAACCCTTAATATTCGGAATTAACGCTTTTTCTCCAACACGAGTCTAAAGAGAAATAAATGAAAAAATAGGAATTCCACTTTATTTTCTGGGTGAGGAATGTTTCTCTGCACGTTTTATTATGCATACGAGTTTTTACTATGAAATAGCATTTTAAAGCCAACAACTGTGAATTCACTGCGGTAACGAAGACACAAACTCGAATTTTATGAAAAAAAAATACTTTTTAAAATTTTTGGTTCCCTTGTCTTGAACACGCAAAGAGCGAGAAATTGTAATAATAAAATAATTTATTTTGTTAGGGTGAGATTGAGACTTATCTCTTGTATCTAACCTTTCGTCATTTAATTAAAAAAAATAGATTGCTTGAAAAAATTACACAGAAGAAAACTGCATTGCGGGTTTATAAAGCTAATGTTTAGCTTAGGAAAAAATATACACCGCAGCAGGAAAACACCCTCAAGAAACGGGGTGTGAAAAACCTGCGAAACCTACTGAAAGTAAAGTAAATTCTTATGGAAAAGCCGGTTAAGAGAGATCTATATCAACTTTCGAAGCTTAACCCTCCAAGGCCGGAATTATTTTTTTTGTAATTATTTTAAATTTATTACGTATTTCGCTTTGTGATTATCTGAAAACAATACCCATAAAATATTATGCCAAACATATTTAGCTCTCATATTTATATCGAGCTCTCCCATTCTGCGATACAAAATGAAATAATAGTTGGTGTCGGATGATGCCACATGGCATCCGTAGTCCGTCGAGGGTTAAATTATGGTCAGTATCTTGATTGATGATTCGAAATTATACGATAATAAGGACAGGATCATCAGTTCACATTTTTCTACAAACTGATAAATACCGGATTTTCTGGAAAATCTGAGGTTAATGAGCAAAAACTCGTATAAACTTCGTATAACAGAAAAAAAATTTAATTTTGTTAACCAGTGTTATCTTCTTTTTCAGATCGCTGCAGCACCGAGAGAGTCGCCGAACGATGCCACCGAGGAATGGCTTCCACAAGTCCTCTTTGTCTTCTGCGCCGAATGTACATCCAACCAGATCTTCCTCCATGTCCACTGCACTCTTTCCAGAGACACTGCCACCCCTAAAGAATCCCAAAGAGTCTATGAAGCAGGCCTTCCAGAGCATGGAAGACTCCGACTGGTATTTATCTTTTAGTCTCTTGCGGGTTGATGAAGCACAAGAAACGCCGTAAATGTTATTGTTTTTTAGATCGGATTCTTTCGAATTTACTCGTGCGTAGGTCGACCTAAAATATTCTAAAGAAAATTCAAGTGCAGTTCTTAAATACGAGATGATAAACGAAGGAGTTGAAAATGACCAAAGATACACTTTCGGTGCCGTGTTTATACTTCTCTGGATATTACACTGGACTTTCTTGTGATGAACCTTGGGTCATTAGTACATTTTCGAATGTTGATTTACATGTATGCCATTGTACTCAATTGGTTCGCCAATTTAAATTTGCCGCTTTACTTATCTCTAGCTTCGGCGCTTGTGATTAGATCATGAGCCTTGTTTATTTGAATTTTCATTGGCCACTCCGACGTCTGTGTTTTTACATTATTTACTACATAATGCTAATTACATTTCTAAATTCTCGTTCACCGTTTGCATCCCACAGCATAAAGAGATTTAATCTCTAATTGAAAAACAACTTTTTCTCCTACCTAATTCGAGAAAATGTATTACATTAAGTTGTATTAAATGTCAAAATGATATTCGGGATAAAATATATCTTCTCAGATCAAGACATCGAATCGAACCTATGATTCGGAAGTCGAAAAAAATATTCTAATTCTTTCTTATACTTTGACTCATAAGAAAGTAGTGTTGGCTGATATAACTGATAACTGCAAGTTGTAAGAACTATTTCTTTGCCATTATTACCTGAGAATATGCTTCAAAAGAAACAACGACTTTCAATATAAACTGATCCACCATTAAAATGAAATTTTAATATTTTAATAATTTACCGTTAATTATAAGTTATCATCATACTAAATTGAAATAAGATAGATCGTGGGATTTTAAAATCATACAAGCATTCTAAAAATACAAAGTTTCTAATTATTGTCTAACCTAAGTTAGTATCCACTACAACACCTAATTTAAACAAGGGGGATCTGACAAACTATCAGAGAAATAGTTTTTTATAATACCTTTCGCTCCAAGTAAAACAGAGAAGTTTCGGGAGTTTCTTAAAATCTGCAATTAAATTCAATCAGCAGGCATTTAATCGTTTACTAAAGTATCTGCGGCGATTTAATCCACAAAGAATCTAAGGTTAAATGATAAGGTCTTAAAAATGTAATTGGGTTGGGTAATGAAGTATGTATGTACCTCTGAATTATTCTGTAGGGATAGCAAAAAACAAAATAACTATAATAGTAGGTTAAATGGATTTTTCTGCGAGCTCAAAGTGTATTCTTTTGCACAGGGAGGTGGCGATGAAGGGCCTGGAGATCCTCGTCCGTTTGATTCGCCACCATCCGTCGTACGTGCAAGCAGAGCTCACGCGTGTCATAGCGACGCTCGGCCGTCAAATCCGCAACCTCCGCTCGCAAGTGGCGCGCGCAGCGTGTCAAGCGAGCGGCGAGCTTGCTCTTCCCAGGGTCTCTCCCTCATCGCCCTCCTCCATCACCTCCGACGGCTCCACGTGCGCTTCTTCGCTCCTCAAGAGGGCCCTCGAGGCCGATCTGGAGGAAGTGGCCGCTCCGCTTCTCCACCGCTCTGCGGACACCAACAGATTCCTGAGGGACGACTGCGTGGCGGCACTAGACAGATTCGTGGCTGGCGTGGGGCCCAGCAAGGTCGTGGGGCCCATACTCTCTAAAGGAGTCACGTAAGCACTGGCAAGAGTTGGGTGACGATATACGAAAAGTATTGAGGATACTTTACATTTAAATAATTCGTATTTATGCCTCTAATCCTATACGAGAAATGTACTATTCGACATTCAGCACTATTAGTAGTATTTTAGGTTGAAACGTAGCGGAATTGCGAATTTGCAATTTACAGTTGCAAATTTTAAAGAAAATCATAGCTTTCGAAATGTTATGTTTCCTTAATTATTTAGGCACAATATGCGTTTTCGTGCTTTTATTTGAATTGACAGTAGCCCGTGAATAATTTTTCTAGCCTGCTGTTACACAGGTGCTGTAAAAATCTGTATCATTTGCATAGAGGCTTTGAAACAGTGATCCTTGCTGTTAAAAATTCGTCTTTTTATAAGTATCCGAATCGTCTACCTCGGAGATGTGTAGCCGGCGGACCTTGAATAATTTCGTCAGTAAACAGTGTTTCTTACAATTTCTTGTGGTAATGCTTAATAAATAAAGTAGAAGAAAAGCAAATGATGGATGGAATTGAAACGTGCACACAATTGAAAAAACAAAGTGAACCACTACACTCACTTTAAATGATATCATAATGGAGAGATTGGACTAACTATGGTTTTTGATGAAATACTATTGAACTCAAACTATAACAAGGGATATTACCTTCAGCCCACAAAATACGAAATAATGTGGTATTCTAGGTCATATAACACCGTTTACTTCATATGCCTTGAGGGTGTAATATTACAAAAAATTAGCTACCTTCCTCAATGTTCCATCAGTTCGTGGCACATTGATAATTTCCTTTCCATTTTTATCCTGCAATTCTACTTCCTTGGCATATAATGATCTTAATTTAGTACTGTTTGCTTTCATCTTAGGTTCTCAGTTTTCGAATCTGTCTGCAAAAGTCCTTCAGTTGTCTCTATTTTTACCCTTCATTTCATTAAAGCACTAACAGTTTAAAATAATTATTTGCTTCCCAAATCTCTAAAGAATCTTTCCCAAAAGTCTTTTTCTCAATCAAATTATTCAAATTATAATTGAAGTGGCAAGATTTTATAATCAATATGGTACAAATAGATTAAATTTTGTAGTTCCAAAAAATTAACAATAATCTGCCTGACTGTATGCATGGGATTAATAATATTTCTGAGGCGAAAATGAATATGAAACAATTAATTTACAATAAATAGGTGAACACAATTATACGTATGGAGCACCCCCTGATGAGCTAGAATCAACTCAGGGGAACTTGAATATTTCAAGACTTTGTTTTATTTTGTTTTGTTTTGTAACCCACTAATCGGCAGTTGTGGCATCGGATTATAATTTATCTACTTTGTAATTCTTGTTTTTCTTTTGTATTTTTTGTTCGAACTGTATCTTGTTTTTATTTGTAAAAATTCTTCTGCTTATTTATTTTACAATAAACAACAATTATTATTATTTAAAAGAATGTTGTAAAAATAGTTGTCCTCCATTTGCCTACTCTATTGATATTCCAATATACTCAGCGAAAAATAAACTTCTACAGAAAAACTAACCTTTTCCATAATTTTATACACACAATCTATGAATTTTCATTCTTTGGTTTGCATTGTATGCCTCCTGTTTTGTTTTTCAGGCACCAGAATGCCTTGGTGAGGACAGTGACGGCTCGCCTATTGGCTACTATAGTTGCCAAATTAGGTGCAGATCGAGTGATGACTCAACTGAACAAAGACGTGAGGGCTAAAGTGCTGCGAGCTGGTGCCAATCTGCTCATGGAGGGAAGTCTACAGACACGGTCAGTCTTTCAACTTACTGACCAAATTAGACAAATTTACCCATTAACAAGTTGGGCCTCTTCTCTATCCAACCTCATTTTAACCCTCGTAACAATACAAGGTAAAGCAACCAAGAGGTTGCCCGAGTATGATACTTTGTGACCACAAGTTAAATAAGCTAATCAATTTATATGAGTAACATCAAGGACTATCATAAGTAACATCAAGATCTAGGGAATCAACAGTTTAACGTCCTTTAGTACCACAATTGAAATACAAGGCAAAATGGTATAGTATAAGTAAAAGTATTTTCAAATTATTTTTGAAGTATTTTCGTAGTGTTTTCGAAGTGGAAAAAATAGGGAGTTTTTTTACTAAAAAATCAAAGTGCATCAAGGGAAAATTTTTTGATTCCACTTGAGATGTCAAATATCAATGGAAAAATGAAATTCTGAAATTTGGTTATATTAAAACTTTTACTCCTTTATATGATAGTTGTGCATCTATTTTCAGAATATTTGGCTCATGATGTACTTTTGATAACGAATAATTGGCATGTTTCATCATTTTGGTATGCAATCACAGACTGTAAACCTTAAAAAAGAAATACATGCATGACTTATCAGTAAAACCTGACTCGTAGAGTATTACAGGTTATCTTACATTAGAACTTCTTTTCTTAAGACTATCCCGGAAGGATCATGTATAATTTAATTTGTATTGGTATTTTCTTATTGCCCCTTAAGTGTATGCAACTTGCTCCCCATTTTCTAATACGAGGAATTTTAGGTAATTGACTACTGATGAAGCAACATGAGTCGCCATGTGGTCAATTTAGAGTAAAAGCTTCTCAAAGCAACTGTGATCCACCTCTAATCCATTACAACTAGGTTTCTAAGGAATTTAGTCCTTCTATTTTACTCATATAACTATTGATTCTTGAATCTTAATAAATCATCAAATGCATAAAGAATTTGTCAAAATTACATTACTTTCAAACTTTATATTTTTGTAAGATTTTTCCGCGAATAAATTTATGCCAAATATTTGAAGGAACATTTTTAATAGCATAAAAAGTAAAATTATGGCTAATAAGACTTCCAAAAGGCAAAAGATGTCTTCAAAATCTTTGGTTGTTTTGCGATTTTCCTATGCTCAAAATTTGTTGACCATTTATAGGCGTTAGAGAACAATGGATTGCATTCAATAAATTTTTATTTTCAGAAATTTGATACAGATAAATAATTCATTGTTGAAACACAATAAAATGTCAGTATTTACAATCCCTCTGGCACTTGTTTCCCATTTGTGCGTGAATATTTAGCGATGGCTAAGTTTGATGACGTCATAGCTGAAAAACATACTGGGTGGCAGATGTCCACCCAAGCCCAAAATACTTACTAGGGCACCTACTAAACATTCCTGAAAAAATCTCTCAATTCATATTTTTCTACAGGATTATAGTCAGATGCAGAGCTAGAATGCAAATACATTATGTAATGACATTGACCTTCAAAACATCACAACTGAAGGCTTAAAAAAAAACACATTTTACCTAAAATGTAGCTCAACTATGAACTCATAAAATGAGTGACATATCCTTTATACATCTTATGCTTTTGTACGTAAACAATCTATTTTGTGTTATATGTTGAAACTTCTGATTTTTATATCGGATTTGATTTATGTACATTGTCTTTGATTTTGTGTTTTTTTCATGTATTATTGTGTGAAATATTTCATAATTTGTGATATTGGTGAATAGGTACTGTTTATAATAAATAAATGAATAATATCTCTGTTCATTATTTTCAGGACATTTGCCAAGCAAGTATTCCGCAGTCTGGCTTCACATGAAAGCTTTGATCGCGCCCTTACTCAAGCAGTACCCACTCAAGTGCTCAGAAACATACACAAGACACTGCTGACCATTAAGAAGGAGGCAAGTTTACCATTCAAATTTTCTTTACTAAATTTATGGGTATGATGTTCACCTCTAACCTAAAAATTATCGCCATTTTATTATAACTTGTAAATGTTAACTGAGTAGGGTTATGAAATGAAATTATCACATCATCACCAGGCATAACAACTTCGCAAAAATGTTTAATTACTTAAGCAAAGGAGGAGACAAAGAAAATATGGATACAAGAGAAGAATGTCTTGGTCAAATTAGGGAAGGGGAGGAGATAATGAAAGTATAAGACAGGTTAACAATTTAAGATGACCATTGGGATAAAAGTGTTCATTAATAAGGGAATGACAGAGATGACAAAGTATCTAGAAATAATCTAGCACAGATGTGTCTAATCCTTGGCCTGCAAAGCCCATTCATGCAGCAGGTATTGCATAACTGGAAAATAAATGAACATTGCAATATCATAGGTAAGGAATCCAAGGTCGAGTATTGAGTGATTGGCATTTAATCGCATTTTCCGGGTTATTTGACTGAGTATCATGTTGCATTTTATCCAAGGAAAATTTTCCTTACTCCTTGGTAGACAAAGATAATTTTGGTCATCAATAAGCAACTTTTTTCCTGTAAGAAGCATATTAATTAGAATCAAAATTTCAGATAAGCATCTTGAAAATACTCTTCCATTTCAATTACCTCCTTCAAACCAGATTTAGATGCACAGATAACAAAGGAGGCTTTGTTCACGAAAGAATTTTATATTCATTTCATTTGAAGCATAAAAGTTGTTTTAGTATGCTCATTTTCATTTCAGTTATATTGCGAATAAATGTCAAATTCTATATTCTTCTACACAAAGGGTTTTTTCCTTTGATTTTGTTAATTAAGGGCACCTGAGATAATTTGCAGATGTGGCCATCTGGTACCAAAATGTTGGACACCTCTGCTCTTGCATATCCAACTTACTCACTTTTGAATGGTTATGGGGGATTAACAGTGAAAAATCGGTTGATATGATGAAGTTAATGTTCAAATTAGATAACCATAGATTCAAGGTTAACGGTTTAAAAGATATCTAACTGGTTGTAAGTAACGCTTGTAATAATGCTAAGAAATACTTGGCAGCGGTTGAATGACATCAATTGATCCTATGTATGTGTTTCTTTCTAAAACCATTCAATGGAATTGGATCTTCAACAATGTTTGCCAATTACATAACCTTTTTGCTGTAGTCAAGATCTCTTGTCTTCTGCTTTCATCCAGACTTTCCAAAATGTATTCATCTTTACAATTATACTTTACTAGCAAATATTTCCTCTTGGCATTCACTATACTTTTCCATCACCCTTTTTCTCCATCTCTCTGATTCATCCACAGTAACTCAATGCATGTATTCAACATTATCTTCCTTTTTGCTTCATGTTTAGAATTTTCCTTTTTTTATCAGTAGCACTTCATCTTAACACCTGAAACATATTTTTGTGAAAATAGGGATATTTAGAGAGGTGCAATTTCATTTGTTATCCAAAAACCAATCCATTTTCGTGATCATTGATGCTGAGTTATTTGAGTTAATGGGATACTTTTTCCTGGGTGCATGTCCTTACGTACAAAGCTACCTTGGCCCTTTTCATTGACATACTTTTTATAACTATCATTACAGAAATCTGTGTTTATTATTCTGTATGTTTTTTTTTCTTTTAATTCGCTTATTTGAAATATGTGACATGTTGACTCAAAAATAGTGCAAGAATCAGGCAGAGGGAAAAATTTTGTTTTTATAATAAACTTCCCCTGTTATAATTTACTTCAGCTTTGTAGGATTTCTTTGCATTTTAATGCCATATCAAAGAGAATTCTTAATCAATTTCCATATTCACAAAAACATGATAATCTAAAAATGCACTCAAAATAGGGAAAAACTGTTATTAGTTTGTTGATGAATATTGTTCTCAATGATGAAATATTTGTATTTCCTTTTATTTCAGAGTATTGCAAGCAATGGTGTTGACCCAACTTGGAACGGATAAGACAACAAATCATCGCAACTTTTGGTTCGCTCTCCTTTTCCACAAGAATGTTCCTCTTCGTTGATTCCTGGATGTAATTTATACTTCTGAATTAGTTCCTTATCCCAACTTATCTCTTAAGGTATTGCCATTTTATGAATTAAAATATCTAAAAATCCTCAATGAAGATGGCAATCTCCTTTCTTCATTGAGAAATTTGATGTTTTGGGGGACAGGTTTAGTTGATAGATAATTTGGGTTAATGATTTTGAAATATTCCGTCCATAATGATGAGAAATGCTTTCTAAAAGACTTAATGTCCAAAAATTGCTGTTCTGGAAATGAAAATGACCCATACAAAGCACGCATTTCACTGGATATCGTTGGGCTAGTGATATGCATTTACAATATTCTTATTTACTTTGTTATCGAGAATTGCAAGGTTGTTGAATCTTGCAAGGTTCGAATGTGAAAAAAACTGAGCTTAATGTAGACTTTTTTGGTGCTTAAGGAAATGATGCAACGTTACAGTTTGTTGGCACCTTCACCTGTTTCCATTCCAAAGGAAAAGCATGGCAAATGTGCACCAGAGACAAGATGTTACCTGTATCAATAATTTTAAAACTGTTTTAAATGTGATCAGATATTTTCATAAAAATGATCATTTTGTTAGATATTCAGTCATTGTGATAAGCATATAGGATGTTATGTATTTATATGTGTAAAAATAAATACTTGTACAGTATTAAATTCTTAATTCTTTTGTCCAAAAATGATCAAGACTTGGATATGCTAACCTCTTCATGGGTTAAAACAAAAGGATTTAAGGTAGAGTTTCTCAATAAAGACTCAGCATGATGGAAACATTTGAAATGATGAAAAGTGCTTTTAGGGAAGAATTGATGAGTTGCAATCAATGTTTTATTCACTAATTTAAGAGAATGATTTTAAACTCTTTTCTACAGTGGAACCAATGGTGGACAAAATGTGTACAGTCCTGAGCCCCCAAAATTAATCCACCACCTACCTAGCAATCCTAATGGTGGTGCGTTAATTTTGGCCAGGTGAGTACAACAGAAAGAAGAGCCAAAAATGAAGCTAATTTCAATCAAGAAATTAAACATTTGGGTTAGAATCGAAGGTTTTATTCTTTAAAATGGTGTGGATATCAAGGAAATTGATTAATTTTCACGCTAAGAATTTGAGAATTTTATTTTCAAAATGAAGTAAATTTTGATGAATATATTAAATACGAGTATTTGGATAAGAATCTCAGGATTTTTTATTAAAAAAGGAATAAATATCTATTTAAAGCGATATTCTTGTTACATAGTTGAGATTTTTCTTTAAAATTGTAACAAATTTTGATATAAATGATACATTTTTGGGTGAGAATTGCAGTATATTTACTTTATGAAGAAAAGACATAATTGAAAATGATCATTTTCAATTTTAGAAATTGAGATTTTTGGGTAAAAATTATGCAAATTAGGATCAAGATAATACATTTTTTGAGCTAGATTCCCCGGATTTTCCTTTTAAATGGAATGAATTTCAACGAGAATGATAATTTTTTTTAGTTTATAAATTATGTTATGTTAAAAAATTAAGAATACTTTGGTCAATATAGCATAGTTTTGGGTGATAATCAAGGATTTTTTCTTTAACCTTTCATCAGTCGCACTTATGATCATAGCACGAACAGTCACGTGTTGTATTCTATACAATAGATTGATTTTTTGATTTTTGGCCAAAATTGTATAATGAAATTAACCAATTATTATTTCTGAGTACTAAACCTTAGGTAATAATATAATTTAAGAGGAATCATTTAAGAAGCAAACAACTATTGGCAAAAAATATAATTATTCAACTTTATTTATTTACATGCATTCAGAGAGTACCTAAAAAGCTAGATGCCTTTTAATTCTGAAATTGAAATGCGTCTAATAAATTTTAAGATGAAATAAGTGAAAAATTCCATGTAAACGTTATAATAAGCAAAAATAGAGTTTAACAACAAAAATCTTACTGCAGTCGCGCATTGTATGTGCTACAACAGTCATCACTTCAGAGATTTATTCGCTTTTGCAGTCGGTTTAAGGCTAAAAAGGAGCATTTGATGCCTTTAAAAGTAAAAGGTAAGTGCAATTAAGAAATAGACCCGGGCATGAGGTTCAAGAGGGACCATCTAGGAAGAAACAGGGCCCAAAAAACCGTCTGTATTGTACAGAATACAACGGTGCAACTGATGGAGGGTTAAAAAGGGATAAATTTTGACAAAAATGTTTATTTTTGTGCTTAGAAATGGAGACTGTTAAAAATGAAGCAAATTTTAAGCGGGATAATAAATTAATGGGTGAGATAGTAAGTATTTTTTCTTACAGAAGATAAATATTGTAAATGTTCATTTTTGAGTTTGGACTTGAAAGTTTGTCTAAAATTGAAGCAAAATTTGATCCAGATAAATAATATTAGGGTGGGAATGACAGGATTTTTATTTTTAAAACGAATAAATGTTATTGAAGATTATTATTATTTGTGGTAAGAAATCAAAGTTTGATAGAAATGATAAATTTTAGGGTAAGAATTGAAGGATTTTTCTTTTCAAAGAAACAAATATTGTTGAAAAGGATTACTTTCAATTTTAGAAATTGAGATTTTTTGTTTAAATTTAAGCAAATGTTGATCGAAATAATAAACTTTGGGATGAAATTTGCAGGAATTTTTTCTTTAAAAAGGAGTAAATGTCATTGAAAAAAATTGATTAACATGCTACTAAATTGAGGTTTTTCTGTAAAAATGAAGCAAATTTCAATCGAAAAATAATTATTTTGGTTAGAATCAAAGGTTTTTTTCTTTAAAATGATATAAATATTGTCAAAAGTGATTAATTTTCACTTTTAGAATTCCAGTATTTTGGTTAAAAATGAAGCAAAATTTGATGGAGATAATTAATTTTATGGTAAGATTGAAGGATTTTTACTTTACATAGAAATATAATAAGATAGAAATGATAAATTTTGAAAATGAAGGTGAGAATTGAAGGATTTTTTTTTTCTTTTTAAAGGAACAAATATTGTTGAAGGACTATTTTCAATTTGAGAAATTGAGATTTTTGGTTAAAATTAAGCTAATTTTAATCTATATAATCAATTTTAAAGAGAAAAACACATAATTATTCTAAAAAATAGAATGAATGTACAATCATGACTAGTTTTTGTATTAAAAAAACTGCGATTATTGGTTAAAAATGAAGCAATTTCAATCAAAGAACTTCAAGATGAAATTTAACTTAGCACGAGGAAGTGTGCGCTTTAAACCCAAGGTTGAAGAAGGAGTGTTGCCAACCATGGGTTTAAAGCGCACGCTTCCTCATGCTAAGTTAAATTTCATCTTGAAGTTCTTTCTTGTCTCCTTTGAGGGGATTCCTCTAAATATCGCTTTGTGGGTCGGTTGCCTCAGTGAGGACCCCTGGTGGTGGTTGGTGCCACTATGTGGAGTGCCACTATCTGCTCATAAAGCATCCCTTAACAGGAGTGAAATTTAGGTGGTATCGTAGTTTAGTGGTTAGAACACCTGCCCGGAAAGTGGGGGACCTGGGTTCGAGTCCCAGTCATGTCACAATTTTTCACTCCTTGTTCAACCTTCAATTTAATCAATTCAATCAATGTTATGGATATGATGATAGCTTTAAAGCCTTGGAGATTTCCTTCATTACCATAAAAAATTCAAAAAGTAACACTGAATAATTAATGTGAAGATATAACTCTATGTCGTAATCTAATAATGAGACTTACAATATAAAATGGTGCTATAAATAAAACAGAAAATAAGTCCTGAACTAAAATTAATTTTCACCTAGTAGTCAGAGTATGGATGCATGAAGGGGACTAAATATATAGTATCTGTCAATTTGAAAAGGAAATGGAGCTTCTTCATCTGAAATCAGGCATATACTGAAAGGTGACATCCAATACACAACATCTTCTGTGAAAATATATCTATGATGATGGTGAAATTAGCTAATTTTTGAGCCACATTGCTAAGTGTTGTGAAAATGTGCAAAACTTTATTATTCTTGTTTTAACACAAAATCACTGATCTTGAGTAATGCTCCCAAAGTTGTTAACATTGTCCATTGTCCTAGGGATGGGAAACTGCCCCTAAAAGCGGATGATCTTCTTCTGAGGACAACGGTATTGGAATACAGAAGGCAACGGAAAACCACTGTGTTGAATTTCCAAAGGATATTTCCTTGAACTATGCCATGATGTTGGCTTCTTTTGTCAAATGTTCCAGAGCTAAAATAGCTTCCCAATCGGATCCATGGAGGAAGCAACAAAAAGGAGAGACATCAAAAGAGAGCGGGAACATGGATTGTGAGGACAATGTTGCAGAGTGGAAAGATGGAGAACATTAAAAGAGAGATAAAGATAAATGAGATGGACTGAGCGAGGCGAGGTTGGATGAACAAGGAGAAATAAAGAGTGATGGAGTTACCATATTCTATTCTGGAGCTCAGAGGGGAAAAAATGGGGAGTGGGAATAATCATGAGAAATAAAGCAGCAAAAAGAGTACAAAATGTAACATACGTTATTGATATATTAATGGCTGTTAGGATTGGAATATTGCCAAAGGATCTAGTAATTATACAAGTGTATATGCCTACATCAGATTATGAAGAAGAAGATACAGATAGGATGTATGAGAAGATTGAGGATGTATTAGAAGATGAGAAGGGTTGCTGTAGAGTGATTATGGGAGATTGGAATGCTGTGGTTGGAGAAGGGGAAGAGGGCACACGGTAGTGGGAAAATATGGTTTAGGAGTAAGAAATGAAAGAGGTGAAAGATTAGTGGAATTCTGCAGAGAGGAAAAATTGTTTATAGCTAATACATGCTTCAAAAATCATAAAAGGAGGAGATATACATGGATTTTGCCAGCACAAGATTGTTATCAGATAGATTACTTCTTAATAAAAGAAAGATATAGAAATGCAGTAAAGTATACAACCGGGTTACCAGGTGCTGATATTAATAGTGACTACTTTTGTTGCTAAAAATTGTACTACTGCGATAAAAATAATGAAATTTTTATTAAAAAAAAAAACTCATCAATGACGAGGATATGATAAAGCTTCTTCTCAATGGTACCGGCTTTAAAACTCTAAAGAAAATAAATTTGTAAATCACTGTTAGTTATACTTATAAACCAACAACAAAGTATAATTTAAAAAAATTAAATTATTAAAATTAATAAAAAACTATAGGTGAAAATATATGATTCCATTTTGTTCAAAAATATGTTGCAGGTTAGACCAAGGGAGAGTCATTTTGTGTCCACCGCCTATTTCTGCTCTCATTACATTGCTTTATAAAAATGTACAAAATGCATCAACATAAAGTTATCTTAAACAACCCTAATTTGACAATGTAATGAAGTTATAAGACTCTATAACACAATTAAGTTCTTAAAATATTGAAAAAGAAAAGTGGTGAGAATTTTTTAGACCTGCCATGGTCCTTTAAGGGTTAATAGAAGAAAGATATAGAAATGCAGTAAAGGATACAACCGGGTTACCAGGTGCTGATATTAATAGTGACCAAGTCCTAATAAGGATGGAAATCAAGCTGACATTAAAGAGGGTAGAAAAAGCCAAAGTAGTAAAGAAATGGAATTTGAAAGAGATGGAGGAAATGGGTAAAGAAGGAATAGGAGAAAAACTGTCCAAAGCAATTACAGAAGATCAAAAAGAAGAGGAAGGAAGTGAAGAAATTTGGATGAGGGTAAAAAATGATATAGTAAATGTAGCAGAGAAGGAAATAGGATATTATAAAGGAATTATAGCAAAGAAGCCTTGGGTGACAGAAGAGATGTTGAAAAAGATGGAAGAAAGGAAGTATAAAAACAAGAGAGGTGAACAAGAAAGAAATATGTATTGAAAGTTAAATAATGAACTGAAGAGAGGATCTAAAAAGGCAAGAGAGAAGTGGCTGGAGGAAGCATGTGTTAACATGAGAACCTAGAGAAGAAAGGGCAGCATGATCTTATGTATAGGAAAGTAAGGGCAGTAACAACTGGTAACAGGAAAAGGACGAGTAAAATGAGAGAAATTGAGAGTAAAGATGGTAGAATAATGCACGATAGAAAAGAAATAGCAGAAAGATGGACAGAATATTTGGAAGAACTTTATTGTTCAGTGGAGAAACCAGAAGATTTAAAATTTGAGGCAGAAGAAGTGGTGTCTCCAGAAGATTCATCAGTGTAGGAGAGGGAAGTAGAAAAAGCAATTGAAGAAATGAAGAAAAGGAGGACAACAGGAATGGATGAGATTCCCATTGAATTTTTCAAATGCTTGAATGAAATTGGTGCGAGGGAAATTGTTAAATTGTGTAACAAAATATGTATACCATACTGGTGAATGGCCTGAATGATTTGTTAGAACATTGATGGTACCAATTGTTAAGAAGGCAGGTACAAGGGAATGCATCGAACATAGAACTATAAGTCTTATTTCGCATGCAGCCAAGTTAATGTCGAGAGTATTGAACAGGAGATTAATAAGCATAATGGAAGAAAATGCAAGAGAGGAACAGTTTGGCTTTAGAAAAGGGAGAGGAACAAGGGACGCCATTGGCTTGCTATGAATGTTTGTATAAAGATATATAGAGAGAGGAAAAGGAATAGCTCTGTGTTTTATTGATTTGGAAAAGGCTTTTGATCGGGTTAAATGAGAGAAAATGTTGGAAATTCTAAAGGAAAAAAAGCTGCTTTACAAATAAATGAGGATTTCACAGAATGGGTGGATCTTGGTAGAGGAGTAAGGCAGGGATGCTGTCTGTCACCAACCTTGTTTAATGTATATGTTGAAGAATTGATCCAAAAAGTATTTGATAGGAGAGAGAAAGGAGTTAGTATTGGAGGGAGGAAGATAAGAAATATAAGATTTGCAGATGAGTTAGTAATCTTAGCTGATAACATGCAAGCACTGCAAAGGCTGCTAAAGGATCTGGAAGAAGGAATGAAGGAATACGGGATGAAGATAAGCATATGAAAAACAAAGGTGATGCTAGTAAATTGTGAAGATCATACAAATGTGAGAATAAATGAAGGCATATTAGAAAAAGTTAAAAGTTATAGGTACCTAGGAACTATGATAACAGATGATTGGAGAAGTGCTGTAGAAATAAAAGCAAGAATAGCAATGGCAAAAGAGGCCTTCAGCCAAAAGAGAAACTTGCTATGCTGTAAGAACTTAGATCTGGAGCTGAGAAAAGGCTAGCAAAGTGTTATGTATGGAGCATAGCAATGTGTGGATGTGAAGCATGGACATTAAGGAAGTAGGAAAGGAATAGAATTGAGGCATTTGAAATGTGGGTGTGGAGAAGGATAGAGAAGGTGAGATGGGTAGATATTGGGAGAAACAAAAAGATCTTAAATAAAATGAAAGAAGGATGATGAAGGAAATAAGAAAATCTAACTTGTTTGATCATATGCAATTCAGAATAAAGAATTTCAGAAAAATTTCAGAAAGGCTCAATGGAATAAAGGAAATAAGACTGAAAGCAAATACAAAATAAAATTAGTGCAGGTTACAAATCATTTATCTTTTATTTGCGAAAGGGCGTAGCACTCTGGCTCCCTAATGCTAAATAATATAGTCACTAAAAATGTATTTCTCAGCACTAATAAAGGAAAACCTTCTGGCTCTGCACTTAAATACTGAAACTCTGAATGGTTTTCTTACAAGCATATTGCTAAGAACCATTTCATGAACCTGGGTTAATAGCTTGATACATTAAGTGGATGAATTTCTTTCTTAGTATATATTATAAAAGAAATCCTTTTTACAAGGTATATGCATAATATATCTTGTATATAGATCATTAAATGAATCAAAAATTATTCATCAGAAAGAATACAAGAAGTTGCAACATTGTCAAAGGCACTTCTCATCCCAAAGATGAACACAGGTTGGAAATCCCCAGGGTAGCCTGCATGGCCCTTTGTTGTTCATAATATATGTATATCATTTATGTATGCCTTAAAAAAACTGTCATTGTCATCTCTTAGAAGTAGATAAACTAATACACCTTGTTGGGAAAAATATAATTGAATTAATAACTATGTTGTACAAGGATTTAGGTATAATAAAGGAATGGTTTGAAGTAAATAATTTGTAAATAAATCAAACTAAGTCAAATTTAATGTTACCTGGAAATTCTAACAACTATCATTGTTTTAAACAGTCATATTAGAGATTAAATAAATAAATGTGATATTAAATTTGATTCGATAATAAACATGAGAGTGATATTTGATCGAAAATTGAAATTTGAATTATGTTTGTCATAAAATTGCAGAAAATAAATTTCCGAGTAATTTTATTTCCATTTATACAACATCTAAAATAATATAAAACTGTATTATATTGCCACATTATGATTTATTTTCAACTGTTTTATATCTAACTAATCAACAGAAAAGAGAGTAGAGCAGATAGAACAAAATAAGGCCATATGAAAAATATCAAAATATGATCGATAAACAAAAATTCATACAATGCTTTGTAAACTTGCTTGGTTAATGAGAAATATGGTCTGAAGTACTAAGTTTTATATATGAAATAAAAATAAGGCTATTACCTGAATATCTACATGATATTATAAAGACTAACAGTAACATATTTGGGAATAACATAAGAGGAAGAAGTGATTTCCATATTGCTTTTGTCATCTACACAAATCTCCTTATTTGTATAGTTTGTTTTTAATAGTATATATAATTTATTCCCTAAGATTGTCTTTAAATTCTATACAAGATGATATTATCTTCTTTAATTGTATCCATTGAGTAGTATGGTCATATTATTAGAAACACTTGTGTAGAACTGCTAAGGGGTCAATAGATGCAAATAATGGCTAGATAAATATTGTTCACGCTAACGATTGACATCGAGCATTCAAAGAATCAACAGAGTTTTTGCATTTCAAACATTCAGCACCATCAGAAAGCTGAGAATAAATGGCAACCCTTCTACCAATTTCATAAGAAAGATACCTTTGCTCCCTGATAGTCATGTGGACAGCGCGTTCGCCTTTGGTGAAAGCGGTCCCAGGTTCGATTCCCGGTGGGAGCCAATGTGCGAAATGACCTCAGCTGTCGAAGCACTTTCAACAATACTACTACTACTACTAAGATACCTTTCAGAGTAAAAATGGAGATTTCATTTGATTTAACCAACGAAAATCAGAACCAAGATTTACAAGCAAAATATCTAGATTTAGACACATATTCTGAACAGATCTAATATTGATTTAAATCATAGACTACAGTCAAATAAAAGATTATCACAATTATTTGCTTCAAAAATGGATTTGAGTATTCATATATTATATATTCATATATTATATATTCATACCTGAGAGAGATTTCTACATTCATATCCATTATTCACATACCTGATATTGCTCCCATTAAAAAACTTGTATATGTTTAAGGAATTGAAACTTTGTTATATTTTGAGTGGTAACATGTCAATTATCTCTGATAATGCTTTTAATTATAATTTGAGAAAAATACGTACCTTATATTTAAGCCAAATTTAAATGTTAAATATTTTTAATATCTTGCCTGAAAAAATAGAAACGTTGCTATAAATTTCTAGTTGTCTAGAATATTGACAAACGAAAATATTGATGGATTATAAAATATTATTTTGGTAGTAATAGCATGGAAGAAGGAGAAGGATCCTCCTTACATGGAAATAGTACTTCTTAACAGAAATAATAACATTTACCTAGAAGTTCATCTCATCAGGACAGTGGGACATTCACTTTGAATATTGATGGAACTTATATTTACCAGATAAAATTAATGGATGTAATGCAATAATGCTGAACTTAGCTAAAATCCAAAATCACTTGTAATATCAATTAATATATATGTATAATTAATATTAAATTAAGTTAATGATATCTTCAACAAGTCAATAATTTCACTTCATTCTGCAAACCATCTTAATATAGTCTATTGTAAAAGAATTATGGTAAAATTTTTACATGTTGTTTTCGTATTTGTTCATCAAAACTCGGGGAAATAATCACTTACATTGTAAATTTTAGTTCCTGAAAGCAATGGCTCAGCAATCAACATTTGCTATAGCTAGCCATGCACAGAACTTGAAGTAAAGAAGCAACCGTTATTAGGGTGCATTATGTACCCAAATATTGCTCCTAGAATATTTTAAATTCTTTCCATAAATGAAATGGAAATGATGAATCGGACATCCCGAATGAACCTATTACTCTGTAATACAGTAGAACAACAATGGAATCTGAACTACTCAAGGAATAGTACTTAAATGAATCAACTACAAAAGAAAATATAAATAGGGGGTAAACATACATTTGAAGTTTACCTTTCAGGGAGAGTTCGCACAATTCATTACAAACATTTTTCACTGATTCATTCATAAATTACGACTAGGCTTCAGTTTAGAAGGTTGCATTTTAATCCAAGTGAATTTCCATCTAACATGAATAGCTTATACAATAATAATACATTTTACATTGTATATATTCTTTGTATAACACACGATAATGCTTTAGTTCATTGGATTATAATCATCACAAAACAATTCTACAGTTTCGATCGTTTCGATAGAGATCGATCGAGGAATCTCGAGTCAATATCAACGATATTAAGAGGGATTTCCAATCAAGGAAACAATTGGGCCGTATGCATGAAAGGAAGCAAAACCTTTTACTTCCAAAATTTCGAGCAAATGCTTCAACAATTATGTATAAAAATTGAAGTAAAAGCTTTTACTTTTTTCATAAGCAAATGCTTGTTTGGCTGAGCTTTTGCTTATCTGAGAAGAAAAGGTTATGCATAAAGATTACCTTTTACTCGGAAAGGAAAGCAAATGCTACAAATCGGATGCATCTAGTTTGTCGTATACTCAGCGGCTGAGTAAAAGGTTGTGTCCGGTCATGGCAGAAATAGTGAATGTGCGGAGCGCAAAAGTATAGAAAACTCGATCGAGTCCACTTAATAAAGACTTTAAAAATTTGTTCCGTGTCGAGGAGGACAACGTAAAGTGGTTAACAGAGACTTTCTTAGGGGAAGTAATCGAACATCGAGGTGTAGCATAGAATGAAATTATTTTTAAGGTCTCTCAGATCTGGGGTTTCAAAAAATCGTTGGCGAGGAGTTAGGAGTAGATCAAAGCACGGTATCGCGAGTTGTTTCTAGTACTCTGGACAGAGTGGTAGCACAAGCTGAACACTGGATTGAATTCCCAGCAACAGACGGAGAGGTAATGGAATTGAAGACGCTGTGGCAGAGAAGGTTCCATTTTCCAGCTGTTATTGGGTTGTCTGTACCCATGTTGCCATAGAAAAACCTATAGATTACATGGGGATGATTATGTAAATCGCAGAGGTAAGGCTTCAATAAATGTTCAGGCGAATTGCGACGTTCGAGAAATGTTTACTAGCATCGATGTAAGTTGGCCAGGATCAGTTCATGCTGCCCGGATAAGGAAAAATTCAAGTGTTAGAGAGACTATGTCTATGACCAAAAATACAGTGATTATTGGTGACGATGGCTACGGAAGAGAACCGAGGCTGATGACACCGTACAGTGATCCTATCAGTGCTGCACAACTCAACTTTCATAAGCTATTAAAAAGAGAAAGAGTTTTTATAGTGTTCCTTCAGGTAGCTGAAACGACGGTTCCCAATTTTGAAGTATGTTAGCTGGGTAAAGTTGGCAAATATTCCCAAAATTGTAGTGGCATGACATAGTCTTCTCCGCCCCTACCTTCCGCTTTAACAATGAACTCAACTTTTAGTACTCGCATGTGATTAATTAATTTTCCATCACTTACGTCTTACTTTGTAACGCCCATTGTTTGCATCTTCAGTCCTCAAACCCTCTCAAATGCCTCCCCTCCCCCTTTAATAATCCAATTGCAAGAGTTGGGCGAATCTGATGATACCTAACAACCTTAAACGGGTCGTTTATGAAAATTAATAGTCGATTTACACAAAAAATATATTTCATGCATAATATATAGTTTTTGTGAAGGTATATAGATTGACATAGCAATTATATTAAATGTATATGTTTCGAAAATGTTTGAAATTATTATGGATAGTAACACAATTAATTTTAATTAATTCAATCGAAGAAGCATTGGTGGAACTCTGAAATTGGATTCATATTAAATAAAAATTCAAAATTCCACAAAACAAAACCGGACGGTCTCACATTAAGGTTTTTGTTTCGTGGAATTTCGAATTTTTATTTAATATGATCCCGTCAGTAAATTCAATTAAAATTTTTACTAGCAAATACTCAAAGTTAGTGAATAAAAATATTGTGGTGACAGAACTTTCACCATAACTTCATTTAGTTCCAATGAATCTTATGCACCCAAACTTTATATTGGCAGCACATCCTCACTAGAGGATGATTATTATCTTCCACAAACACCACTGATATTCACAATTGAATGTAATTCAAGCCGAAAGTTGATGTATGTAACTTGGAATATATCTGAAGTTCTCACAAATTTTACTGCTCTAAAAACTTCGTGATGCCACCCATATTTCCTATCATGTTCAAAAATATTTTCGTTTCATTGTTGAACACGATATTTAATTTGCGAAATTCGGTATTATTATAAGACGCGTGATATTTATCGTGGTACAGTCCTGGCCAAAATTAACGCAGCACCGGCCGTAGGGATCGCTAGGGAGGTGCTGCGTTAATTTTGGCCAGGATTGTACAGCTAGCAGCATAAAAAAGTTACCACCTTCGATGCAACCAGCATAACTCGAGAAGGGCGAGTCTTTCAGATTCTCTGTTTTGAGCGCGCTTTTCGTCTTCCTCTTTATGCCTGGCACGTTTTGAAGGCTTTTGTGACGATATATATTTTATAAATAATTGCTGAAAGTCATTGCTTTTGCTGCGGTAGAAGCAGTATTGTATTATGAAAGTATTAAATTCGTATATCGTTAAATCGGCTTGAAACTCAAGCGTAATTCGCTCTTCTTCATAAAATATTGGACATGAATTACTTTGGCTGCTCATATCTCCTCCTAACATAAAATATTCCATCAATGCAGATTTAGAATGAAATTGGTTATTTCAGTTAATGCTCCCATGCCCGCAGGATGATCGTTTTCGTAAAGATTATGATACGATAATTAAGAGAATATGAACTACTGTAAATTAGGTCAACGGAAGAAGGGGAAATTAAAAAAATCTGATGTGGCCAACACATGACTTTCTCCGTATTTATTGAAAACATAACCCTATGCCGGTAATAACTCTAAAACAATGAGTGTTACAGGAAAATGTTTCATACAAGCTTTGTAGTAAAAAATATTATCTACAACTTTGGTACATAATTGTATATACTTACATCGCATTCTGACAGAGATAAGTATGAAAAACTTCCTTTTCTGGGTAAACAACAACTTCCGGTTAACCATTATTGCGGAATAACTCCTAAACAATCAGTGTTACGAAAAAATGTTTCATACAAAAGTTGTAGTAAAATACATAATCTACAACTTTTGTGTGTAAATGTATATACCTATATTGCGTTCTTATAGAGATATTTAAGAAACAAAATTTTGTTCCGGATAAACCGTAACTTCCGGTTAAGCGATATTCTCCAAAAACTAATCAACTCTTGGTATTGTTAGGAAAATCTTAAATATGAATTTTGAAAATGATCGAATCATTACTTTTTAAGATAGAGCGCACACAAACTTTTTAACCACAGACAGACAGACAGACAGACAGACAGACACACAGACAGACATGTTCGGGAAAATAGCTAAAACATGCTCTATGGGCCCCAAAACATCTATTTCCGTCGAAATCTGAAGGTCGAATTTTTTTGCGAATACAATACTTTCTCTATACTACGTATAAGGAGAAAGTAAAAATGTAATAAGAATAAAAATGGGGTAATAATGAAACAATACCTGCTATTAAAAATAATGATATGTGATAGTGGAATTCAAATAGGAAATAAGTTGCTAGTTTTCATTGAAAACGAATTTGTGAAAGTCGCCACGTTGTTTGGACGCCATTTACATTTGCAGGGAATTTTGATTTAAATAATTTAAATAGTAGCACACTTTATACTTTATGTGAGATGATATCAGTATAGGCCATCTGTCCTCGCTATAATCTCGCAATAATCTTTTCGCCATCGGGCTGCGAAAATCATTATCGTTGAGAATAGGGTCATGTTGTCGCGTATTTCGTCATGTAAATCACAGCTAAGAAATATATATAATAATTATTGTCTATACAGAGTTATATTCTTGAAGGATACTCAGCCGAGGGCTCCGGTCGTTTAGGACTTACTACTATCGAACCTGTAGTCTTTTAACAAACCGCTTTATATTGTATGTGCGAACATTTCTTTTGAATAATTAAATCAGAAGGACTAGTCGCGCAGAGTCGAGTCAAGCACCAAAAGAATTGAATAATATACTTCTAATTATTTAATTCCTTTCATTTACACCTTCTCCGTAATAAATGTTTGAATGCTAAAACGATTAATAATTTCAACATTGGAAAAAGGTATGAGCCAACAATTTTAGACATAACAACTCCATTTTTAAAATATACACGTAATGCACTCATGCATGAATAATAAATTTAAATCTGCTACTACGGATTTCAGCGGTCAGTCCCCTTTGGTGCTATTTCTGCTCTCCTTGTTTTCGTCTACATAACGGTATATGAGTGCCATTCATACCGGCCTTCTCGACGAAACAAAGGTGGCTTCTCCGTGGGGGTGAGAGAGGAAAGAAAAAGGGTCTTCCATGCAGTGGTGACAGGATACGTTTTCAGTCCGACTAAAATTCGACGCATCTTTTAGGGTATTTGTGTGAGATAGAAAATTGCTTGAAAATGCCATTCTTAGATGTGGACGGAAATATAATGAAAAGTTCGTCAATGAAGGAATATGAATGGTGTTACAGTTAATTACTTATATATTTTTTACATAAAGCATGGAGACGATGATAGGAAAATAAACAATGGGGGTATGGACAATTTTATGCTTACTAAGAAGAGAATGCTGATTCTCTTCAACACTAAGGCAATACATCTAAAAATGTAAAGATAATTTGGTAAACAGGCTCAGAAGTGATGTGCACAGATCCTGGGATGTAGGCTGTTTATAAGATTGAGAAAATGGTTCAATTACATGATTGAGAAAACGATGTAAGCCATTTTAAGAGAAAATAATGCAGGTTAGAAGGTGACCGGAAAAATATTTTTTCAATGGTTCAGCCAGAGAGAATGTAAATGAGATCAACCATTCGAAAAAGTTCCGATTTTTGTGGCAGTGTTCAAGTTTCATTTTCCTTACCTACTGCATTTGGTGTTATGTGAACTTACTTCTAAATCGTTCATTTACATCCAAAATTCATAAACCATTAACAATAGACCTATCATAGTCGAAATTATTTATTATCACTGTAAATTTATTTTGCTTCGAAAATTAGTAGGATATAATCACGTAGGCATATAAAAATATGCATACAATTTGCATACATTCATGCATATAATTAGAGCTTCCGCCAGTTAATCATAAATGCCGAGGAATTCACACATTTAAATTTCTGCACCTTCAAGATATCGTAAATGTCTTCCTTATCTTTAAACCAAAAACTTTTAAGGAAGAATAGGCGAGGCCCATGAAACCAGCATTAATATTCAGCAGTAATAGATTCTCCTGACAATAAGAAATATTTCCCCAGAAGGGAAGCTTTACCCATCATATTTAAGAGTAATTATGGGTAACAAGTATGAGATGTCAGTATTTCTAGTGCTGTATCTGATAATGGCTGATGGACTTAACTGGCCTCTCATTAAAAAAAGGAAAGGGAAAATACGAAGCCTAAATTCTAATTATTAAACGGCTGTTACCGATGTAAGGGCAACTCAAATTGATTACGCCTGATTTAGTAGTTTTACTAAATGTAATTTCCGTAAAAATATAGTCATTGCTCAACGACTATAAGAAATGGCGGAAATAACTAAGGACAAAGATTCAAAATTTCTTATATAACACTATTTCACAAAGTAACGGCTTCTTCAATCAATTTGACTATAAGGAAATTATTCAGAGAACTTGAACCAAAGAAAGCTGCATCCATTGCGAAGGAAATTGATTACAATCATCGGGAAGGGGTAATCTGAAGATTATTGATATTCTGGGCAGGCAGACGTTTAGAACTAGTTCCCCTTAATGGATAAAAGAAAGTTTAACTAAATATTGTGACCGGGTGTAATCGTTAAAATTCCGTAAGCTACGCGTATAATTTTATCATTGAGAATCTTCAAGGGATCTGAGAAGAGCACACAAACACTGGGAACGGTCTCCCAGACTGCCCATGTCTCGGACCGTCTCTGCTTTCAGCAGTAGAATTAAACATATATTAACCATAGAAAGATCACTCCCGTAGAAACTTAAGCTTCGTAAAATGCCAATTCCAATATTAAGTTCTCAATATTTACATTCAACTTTTCAGGCCTTTTTCGCTATTTCTTCTAACCAATGTTTTTCATAAACCTTTGGGACATCCTTACAAATCAATCAACAACAAAACGGGAAAATTTAAGAGATAGCTATTTGCGTAAACTAGCGTTCCTTTGGTTCTTTTTTATTACTATCATTGGATGTATAGGGTTTTCAATTCTTTTATTCCATTAAAAGATAGACACAGTTATTAGTTTCGTAGATTTTAAGAACCTTTAAAATTAATATAAAAAACACCAAAAGCAAGTGAATATATTTTTCTCTCAGTGTTGATGATAGCCAAAACGTTAAACTCATCTTGATTCACTTATAAAATTTGCTAGTATATCTCACCTGGTTTATAAAATAAAAAATAAGGATGTCATTTAAATACGTATTTAAACTCAATTATAATCGTCATTACTGTAACACACACGCAATAACTTGCCCATTCTGTGTCGAGTACTAAAAACTCATACCTTTAGCCAAGTCTTAGGTTTGGTTAGACCTCGATTAACCCATTGTCATGCAAAAGTAACAGATCTACGGATAGCGGTCTTATCATTTTCCATAACTGATAATTAAAAGATGGTTATCTTAAAATACTGAGAACTTTGAAATAAACAAATTGTAATACTCTTCGGAGGTGATTCGTTGATCAATAAATAGCTAAAAATACGAGAGGAGTAACTTTTGAGAAATAAAATTTCGAGAATTTTACCAAAAGGACGTCTACCGCTGGCCATTTACTACAGTATTTACTGGAAGCCATTACTTTGAAACGATAAGGAATCCATGGATCCAATTTTTAGGACAGTGGTTTCATCAAGCTATTTATTATTATTTTCATTTAATCCACATCAGATAAACAGTGAGATCTCGTAAGTTTTAGGCCGAAGAACATACAATATTTCTAATCTGTTGCTCTGCAGTCCCACTTTATGAGAGATTTATTTCTTCGAGTCATTCTTCTAATTGCGAGCTAAAAATTAAACATATATCAGAGAAGGCTAGCGAACACATTATTTTAGATAACATCAAAATGAATCAAGCAAATTGCAACCCAAATACTCTTCTCCCAACGAGAAAGTTTTTCCTTTCCATTCCCGTTTGGATATATATATATATACGAAAGTGTTTATATTGTAAAAAATGGTGACACTTCGTCCTTGCTTCGATCCCAGACGAGTCAAAGCATTTCCGTGAGAAATGCACGTAAAGTTCATTTTTGTCTCTGCATGCTTCATTTCTTTTGCAAAATTAAATTAAAAATAATAGTCATACGAGATTGAGACAAGAACCAATAGCAGAGTAAATGAATAGAAAACCTTATTTTGGTCGTTTATTGTTGTTTCCGAATTGAATTTTTGAGATTTTTTACGGAATACACGAAAAGTTTTGTGAGTATAAACAGCCGGTCCCCCTGACGACAAATGCAATTTTTGAATCCGAGATCCTGCTTTTTGGCCTATTTGAAATTAGGAAGAAGAGAAAAGTTGCTGGTTTCGTTCACATTGATGAGCATAATCAATCGTTGGAAGTGATTTATACGATCGATTTTCGAAAAACGAAATGTGAGTTAATTTGATACCGAATGTTGTATTCAGTTAAATTCATTTGTATTGTTTTGGAAATGATTTAATAATCTGTTATCGAAAATTAAAGTGAGAGTGACTTTGAATGCTGCATTCAATTCGATTCATTTCTTTAGTTATCTTCCAGTTGATCGTCGTCAAATTAAATAGTACGCGTTAACACATCAAATGTTGCGGCAGATAATGGATAGTAGTAAATGATCATTATATAAATAACGAAAATTCTCCATCCAAACGCGAGAGCCGAGCTAGCGTAACGTACCATGTTCTCCATCTTTCTTTTCTCTCCCTCCCTTTTCGAGAGAAAGGCTCGCCGGCCCGAATTTTGGACTTAGAATTTCTTGGTGGGTCAGGGGTGGTAACTTTTTTTTGCTGTTAGCTGTACAAAGCGAAACACGTCGGTTTGCGTGGGGTCGATAGTTATTTACTAAATCATAATATTTAAGTGGTATCTATACTTAATGGTAATATTAATTAATAGTTATCGTATCCGATCGGGATAGCGGTGAGGGCAATGCAAGGGTCAGAATGACTGGATGCACTTGAATATGGAGGCAAACTAAAAGATTCGAGAATATACGGTAAAACGCAAAGCATTTGGTAAAATGTAATTTATTGAAAGGAATTTATATTCATAATAAAAAGCGAATTTTAAAAAATAACTTGTTTTCAACCCCTCCTTTTTGCATGTTTTTATCTTACACCATACATTTATAATCAAAATTCTATGCTATGGAGCATGTACGATTCCTGACTAATCTCCTCTATGAAAGACCAGCTTTGGATTAATAAGAAAAATATTTCTCCCTTTGTATCAGATCCTCGCACCGAGGAGGACAAATAGGTATAAGCCCTTATTACTTGAACACAATCGCGAACGATATTTTCCCAATTATTTCGGATAAAATGCACCGCCATGTTTCTTATAGACCATTCCTCCAAACATGAGAAAGAGTACCTCTACATATGGGAGTTATCTATAACTTTTTCACACGATTATAATAATTTTATTAATAATAAAATTAATGAAAACTCAATTACAAGCAACAGTTACCGATTTACATTTCAAATGAGCAAGTATATGATCTCCGTGTGGCGGCTAAAGCTGATTCCTTTATTTTCATGGAAACAAACAGACTTTTTACTCGTCATTTGAAGCATTTGCTTGCAAGTAAAAGCAAATGATTCAAATGCATATTAAGAGAAGGTTTTGCTTTTACTTCTGCCTTTTTACATTTGAGCAAATGCTTTTTTTTTATTCATACGGCCCAATGAAGTAAAATAAATTTTCTCCCATTAACATTTTTTTAAATAATTTAATAATTTGTCACAAACATCCGCCTGGAGAAAGTTGTCTTTGCTCAGATTATCCCTTTTTAGTTTATTATTGCGTCGAAACTAATACCCATTGGTTTCACCACTCCCTCCCGGCGTAGCTTTGAGTGTTTCAATTTTCCGCTAAAAATAAACTACACTCGGGCTTTGTTAGAACTTGAGCGCTGTCTTCAGAGGCTCCGATGGAGTGTCGACGCCCCGCTTCCGACGAACCACCCAAGACGGCGACGCTAACAGTAGTGAACAATTGCAACAGATACTTATAGCCAACAGTTCGTCGATGTAGTAATATCGTAAGGAAAAGTTAAGTAAATATGCAGCAGGTATATTTTGCATGAAAACTTTTATTACTGGTTATAACAATGAAATCGTAAGCTCAAACAATATCTTTGAATACCATCGAAATGAAGGCAGTTCACCAAGCCGAAGAATTCCTGAAAGAAAAAAAAGCCGAGTTACAAATATTTCTACCGTAAGATTTTGAGAACTTAAATTTAAAATTTGGCTTTTAATTACTTCAGAAACATTTTGAAGGGAAAGAAAAATAGCAACCAGATTTACACAAAGAACAACAAAGTTCATTTTAGGAATTTTAAAATTGAAGTCCAACTCCAAATTTTAGAAAAGCTTCGAAATTTAAGGTCATGATATATTGTGAAAAAAATTCAAAAGAATATAGAATCTACATACCCAGACATTTCTCCAAAAAAAGTTTCTCCAGGCCGTCGAATTTCTTCTATTGCTCGTTAAAAAAACTACCAGCTTCTGGAAATAAGATAAATCTAAAATCTTTAACTATTGGAACTACTTAGCAATTAAATCTACATTCCAATCACTCAAGTTTTTGAATAAACTTTTGAAAGGAATCTAAAGAAGTTTAGTAACATTTAAAAAAAAAGATCACAAAAATGAAAAGAATAAGTATGCACGAGTTTCCAAGCCACGCAAAGACGTATCGTGCCAGCTCGTTTCTCCTTTTGACTGGAGGAGTTCGCCAGAAAATTGCAATCGTTAAGCATTTCGGGGGATTGGGACGCTCACGACAATTGCAATTAACCAGCCCTATAAAACCATGGTGTGACAAAGGCATGAAAACCAAGTGCCACGGAAAAGATAGAGAGAGATACTTTTAGAAGACTAAATTTATTCTATTGGCTAAAAAGCCGGTCTGATTTAGTGTGTGTAGTGCCTGCCACTTCAATTTCCCACTCCCCCCAAACACTAATGTAGACCTGTTTACACTAACGCCCTTAGTCGGGCCCTTTTCTAAAGATCCTACCACCTTTTCACCTGAAAGACGACGATCCTTACCTTGAGCTGTGGGAATCCTCCAGCGGCGGGGGTACTCTGCTTTCCATCGGCGAACTGAACCTCCTCTTGAAGTCACTTCACTATTTTCACTATTATGCACAAAAATGACCATAGCTCACAACACAAAAACCACTCACTTTCTTCTAGATCTTCTTAACGAGTTGCTTGAGATTCCAATGAGCTGCAGCGGCTTCGATCCGTTGGCGAAGTCCCTGGAGGCACTTTTTTCGTCTTCGATTTGGTCGAGAATGTTCTTGGAACCCGGAGAATTGGGCTGGCTATCTTGGGTGCTCTCAAAACGTAGTCTTGCAGAAAGGAGTTCGATCGGCCACCTCCGCCATTCAACTCGCCAACATGGGTTGAATGGTGCAGAGGTTTCAGACTGCAGGAAAACGACGTGGATATTGTCAGGAACGAGATGAACCGATTCTTCCGGCGTGTGGTAGTTTGGTTTTCTGGAAGCCTTTCGTGAAGAGGTGGATGCTCCTTTCGTTGGGACTGCCTCGAACTCATTCTCCCGAAAAAAGACAAGTACCCACAGTAGGATGGCAATCTTACTCTTCAACATCGGGAAGTGTAACTGCAAATCGAACTTCTGCTGAAGCAATGGAAGTTAATGAGCTGGTCGTCGCCAAAAAGTCGAGAAATTCGGCGTCAGGAGTTCGCTCTGAAGCAGTCTCCGCTATCACACTCGACCTCCTCGATCCGCACGGTGCGTTGCAAAATGTGACAGCGCTCGCTTCTCAGGGAATATATAGGAAAAATGGAGGGAGAAGGGTTCGAAGGAAGGTCAGGGAGGGGAAGAGAGGTTAGGAGCTAGCAGTGGCCTCTCCATCGGACGGATTTAATTTCAGTACTATACTCTTTCACACGCGTTTTCTCATTTTAGATATTTTTTTCAAAAGTTTAACAATTAAATGTTTACGGTAATCAGAGCCAATTTTAGGTACCTCTGTGTTTAGGTTCTCAGTAATTTTCGGCGTGGTTTTCGGAACACATAACTGGGAAAGTGGAATGTTGTTGCTATATTACCATTGCAATTCCTCGCAATTGTATGGATCATGAGATATTAGCATTTAATGCAATTTCTACATAAAAGATTTTCCCTCCTTTATCGGAATAAATTCAGTATTTGGAGAGCATCAAGAAAGTCGAAATCAAACTAAAATTTCTGAACATCCTCACTTTAGCTCCACAGATTATCGATTAAGGTAATAATGAAATTATATTATATACTGATTAATAATACTAATTATCAATATTTTTACAAGGTATTTGATTATTTAGACCAGTTTCGGCGGCGTAATTTTAACACAGCTCTTCGACAATGTAATTTTGACTGATTGATATTAAGATGCATAAAAGAGACTTTAACGGGTGAATAAGACAGTTTCAAGGTATGGATTTTTAATAATGCAGTAGGTCCTCCTCCATCCTCCTCACTAACTTCTTAACCTTTGTGAAGCTTATTCATTTTTGAACGGGTCAGTCATACGGAGTCATAAAATGGCACTTTAAATTCCTTTTCCTCGTAATGCAGAGATCGTACCATTCAACTCCAAAACTCATTATTTCGGCTCAAAAACCAAGGGTCCATTTATACTGCCGCGATGCGATGGGGAGCATATGACTAAGCGGTGGGATGCGATCGACTGTTGAAACGTGAATTCGGAGCTTCGGACGCTCGTAGATAAGGTTCGACTTACTTAGGAGGCAACAGACCTAAATCGATGAGTAATTGATGTGTACGTACAGCGTAACTCTCAATTTTATCCCTTTCGCAGTGAAATTCATCAATCATATTTTTTATTATATCTTGACATTTCTTCGAATCCAATACGAATATTTTGAGAAATTTGATATCCAAAGACAGTAATGATCCAACGCTTATCAAAATTTAGTGCAACTTGTATTCTATTACATCATTATTATTTTGAGTAATTGTAAACGAAGATCTCACGTCCTCATAGTGTGACTGCATTACACTTTCTTTTGGAATGGCATTAAAACGGAATTAATTTAGAAATTGTAAAAGACTCCTTGTTGTTTTCTGAAAACAAAAAGGTTTAGGATTACTCTCTGAGTTATCTAGATTTCCTCAAAAAGACCGGTCGCGTTTATGTCATACTTATTCTTCGAATGCTTTGATGGAGATCCGACCCCCCGGAATGTATGCATTGAGTATGAGATGGAGGCATTCGAAGCTCCTTCTGCTATCTGTTGAACACGTCACATACAATTTAAGATGAAGAGTCGTAAAATGCAGGCCCCATGCAATGTGCGACGGAGAAAGTCTAAAGATATGGGGAAAATGGGAAATTTTAACTAAAACCTAAGTCGGCTGAATGCGCCACATGACGGCTGCATCACCGGATCACGCGCCTGGGCTCACGCGCCTGGGCGCACGAGCACCGATAAGCGAAATGCGATAGAGGCGAAGCCTTTTGTGACCTAACTATTGTCGGACCAAAAATTGTATGAACCTGGACTTTGAAGCTTTCCTCTAGGTTAACCTGATTTATATTTGAATTTGTTATACATCATTTTATAGAGCAGTTCTCTACATTTAAATGATGAGCATTACCAGTCTATGTCATTCTCCTACATCAGGGGTACTCAACCTGGTGCCCGAAGCGACCTCGTACAGTGCTCGCCAAGCTTCGATAAAAATATTTTTTTATTTGCCGCAACATTATTTCTTGGGATTGCACTATCGGGGATAGAGTAGAGGTTAGGCGGGGAAAGGGTCAGAAACTTGGTTATCCTGGACTTGGGTTTAATAAACATTTTACCACTCTTATCGCATATGTCCAGATTAACAAGACGCATATCTATGTCATATTTAGTTCATTATGCGAATGCGAAGATTCAGCTCAGCTCAGCTTATCAATGTATCAAACTCCTCGTAATCAAGGACTGCTGCTTTTCGGAACGCAGCGGTGCACAGCAGCGAAAACCTTTATAACAGATGTATCAAATATTCTTCGGAGATAATGACTTTCTCACATGAGAGGTTCTCACATATGAGATGTGAGGTTGTGATGAAATTATATTCGCTGTAATATTTTGGATCTTGTTCACCATGGAACGTTTCTTTTTCAAACGGCCAACGGTGAACTGGAAAAGTGATAATATTGCCAAGGGATGGCCTGAATGTCACCATGGACGGAAATGTTATGTGGTGCCTGCTTCGCTTTTGGAAGCGCCCTTTGGTGCCCGGGCGCCATAAAAGGTTGAGTACCCCTGCCCTACATCATCAGAGCTGGCGTGAAAAGAAACCAAACTTTTAGCAAAAGTGTGATATATATTCCAGAAGCTTGCTTAGTGGTTTCGAGATCCAAACTTGATTGATTCTCATTTGATAAGCATCTTAATTAAAAATCGATACTTAGCATTAATGATGGGAAAAGTTGTTTCATGCTTGTATCATGGCTTGTATCTGGATAGCAAATCCCAGGCTATTCTCCTCTCAGAAGTATTAAGCTATGAAAATGAACTATATCAAACTAAAATGTGAATTTGAATTTCATCTTTTTACATTTACAATAACTCTTCTCTACATCCAGGTAAAGACCCAGAGTGCTAGTCACTTTTTGGTGAATGGCATGAGATGCAAATATCATGATTCTACTTCACCTATCAATCGCTTTTGTACATTGTTTGCAGAAAAAATGAATTTTTGAATCAATATGTTATAGCTTCAATTTCTTGATTTGTTCCACATTATTAGAACCTCTATAATAAGGAGGTTGCATGATCTCAGTTCCATCTTATGAGAATATGCTTTCTCTGAACTAATATAGCTAGTTTAGCATTTGCTTAAATCTCCTATCTTCTAAAGAATCTAAGCCCTGAATCATCTGAGTAACGCTAACTACTTTAGCATAGCAATTTTTTTTCTAATCTTATAGCCTTTATTTGTACCTTTTCTAATCCTGAGTGTAACACATGTTGACAGGGTCCCATATATACATGCATACTCAAGATGAGGACTAACTAGAGCAAAGTAACATTTCCTGCAAATTTTTGCCTCGCTTCTACAGACCTTTCTTTTAATGAAGAGGATAACTTCTCTTCCACATATATTTTGGATATAGATACTCCATGATAAATTATTCATCAGAATTACTGCAATTTTCACAATTCTATTGTCAACAAGTTTACGGCTTGAAAGCTGTAAGAATTATAATTTGTAATAGATTTTCTTTAAAAAATGATTATTAATATATATCCTCAAATAAATATATGCAGGTAATAACTTAAATTTTTTTTCGGCCCACCTTAATAAACATCTCTTTGAAGATATGTCAAAACTTAATTGCTTAAAATCTTGAATTGCTATTCTCTCTCTTTTAATATGTGTCAAATAGTTTAAAATATCTCATGTCTAAACTTAAATTCTGACATTTCTTAAAAATATGTACCATCCACTCCTATGTAGACGTAGGATTATTAATGACAATTCATTTGCTTCATTTATGTAAAGATAAAACAAAGCAGAGCATCAGTGGGTTGTGCAAATATTATCTGAAAGGATAATACAAAAATAAGCACATTAAAAGTAATTCAGCAGATAAATAACAAAACTTTATTGGAAAGCTTACAAAATATTGACAGATTAATACCAGTAAACAATTATGATGCATTCAACAATAGTACTGCTATTTACATAAAATATATTTACCCTCTAATTTTCAAAATACATATTCAACTTTCATTCATTCATTTCTTCAATCTCATAGCCACTCAGCCTCAAAAACATATTTTCAACCAGACTAACAAAAAATTCCACTTTGCGTTTGGGTCATTCACATTCACAGTTTGGTAGGTAATTCATTAAATAAAAATGATAAAAGAATTGTGAATTAATGTTCCTCTCTTTTGTATAGATATGTATGTTACAATTGATTTACAGAAATAAGAGAAATTAAACGAATGAGTTTCAAACTATAATTTTTCTCTTCATTACCAACAGTAACTCATATAACAATTATGGGCAGAGGATATCAAAGTTGGTCTTTCTGACTTAAGAGACATCTCAACAATATGACCTTACAGTTCATGAAATGATAATAACTTTCGTACATAGAGAAGCATTGAACAGTTCATCAGAAAAGATTAGAAGGTAATAATGCTTAAGTGTTCAACTTTATGTTGATGACTTCAAATTTTGAATAAACCTACAAATTTAGCTGGTGATATATATATAACCTAATTTGGGGCCAGTGAATGCTATTTGGAATGTAAAATCTCTGTTTGGTTATGCATATGCACCCAAGCTTTGGTTTGGAGCTCAACCACTTTTAGGTTTTCCACATGAAGCATATTTCTTATCAATTCATATTTTGAATACACTCTGACTCATTCCTTAGAGGTTAGCTTTCCAAAATTTTTTAGGTGCTACATATAATTAGTGTTCCTAGTGTAGCTTTCCTCAACTCAGTTTAGTATTGGTAGCTAGTAAGATCATGATTCATATACATTGATAGATATTTTTTTTATTTTTGCAATTTTAAGTTTGGCATAGACATTAAATCCTGACATTTCCTTGTGAACCGAACTTTTGGTAACTTTTGGCTGTAGCACATATGTAATAAATACTTGCATTAATTTTGCTAGGATTAACTTCACTCCATGAATCCTATTTAATTTTCTTGGCCTTTCATTTAATGTTGACTAACATATGTATGGATTTGTAAATGAACAAAAATTATATCTTCCAAGTCAGTTAAAAGTAAATCATTAAACATTTACGAATTATAAAATGCGATCCCATGTATTACTGTAGCCAAATTTATTTATTTTAATTATACTAAGAGTTTTCTCCGAACAGAATCATTAGTTTTCCATGGCCAACTTTAGCACAGCGACACACAGTAAAATATGCAACGGATGTTGAGCATAACCCAATATTTTACCTAATAAATTATTGATGGTAATTTGCATTTATCATTGGAAGATTAAAAGGTTTATTTTATTTCATGTCCTCAGAATGATGCATACTCCAAGAAGCATAGTACATACATACAGTATGCATGTACTATGACATACATCAGTATGCATGTTAGAGCGAGCATTGCATTCATTCTATGCAATTGATGTATTATCATGGCTTTACTTTAAATTCTGATAATTACAAGCATTCAATTAACACATTTTTGTTGATGATATTAAATATGCATGTAATTACCACAGTTTTCCTGCTTTACAACTCATTCTCTTTGGTGTAGATATCTTTTAGATTTTGGTGGACTCCACCGGCTTTAGCTCTTTGTTGCACTGACTCTGGAGCTTACAGTATCGCATCAAGATCTCTCAGAGTTGATTTGGGACTAAAGACGCTATTGTACTGATGGGATATGAGCTACAGAATAGCTCACCAGGACCAGCCGCATCCTCGGCTCATCCTGGTTCCATGTAACTCGTCTAACGTTCTGTGAATGTGTTATTGATGTTTTCATTGCTAGAGCTCCTGAAAACTTCAGACTAAACTGCTGACCAATACTTTTTAATTGAAAGGGAATTGGCTATCCCATCAAAGTATTTTAATGACCGATTTTGAAATGGTTAATATGCTAACTTACAAAGGACATTTAGCATAGACAACTGCCGGCTGTTAAAACAGTGTATATGCATATAAATTTATGTATATGGCAGCATATATGTGCATAATAAGCACATATACAGTGCTGCAAATATTGTGGCCACATGTCTTAAGGTTTGCTTTAGATTCGTGGGAAAATGATATTTCAATTTCTGACACTTGAATTTTGGGGAGTGCATAAGATTGAAAGGCATGTTATTTTTGAGTGAATATGGTATTTAATTTTCCAGAGCATTAATGGTTACAGAGATTTAAGAAATAGTGTTCTCAGTTATAGAGTTCCAGATGAAAATATTAAAACTATCTTACATAGGTTTAAACTTTCTCATACATATGAGTTTTCAAGGGTAAAAATTTCTCACTGATTGTGAGTTTTCTTGTTTATCTAAAATAGATTGAATTAAGTCCAACCTAATTAAAAAATTCAATTAAAGAAGAAGAATTTAACCAAATATTTTAATTTAAGCAATTTCACAGAAAAAAATTCTTTGATTTCAGCTAAGTAAGAAAGGGGAATCTCTAATACAATTTCTACATGCACATAATCTTTTAAGTCTTTGTAAAAGTATTCACGCATTCTGAATCGCAGTCAACAATCATAATATAAAAAATATCATAAAATTATTCATTACCCTTGAAATGCAATATCATCAACCTCTTCAAACAAATTTGGTTGTTCTTTTGTCATAGACCAAAATTCTCTCTAAATAATCTCTCAAGACAACTCTCTCTCTCTTAGTGTTATTATTTTCACAGGTAAAGGTTTTTGAGGAAAATATTCAATCGAAATGAATGGAAGGTCGAGAATTTTTGCAAAAGGAATTAAAAAAAATAGTTTCCTGCTATTTTTGTCCAATTCATCCAGGAATAAATTCCAGCAGAAAATATTATGAGAAATAATAAATTTATTATCAATGTGAGTCTGAACCCCTTAAGTTTATGAATAACATAAGAAAAATAATTTTTCTTATAGTGGGTAGGGCAGGCTGCAATTATTCAAGTGGCTGAATCTCTTTGGTGTGCTCTGTCTTCCTGATGTTTCGATGGTTTGTAAGATATTGTTCATTTAGTACTTGTAGATCATGTGATCACCTGTGTGAAAAGATTCACATCTTTGCCAAGAGCGGAATGTAAAGGGTAATAAATCAAAACCTTTTAGGATGCACTTATTGTGAATTAGTTCCATGACATCCGACGCAAGCATCTCTCTACCTTAACAGTACAATATCGCTGGATTTGGAATCTTTCTTAATATATTGGATATGCTTTTGACTCTTACTGTGATATTGATGTACCTGATGAACGTTCCATTTGCAGTTGCAACTGACAGAAAGTAACCCTCATGAATAACAAGGTGCAGGAAATTTGTATGCCTCAGGTAAGGAGAAAATGAAATTAAATCATTCACTTTCTTCACTGAAATCTTGAAATCAAAAGGCAGCAATGAGCCATAATTGACAAGTAAATCGGCCAATCAAGGAATGCTATTATACTCCATCATATCTTCCTTAACTGATGTTTTTCTTCTCCATTCCATTGACGAGCATCATACACTTTATGGTAAGTTTCAATTAAGTAACACCCTATAAAAACTATATTAATCCTATCAAAACAATAAAACAACATATATTTACAAAAAATAATGTATTTTAAATTCAACATATTATACATATATGTATTAGAGGAAAACATATAAATCAAATTTTTTGTAATTAAAAAGAAATATCACAGTTATACCTTATGTTGATAAGTTGAATTTCAAAAGTGATTTCTTGGCCTGAGAAACATTCATCAGATAATAAAAAATATAGAAGTATATTTTCGGATTATTTTCCTTATCCTTCAATAACAAGAATAAAAATTTAAGCATGTATAAAGTTTATAAAAATATCTCAAAAGTGTTTGAAAAATTTACTATACATTTGATGCATCAGATTTAACTAAACTTTGAGCAAGATCAAAGTCAACAGCTTCCACATCCAAACAAAACAATTTCATGGTGTCTCCATCTCCTTGCCCAGCAACTGTAAAATATTATTGAATATTATGAAAAGAATTCAAAAATCTGTTATCATTTTCTTTTCAGTAATAAATTGTTGATAAATATAGGTAATTTAACTTAGAGTTTATTTTCAATAAATTCAACAATCTCATGTCTATTCTGCCTTTTCAAGTATGGATAAGGTTTACCCTTCCAAGCATCACCAATTTCAACATTAAAACTCTTCTAAGTCTTAATTCAAATCAATGTTAATCAATCAAATGATGGAAATAAAATTTATCTTAGCAAAGGAAAAGGTTTAATTTAAGTTACTATTTTTCACAAGAAGTGAAAAATAGCGACTTGGCTAGGACTCAAACTCAGGTCTCCCAGTTTCAGGTGTTCTCAACTCACATGCTCAACCTCTGGTGGTGGTTGGTGCTACTACATGGAGCACCACCTCCTTGAACATAAAATCCCCCAATTAAAAATTAAGGCTCAGTAGCTTAGTTGGTTAGAACACCTGCACAGAAAGAGTGAGACCTGGGTTCAAGTTCGAAACAAGTTATTATTTTGCACTTCTTTTACAACCTTAATCCATCAAATTGCTGATAAAAATATAAGCTAAACTGTGTTTACCCATACAATACCACTTACAATGACTGAGAAAACAAGTTGCATCCCTCAGACAGCCAAAAGCACTGCATGGCAGAAAATACATGAACTGTAATCTAATTATTAAAAATGCGCCATAAAATACAGTTACTGAATTATTGGATGCCAAAGGTTCTTTGTTGTATTGGGATGCATATCATAATAAGAATTTAATTATTAAAGTTGCTGCTCCTTAGATAGTGGTCAAATTAAACATCAAAAACTCATTTATAAAACTTACATTTCCTGCATACAACTTTCCATAACTTTGATGGGGCCGCTTCCTCGCAAAAGAACTGAAATGCAATTTGATCTCCATCTAATTTAGAATTTAAGCTTTCTGAGGGAGACTGCTGAAAGGAGAAGGAATATGATACGTCCATAAATAAGTAATAATTAGTAATGCATAAATAATACATGAATAAATAATAATAAATCATCTTTATTTGGGCGTGATTCAGATTGAAGGTCTCTTCTTCCATCTAACCCATAAAAGATAGCAAGAGGGACTACCTATTTTATTAAGTCATTTACACTAATTAGAAAACTAATAATCACCTCCACAAAGGCATTATGTATCTATTTGAAATATATTTCACTTCAATAATTCTTAAAAACAGAAGAGATGCATGACTTATACAAGTCTTTAGCTAACACTATTTTGTATCTTGCATTAGAGTATAAAGATATAAAATTCAAATCATTGCCCTGAATCATTAATGCTCTTGATTTGAAATTTATACAACTAATAGACACAAATGCAAACTGCCGTATTTCCCGGTCTATAAGACGCACCTTGATTATTCAGGTTAGAATTTACAAAAAAAACTCATTCTTTGTTACATAAGGTTGAGTGCCGGTAAACTATATATCCCGAGAGATAAAATGTATTAGCATAGGGATGACATCTCTGTTAGCCCAATGTGTATAAGTTTTGCAGCAGCACCACATGCGAAATTAAACTAAACATGCTACAATATAATTCATACAATGTAGCATTGCTACATTGTATGAATTTCCGATTTATCTGGGAATTTTTTAATAGGAAGTTCTGTCATCGAAATATTAAAACTATTCCTTACTACTTAATCAAAAAAGTGTTATTATCGAAATTTGTAATTAACTGAACAATTTTCAATGCCTGATAAGGTAAAAAGTACTTAATGGTATGCATTTATCCCGGCAAATCGGCTTGCTTATTATAGGACGGAGTTATACCCATATACCATTGGCGCATAAGATGCAGTATGATTTAAAGCATATTTTGGAGTAAAAAAAGTGTGTCTTATAGGCCGGGAAATACAGTACTAAAAATTGAGATTTTGATCAGGGGTTCTATCATGGGTTCAATCTCAGGAGGTACACAATGATACTGTCATAAGATAAGCATTGTGGTGCATCATGGAAGTTTGAAACAATTCCCAAGATAATAGAGACATGAAAACCACTTAAAAAGGTTTCACACTCTGGTCAAATTTTTCACAAAACCCAACCGTCAATGGGATACATAAAATTTATACTTTTACTTGAAGTATATTTTAGGTTTACCTTTTCTCGAATATACAACAGTCGTTTCTTTTTGCTTAGGTCTTTTAATTCCTCCCATTCTTTTTCTTCAAGATCAAGAAAGTATCTAATATGATCGTCTTTCACTCGCAGATATGCCAAGCCAGTTCCATCGCCAACTGAAATGCTAAACATAAAAGGTCCATAAAAATCCAGCATTGACAGATACAAGGTTCTAATAAATATCAAAGGCAGATTTTTATCAACCTCAATAAAATTCAATGCAACGAGTGAGTCACTTATGTCTAACCAATGAAGAACAGATTGCAAAGTTATCCATAAACCTGTCCAGCCTAACCTATCAATAACCCTGTAACACCTTCAACTAATTAACAATGTAAAATAATGAACAATATTCTTATTACTATAACATCATACAAGGGGGTTTTGGAACAAACTGTCACGCAGTGGGCTGAAATAGATAAAAGCATTGGGTTGAAAATGGCTTTTTTGAGTGCAGAACTTGAAACTTTGCACAGTTATAGCAAAAAGATCAAATTTAAGGTTTCGGATTGTAATTTTCAATATTTTCAGCCATCTAAAAGATACAGGTCGTCAAATTTAAGACATCTTCACAGGAAATGGGAGTCACGGATTTTTTGGAGAGACATTCAAGTTTGAAGATTTATGGAAGCCTTTGGAAGGTACTCTTGAAAAAAACAACAATGTAGCAATCTAGAACAATTCTTTGTCTAACAATTAGATTCAGTTTTTGGTCACAAAGTTGAGTCTTAGCTCATTCAAAGCAACAAAATGGCAGACACCTTTTTCAGCCAAAGTTCCACATAAAGTAAGGAAAATGGCAATTGGCTATTGTGTTTCTTATACCTCATCAAAGCTTCTAGTTATGGAATCTGAAGAAACTGTTTCAATTCACCTTCTAACCTGGGATTGCAGTGAATTTTTCGTAGGCGCTGTGCGGTCTGGCTGGGCGCCATAGAATCCCCAAATCCTGTTTCACTATCATTTTGGTGATGTGAAGTCTAAAACTCAACCTTTTTCATGTTTTATTCTTAGTAATCATATTAAAAACCTACGCAAAGACAATTTAAGATAGGAATTTGATACATCTACAACACTAAATGGACGTTGAATTAAGAAAATTTTAGATTAAACTGAAATAAGTCTGGTTTTTATTTCAACCATAAATAAATTTATGGTGATGTTTCCATCCTTTATATTGGTGGAAAATATGGTTGGCAAAATTTTCCTCGAGAAATAATCACATATGGCAATCTTTGCCAACCCTTATGTCACTGAATGTGTTCTATGACACTCAAGTGCTTTGCTAATACCCTCTTGCATCCACTCATTTGCTAGGATAATTTCGCAGCTGTCATTTGGTTTGTAAGGAAGGTTAAAATTTTCTTGAAGTTTCAGTTGTTGTCGCCTATATTGCTTGCTCGCCTTGCTTGCATTGTGAATGCAGGCATAGCTAGGCCCATATGTTCAGCCATCTTGCTGATTATTTCATACAAACTTTTCTTCAATATCAGAGATAGAGTGAAGTGAAGTACTCGTTAAGTCTAGAATAGGTATGCAAGGAAAGCATGTGATGTTTCTGAAGCCAATTTAACTCGATTGAACATACTCTAAAGAAATAGGACAATCGTAATAACTAGCAAACAGAATTGAATCAAAAAGATTGAAAATTGAAAACATGTTAGAGGTTGTACATAAATTACGTAATGTAAAATTCTCCAATTTTAGACCCTTCCTACCCCCACTCCACTCGGTAACGTAACAAGTATTTTGTGAAAAGTTTTAGGTTTATATTCAGGAAAGAAAGATTTTAAATTCCCAATAATAATTCACTTTTTAATAAACACTTCCAATTTTAAAGGCCATTCATACATTTCACCAAGATTTGATGCCATGACCTGTTGATAATTAGCATCGCACAAAACACAGAAAAGGGAATACCCGTCCAGCCTACCACACTCCACTCGGACTCTGACAACTTCCGTCCGACACTCGTGCTTGCTCGGATCAGAGCTGCCAATTTTCTCAGGTAAATTGCACGAGAATTTTAAATTGAAACTTTAAATATGCAGAAATTTGCTTTTCTTTGCAGTTCTATAACTGTAACGTAATGCAAACCTTGACCCCCGTCCCCCCACATACCAGGACGTAATGCCTGGCCAGACCCCCCTCTTCCTCCAAATTGCATTATGTAATTAGTGTATGGCCTCTTATAAAATAACTATATAAAGCAATCCAACCATACAAACTGGAATAACAAGGCCAAAAATATGGATATAATATATGATAATTCGTAATCTGGGAAACGTTATTTGAAGAGATAGGAATTCTGAGCAGGTTGGATGCCAACCTTAGGAGATCTTTCCTCTGCTTTCTAATATTGATACAATTATCCATTTCTGAAGAATTATGTAACAGAAATAAAGCTTTCATTATTTATATTATTCTGATCTTTTTACCTAAATTTCCTTTTCTTATATAAAATTAAAACAATATCACAACTCCATTCTATATAAACAATATTATACATATTCTGCTATTTTGTTTAGTGCCAACTTGCATATTTTGACTCCACATTTCTTTTAGCCTCCCATTTCAAATTAAGGTGGTTTTACAGAATATATATGAACATGCATTTCCCTAATTAATCTGCCTAGAAATATTTACTGATCTCAAAAGAAATGTAAATGAAATGGTACAACTTACTTGGCCTTACAACTAATTACAGGCTCATTGACATGTCTTGCACAACTTCTGCATTCAAATGAGCCGTAGACGACAGCTGATCCACACTTGTCACACACAGGAGCTATCTCAACAAGCCATACTCTATAAACTGATAATATAGTCCAGAATGGAGATTTAAAGGACTGGGCACTCTCTTGCTTTAGGTAACTGCGTTTTATTTTAGATGGGCAGCTTATTCTGTAAGAGTTAAGCAACATTATGTAATTCACAAATAAAATTGATGCTGAACCACAAAGTGGAAATCTTCCAAAAATATTGAAACATGGCTTTTGGGGCACTTTGCTATGTTACACAATAAATTAATGACAGCATCCATAGATATAAATTTCCAACATTCTGCAATTCTTCAGATTCATGTAAGACTTACATCTCCTGAGAGAAGATTATGCTTATGGATTTATAGGTTAATATTTTAAAATAAGATGTAAATACTTAACCCATTCAGATCGGCTAGTAATTTCTATACTTTGGCCAGTAACTGAATATAATTTTTTGGTCCGTATAACATATTTAATATAAGTTACATTTTTTTCTCTGGTATCATTTATTATTAAGTATCAAATAATACTGGAAAATGGGTTAAGAAAAATAACCTAATTTAAATATCTAAATAAGAACACAAGTTAATTTTTATGATTAAAGATAACAAACATACAAAAATTTGAAGTATATATCATTAGGGAAATATTTTGTATGTTTCATGGGACACAATTGAAAAATGGTTCATAAAAACCAATTAGTTGAGAAATTATCAATGAAAGAATCCCAGTCATGGAAAGGAACAGACCTACTGTAACACTCAGCAGAGTACTCCACAACCTTGATGCTTGTGAGGCAAGTTGATTGGAAAAAGAAGTTACCCCTTGCGCTACGCCTCTTTTCAGCAAACTTTATACAAATAGTTGCTCCCGGCAATAGACCCAAAGGATACTGTTTAGTTGCCCACTTGATGATATAGACATTAACTACCATATTATTATTCATGTCCTGCAGTTGTAATACAATATTTTTCTCACCTGAAAATAGAGGGAGAATTTCAATTTTATACATTCACAACTTTACCAATAGTAGAGAGTTCCAATTAAAATCTAAAATAGGATAAGTGGTTTTACTTCTATTGTCTTAAGTGATTACATCTGTATCTTTAAATTGCCCATCATAGACAATAGGTAATATCATTGATTTCATTTCACTTTTTGCATTTTCTACACAACATTCTAATTAATTTTAGTCCATACAACATGGACTACCACTGAGTTATGACTTAATTCTTGTAGTTGTCACGATTGTAACTGAATGAAGTGTTAAAAAAGCAAGGATCTTGTCAAATCTATCAAGGATTACAAAGACCCAACTTTTTCCCACTGAATAAATAACCCAGTAAAAATCTTCTTGAGTTTTCAGTTTAGTAAGTTCTACTAAAAGCAAGGTTTCAGCTACCAGCATGTCAACCATCTCCTCATTTATTGATACACTAAGTCTGGTTACCAAAGTGCGGTTGAATTTTAGAATTGGTTCCAGTTTGTTTACTGCCGCCAGGTAGCAATCAGCTCATTTGCAAGTTCCAAAGAATTTTTCCATAGAAAAAGTCCATAATTTGGGACAAATTATAAAATTACCTTATCAAAACCAGTGGCAAGAATATCTATACTGTGGAAGTTATCAAGTGTTTTTTACAGTCTTGGTTAACTTTCTGCGACAACTGTTATGTTGCCCGGGAATTTTCAATGTTAATAAAGATTACGGCAATTTTAAAATGGAGGCATACATTAATTCTTTCTTCTCAAGTTGTTTTCAAGATAAACAAAGAGGCTGTTGAGTGGTGTGTTATGTTATTTTGTGGTTCATATTGTATTCATGAGTTCTTTTTCTACTGCACTGCACTTTTTCTTCTTCGCTTGGGTATAAATTCATTGAATAAATTATTATTTTTGTGTGTTGTATAACATGTTATATTTGTACGTGGCTCACCCACCCAAACTCTGCTACCGCTTGTGAGGATAACTTCTAAACCGATCAAACCCCAGAGACCTCAAGGATGGAGCATAGGCGCAATCCAGAAACAACATCCAATGTTAGCAATGTAGGGGTGAAGTCCCTTGGTGGTGCGCCATAATGCAATGTATAGACTGTAAATTTGAAAACAGGGTATTGTGCTAACGCTGCCACAGGCCACAGAATAAAACGGATGGGAACCAATTCTAAAATTTTACCCCAAAATGTTAGTTTCTCAAGAACTTTTGTGGTTGACCCAACCAAGGAATACTTAAGAATACTAAATTGAGAATTCCTTGAAACCAAATGGCAGCAAGACGAAATCAAAGAAGTAACCTCTTCATATCTAACAAGTAAGCTGAAGGCTAATGGAGAGCTAAATGTATTAAGAAATTGTCTAGAAATAGTTAATCAAAATACAGACTCTTCTGTTAACCATGGCCAAAAATTACACTAATATATAATGAACATGCTAAAATACCCATCAATTCTCAAGAGAGAGATAAAGGCTGATAATACCAGTTTAGCAGCTTTGATCAGAATCTATGTTTCATATGTGTGGTAGGTAGCAAATACCAGGTAAATCTTCCTTCCAAATCAATAAGACAATTTAATTATGAAAAGCCACTTTAACTTACTCGATCTCATATCTGTTCAACAAACACCCTCTTCAGTTAATACAGCATTTGTGAATTAAACATAAAAATATATTACAAGATCTCATCCAATTGTGGATTTGAGAGAGTTAACTGAGAAATTTTCCAAAATTCACAAAGGGAAAGGATAAAAACATTAAATACAAATAATAGAAAGAAAGTAAATATGTATACATTAAGCAGAAATTAATTTAAAACACAGATAAACATTCTTTGGGGACTACCCAAGTGTATCAGATACAAACTGGCTTAATTTAAAATTAATCAAGCCAGTCTGCTTCGAGTGGAGACCAACCACAAGAGCTAAGCAGCAAAGTGCTCAGCAAACATAGATTATTAATACATAAAAACTACTACAATTATTATAAACATATCTATCTAGTAAGTATGCTGGGAGAGTTTTTGTATTGCAAACAACTACAATAGACATTTAGGCTAAGCTTACCAGGAATGCCACATTCAACGCCGCTATTAGAGACATACACTTGATATTTTGGAGATTGGTGAGACCTGTTCAATAGCACCCCTTGAATATGAACAACGTCATTCACTGGAGCAAGCAGCAACGCATCATTCACCCTAAAGTGAAAATTCACAATTGATGATTAATTAAAATGAGTCATTATTAATCACATTATTGATGCCGAAAGATATTTTTAATCTTACTTTTAATCTTAATTTTTAATGTTTGAAAATAACAAGACATATTGATTCATTCACTGCCAAAGATAATATGAATGGTTACTCCATGCAACAAAGATTTACCTAAGTATACATTGGTTTAGGTAAAGCAATAATATAAATTGACTCAATTTTTATTTCTGCTACATTTTGAAAGGGAATCTTGATGTATCTATATCCGGCATGAAAATGACTTATGCCTTCTTCTTTTGCTTCTTATCAATTTTTTCCATGCAGTTACTTATTTTCACCCTGCCACAGCAGGTAGAGGTTATTGTACTTCATAAATCTGAAAAATGACATGCACTCTATAGCTGGATAATTTTGAGTTAGCAGAACAATATGTTTGTAGAAAACAAGAGACTAAAATTAAGGTATCATTAAATAGTTTCCTAAAATTAAGTGACACATGTATTATGTACCACAAAAAGAATTAAAAATACACATACCTTTACCACAATATATAATTTGACAATACCTCATGATGACCTAAATAGTCAAGCTATGGTTTCGGAATTAATCATATATTGTGGTAAAGGTATAAATGTTTTTCGTTATTCTTTATAATGTTAAAACTATCTAATATAACTACATATAATAACTGAAGAGAGTTATTTAACACACTGTTGTGAATCCTATAAGTCAACAAATCTTTCACATAAGAGGAGGTACAATAATGCAACAGTTTCAGGTACTGGGAAATTGAGCAGGTCAAAAACTTAAAAAAACATACATGTACAATCAGTATATTTATCTTAATGAAATGCCTGACACTAATCATTTATTATTCTGCATATTAATTGAAAATCACTGATTCATAATATTTCTTTAGAGTGAACTCTATGTTCTTTTCATGGAAAATATTTTTGAAAGGTCAACCTAACAAGTGCAGTTTTATTAGATAAAATGGTGGCAGCTGTAAATAAATGAAACAGTCTCCATTTCTCATTTTTGGAGAAAGTTTGAGCATATACTTTTGGATTGAAATAAAGCAAAAATTTATATTGGATGCTTTCTGACAAAAGATAGGCACTCAAATACCGGCCTTGGTGGCCCTGGTGGTACTAGATGGTGGCTATAGTTCCTGCCCTGGGTTCGAATCCTGGCTGATCAGACTTTTACAATCAGGGAATGGTTGTGTGTGTTCGTTGTTGCCTCAGTGAAGCACATAAGCTCAACAGAGTACTTCACGGATAAAGGGCAACAGTAGCTCAGCAGGAAAAAAGAATTCTCTATTGGAATGACCAGTCAGGAGGCACTACAGCACATTTACAAACAGAAAACAAAATTGAACAATTCAAGAAACAAAATCTACCTCCTCTCACCCATAAATTTCCTTCTTTACCACAGAGTCCACAGGAAGATGAGGTGATTCAAACGGCCCATGCAGGGAAGAATTATGAGGAATCAAAACTCCATTTCGGACATAAGGAAGAATCTTTTTTGCAGCATTTAATTCTGGCACATTAGAACTGATGAAATAAAAAATGCCATATTACAATATTTACTTGTTCATAAATAAAAAATCAAATACTAAAACATTTGATCAAATGCACTATGTATTCAAGAACTGAACTTAACCTGACCAAACGTAAGTTAATGTGATAGGAATATTAGTAGATAGGAGTATTAGCTTGCATGAGGCTAATATCCCCCAAACCATTTACATTGTTTTACGGTTAAAGAAAATATGGCACATTGGCCCTATCTTTCTTGTTCTTGTAGCATAAATGTACTGCGTACTATGTAATGCAGGAATGCAATCCTTCAAAGATAAGAGAAAAAGAGACATCTTTGCATAGGCAATACGTTGAAATTTACACTTGTAAGATATGAAAGCTAGATCTTCTAGTAAAAAAATTAGAATAAATAAAACAATCATAAACTTGAAACCATATTATACCAACTTACCTTTTATCAAAATAATGGACACCATAGCTTTTAGGATACCAGATTTCATAAACTCTGTTCTCAGAGAGGAAAGGAAAGTGCTGCACCATGGTGCCTTGCATGCATAGCATTCGCCATCTTGAAAAAGAGTCTGACTCTTGGCTACAAGACACACCTGCGCTTCCTAAGAGTGACACAAGAGCAAAGAACATAACCTTTGACTCCAGAATCAATGGTGAACTGGCATGGTGCAACACAAAGCGCTGTGACAGATGCTCATCATCAACGTCCATTGATTCATCAGCAGAAATTCTACTTTCACGCACTGAGAAACTCGAATCATTGACCAATCCTTTCTGAGCAACATCTTCAGCTCCTGTATCTTTGAAAATAAGATGGATATTTCCTGGGGACAGCATAATATAGTTGAATAGTCTCTCCTCCAGCTGTTCTTTATATCTGGATGGGATCATGAATCTTTCGACCACTTGGGAAGCCCCTTTAACGACTACTAATTTGCCAACACATTGCTCAATTTCAGATTTCAAATGCTTGTCCTCAGGGATGACACAGCTTATTTTGCAGCCACCTCTCAACAGCAAATGTCCTGTCTTTAAATCTACTTCCAACCTCCCCACTAAAGCTACATTGTGATCACCTCCCATTCTTGGAAATAATTTGTGTGTCCATAAAGCACTGCAATCTTCCCATGGAGCATTGAAGCTAAGAAATTCATCAGGCGACAAGAGTTCCAACTTCTCTAAATAACCCTGGAAATGAAAGTAAGATTTACTTTGAAGTTGCTCCCACAGGAATATACTAAAAGAGCAGAATGATGCTTCCATACTGAAAGCTTACAGGAAATTATTTTACATTAAAAAGTCCAATTTAGGTAGCAAACACCATAAAACCTGTCAATCGCAAAACCTGTTTAACCACTTGCCTGATTGGTTTTTATCTTTTATCCTCTCATGAAATTTCAGTTTTTTTATTTCTTTAATCTTTTCATATTCTTATGACCAGGATAAATAATCAATCGCCAAAATATTTTTTCATTTTTTTAATTAAAAAATTTCATAAATTATAGGTTTATGAATTTTATAAGTCAATTTAGACAAGGAGTGGCTTCCCCTGTCTGACACAGGCAAGTCAGGCAAGTGGTTAAGGTGGAAACTACCAAAGCTAAGATGCATTAATAACATCTATTATATATAAACGTTTCTCCAGATATACCAATATACGAGTAAAATGTTGCTTGCACTCTGCAAGCATGTTGATAACACAAATTTCAAGTAGACAGCATATCGAGAGGGTCCTCAAAAGTAGAAAAGTACTGAAAATATTCTTAAAATTTGCTGTAATTTCTACGTCCAGTATCGAACCCACATCTTCCTAGTGATAATTACTATGCAGAACAACAGAAGATCACCGACTTTAACTATGTGTGAAAACTCAAGCAGAAATATTGTCTGCAGCTTCCTGTCCTACTTTTCACATATATTCCTTATGTGAGAAATTTTAATGTGCTCTGGCATCGAACCCAGGAACAGCATGCTCTTACATATTTTTTTCTTAAACGGATTCTTCATATATATATATATTCTACCAGAGTGAGAACTTCCTATCATTTCAATAAGTCCATCAAAAAAATTATGAAAAACTAACCCAATGTATTTTAAAAGGGCGGCATTTTTTTTATTCCCGAAAATCAAAGCAATGCTTTTAAATGAGAAAAATCGGTACTTTGGGGCCCTCTGGAACTGAACCCATGACACTGAGGTCCAAAATCGCAATTTTCTGGCAGTTACACATAATGGCCAATGCGTGGTAAAAATTTCAAGTCAATGATGCTTGTAGTTTAGCCTGTGAATTAGTATCCTATCTGGGTATATATATGAATGAATCCGGAGAAGGAATTACATTTAATAGATATACACAGGAGTAAAAGTTGCTTGCATACTACAAGCATATTGATAATGCAAATTTCAAGTCAGCATCATATCGAGTAGGTGCTCAAAAAAACTCACGCACAGTTGGTGACCATATTACAAATTTAAAGAAAGAATAGCGCATTTTCCAAGACCTCTATGATTTTGAATTCCATATTCTACCGGGATGTATAAATAGATTGAAATTCCAGCCATACGTTTCTAATGGTAGATTCGCCTGGTGTCTAAACCAGGATCTTTTGGAAGAAGTGAATAGAAGTCATGCCCTGGTAGAAATAAAATTTATTTAATTCAAATTTTGAAGTCGATATCTTACCGGGAGGATCCTAAAATAAAAGTTTGTTATCCCCATTTGAAATGCATAGGGTAGTGTATATAGTTCTCTGGGATCGAACCAAGGAACATCAGGAAAATCTTAAACAGTGTATATGAAAGGTACTTATGATCTTTATCCACATGCCGGGTTTTAAGTTTTTATATTATCAGGAAGGGGTTAAAAAAAAATGATAAAAATCGTAGTAATTTCAAACTTGAGAGACGCCTGGTGTCAAACCCAGGACCTACTGGCAGATATAAATAAACATTACAACTTTGTAGAACTTGAACTTCTTTAATTCAAATTTTGAAATTGATATCTTACCGGGAAGGACCTAAAATAAGACTTAGTTATCCCCATATAAAAGCATAGGGGAATGTAAATGGCTCTCTGAGATCGAACCAAGGACCATGAACTGAGTATAGGAAATGTATTTATGATCTCTATTCATATGCCTGGGTTCCAAGTTTCCATGTTATCGGGAAGGGATTTTAAAAAATCTTAAAAATCGCTGCAAAGCATTTTACATAAAAATAATATATGCCCTGACCTAGTGTTGAACCAAGGATAATCCTCTAAGATATCTTTGTGATTTTTGTCAGGTATGCACGATTTCCAGTGATCCCTTGAATTTCAACTCTCTACTTTGCCGGGAAGTGCCTCAAAACATTTTTCAAAAATCCCCACAATGCATCTTTATTGAAAAATTCAGGACTTTGGGGCCTTCTGGCATCGAACCCATGACACTGAGGTTCAAAGTTGCCTTTTTTCTGGAGGTTACATGCTATGCCATGTTTGAAATTTCCATGTTATTGGGAAAGGATTTCAAAAAATCTTAAAAATCGTAGCAATTTCAAATTTTAGAGACACCTGGTGACAAACCCAGGATATATTGGCACATGTGAATACACATTATAACTTGGTATGACTTGAACGTATTTAATACAAAGTTTGAAGTCGATATACTACCAGGAAGGTCCTAAAATAAGACTCTGTTATCCCCATTAGAAATGCATTGAGGAATGTAAATGACTTTCTGGGATTACAAATTTCCCTAAAGGGAACAGCCTATATAAAAGATATTTATGATCTCTATTCACATGCCGGGTTTCGTGTTTCCATGCAATCGGGAGGAGATTCAAAAATAATCTAAAAACTCATCCCAATGCATTCTAAATAGGAGAATATTTGCCCTGACCTAGCGTCAATGAGCCTATGACCTTTCATAATGAGCTTCTTTAATGGAAATTTATCTTGGACTCTGGACTGGAAAGCACCACTCATTCAGTTGTATGGCAAGTGGTGACATTGAAAATCAGAAGAACTACTGACACTGAAGGAAGGAAATGTATTCTTTTACAGGGGTATGAAGAATGGAAGACTTTGAGGCATTGGATTCTTGGTCAACAAGAGATGGAAGGATAATGTGGTAAAAATCGAAGGTGTATCAGATAGAATTTGTAAACTCATACTAAAGATCAAAGAGCATTACTCAGTACAGGTCATCCAAGTCTATGCACCAACAGCAACAAGCAGTGAAGAGGAAATTGAAAACTTCCATCAAACTCTCGGCACTGAACATGACAAGGAGGCCCACTACTATAAAGTTATTATGGGAGATTTTAATGCTCGTGTAGGTCAGCGGGAAGCTGATGACACTGTCACAGGACATTACGGACTGGGTAGACAATACAGACTGCTTAGTAGAGTTTTCAGAATGCACCAATATGTATATAACAAATACATACTTTAAGAAAAATCCTACAAGGAAATGGACATGGAGAGGTCCCAATGGAACAAAAAATGAAATAGACTACATATTGGTTAACAGACTACACTGAAACAAACCGTGAAATTTTGAATAACTTCAACACTGGAAGTGAACACAGAATTGATATAAACCCCTGAATGGAGCGAAACAAGTTGGTTTCTTGCAGGAAGGATTAGATAAGTATTGGCAAACTATCAGATAACAAGAAGAATTTCAGCTGTAAATACAAATTAAAAACAGTAAGATCAAGAAATCAAATCAAAATAATGAAATTCATATTTATATATTCATTCACAGGATAGAGTGGGTTGACTAAGAGCCATTCTTGAATAATCTTTTGGAATTTTTAAGGAGTTGTTCTTCTTGCACTTTATTTTAAAAATTTAATTGCTGAGTAATTTAAGCTGCTTGCAATTTTTTTTAGTCAGTGTCAGAGCAGATCTATGAATTCAACATGATGTGTATTGTAGGAGTGAAAGGTGGAACAAAACAAACAGCCTATTAATGGTATTTTTAATAAAGAGGAGAGAATCATGTATGTAACAGGAGTAAACATTTCCTTTGTTCGATGAACAGTGGTTTGCAGTTCTCTCTTTTAGAGATTACCAGTTATAAGTAGAATAGCCTTTTCTGTTATAAGAAGGCAATCTGACATATTGTAATACATTTTCCCTTTTGGTAAAACTGTCACAATCCTAGGGTGGACTGCAAAAAAATCAAAGTGTAATGTGTTGAGTAAAGTGAGTGATATTACCCTCAGAAAGTGATTTGAACCCCACCCAAAGTGAAATGCATAGTTCTGTGTACCCAGTAGCATTAAAAGTGGCATTCAAGGCAACTCCAAGGAAAGCAATAAAAGGCAGAGACACCATCTTCACCTCAACGGTGGTCTCTCAGCTCTTTTCTGTGTGGGTTGGAGGCCATTTAGACTCCCTTTCTTCAAAGACATTCTCGAGCCTGGGTGGGTACATCCTGAATACCCATTTCCACAGTTGGGTTTAACCCTGGCTAAAAGTTCACTCCGTCCACGAGAGCCTGTTCGCTCTTGGCTGCCACGATTTCTCAGGTACTTATCACAGAAGTCTTCCCAAATTTAGTTTGATTTGTCGTGAACTCATCGAAAATCAAACATACTGCCAAGGGTAACTATTGTGGACGTTCATTACTGACTCATTGCCTCCCCTTCTGTAAAGTGACTGTATGGTGCATTTGTGTTAGTTTAGGATTAGTTTCTATTTTGGAGGGGTTAAAAGAAATCACTGCCCTGTGTCAGTCTTGGTCTGCTTAAAATTGGAAGTTATTTCATGAATTGGGAATTTTTGTTAGGAGTAAGCTTAAGGGTTAGTCATTATTTTGGAGGAATAGAGAAATTTTTATTTCCATGTGTGTTTCCAGTGTTTTTTTTTTGTGTTTGTTATATTAAAATTATTGTTTTTTCTAGAAAATAGTTTTTCTATTTTCATGATTTTCTGTCATGCTCTGGGAGTGATCCTTTATTTTCTGCTAGCACGCAACGCAGGTCACAGGAACTGCCCCCTTAAGAATCTTTCTAGCAAATACTACCAATATCATCTTGGGCAAATTTTTCTCCATAACAAAATTGCTTTCGTTTTATCAATTTACAAACTATGTTATGCAAACAAGGTGGCAGTTTTATTGCTGGTTAACAACACAGTTTGCACAAGCAGCTGGCCTCTGGTTAAATCTATTTCAGAATAAATAATAAAATGAACGGCATGAATTGGCAGTTGATTATTTTGTAGGTCAGAGCTGAATACAAACGAGCATCTTCTGCATATTGCGGCCAATATTCGTCCCAAACTCAACGTACGGTGAGCTATTTTTCACTCATAGTGGGAAATACAGAGTAAATTTTTACAATTTTTTCATACTGCTTCCAGAGAAAACAAGATTACTCAAGCTAGAGATTGGAATAAAAGTCCAGACATTACTTCTTCGAAAATTCATCCTACAGGAATGAATAGCTAACTCTGATTGTGTTTAAAGGTACTTTCCATGGACTAATGACCTCAAACTTATTTCCAGTAAGCTTGCAAGCAACATATTACTCATGTGTTATAAATGCCTGTACATAAAAATGTTTTAAGGCTTACTTTATGGTTAAAGCAAGTAAATATATTTCATTTTCATGGTTTCCACAACATAATTCAATTAAGCTTTCTTAGACTCACTTCTTTCATGGGCCTGCATTGATGTGGAGATATCAAGAATTCTTTATAGACATCTTTTGAAGATGCTCCACCCTTCTTTTCTTGAATATCAGGGTAGAATGACCCCAAGACTTCGGGAACATGTTCACTATGGAGAGAAAGAATACAAAATATGAATTGAAGGCAACTTGTATTTTCTATAGCTCATTCAGCTGAAAATTCTATGGGAATAAATTTAAAACAGGCATCCTACACTTAAAGGAACTTCTCAAACTTAAGAACGGATATATAATACATCTTGTATTCATCATAAATGTTAAAAGCCATAAATTTTAGTGTAAGATGGCACAAACCAAAAGAAATGGCATTGAATAGGGAATATTGAGGTACATGTTCCTAACAAAGGTAGAAGATATGTGTATGTATGAGAAAATGTACATTTCATTAATTACTTTGGTCCCCACCTTGTGTACAACCAGTATAATATGAAAGCTGTTATAATGAATTTTTTTTTCTCTCTAGAAACTAGATGAGGTTGGAAAAGGAAATGGAAAAGTTGAAATGTGTCTTAAGAAAAACCAACTATTTGTCTTATATTGTTCAACCAACATCATCCATATCTAACAATTAGATTTTCTAAATCTCCAACTCTATAGATGCTTGTTCTATATATTGAGACGAATTGCAGTTGACACTGAAGTCTGTTACTATAACTGATATCGTTTTCCACTCATACCCTCGTTTTACTAGTAACACATCACAAACAGGATTATAATTAATGTTAAATTATAAATTTAATTAAAATTATGCAATATAATTAAACACAAAATTACTTTTTAAAGGCAAACCTAAACTAACGTGAGGATAAGAGAGAGAGTAAATGATGACTTGACTTCCAAAGACTAGGTTACCATAACAACTCTGAAGATAAATTAGCAGTATCACAATTACTTCATTATACCTGTAGCTTTGTGATTACCTCTCGAAAAATTACAAAATGAGCTAGGATATACATAAGAAAAGGTAAAAAACCATTAAATCTCTCTATTTTTTGTTCCCTGTGCGGGGAGCATTAATTTTATTAATTCATTAATTTTATTTAATCACTGCAATTTCGTATGAGTATCAGGTGGCAACAGTCAAGGGGGATAGAGCAATATAACAATGCAATCAGTCCAGCATTCACTCAAGGACGGGAGGGAAACCACTCCAAAAGCCTCTCATGGACAGTACACATCTCCAAATAAGAACAGTTATTACAATAAGGCAAATATAAAAACACCTCCAACAAACACAGACACAGTCAAATGAATCGATTTCTACTACATTGTACTACCTGGAAATGTTTTCTTATTCAATAGATGATTGATAAAGGTGATTAAAAATTATCCTTAAATGATTTTAGACGATTATTCGTACAAATTCACCCATCCTAATTAGAGCAACATGAACTTTTCTGCAGGAGTCATAGGGCAATTTCTTGCAAATAAACTAAAAATGAATGGAAAATTCTGATTTTTGGTAAAAAAAACTGTAAATTCAGATTTTAGGTGCCAATTGGGACCAAAAAAATGATAGATGAATTAATTCATCTCCTATCATTCCAAAATAGTTTATTATTATTTAAAATTAATTCCTTAAAGACATACCTCAAATCCCTCGAGTACGATGATGAAGTGAAAGATTCCAACAGCTTCTTCAGTTTAATAAACAAAAATACGACCTTCAAAAAATCTTCAATCCCAAAATTATTGGTTATGCAGAAATCTACCACTGCATATTTCGGATTTTCTTCCAGCGATTCATTTCTACAAAGAGATAATGATAGGAATTAAACAAAGTTTTGGAAGGTTAGAGAGTGATAAATAATTTAACACATTGATACTCAACTGAGAAAGCAACCGACTCAATCCACACATGACGATGTATGTTTTCCCATTCACGATTTTAGAATGGGTATTGAAGAGGCTTATTTCATCTTTAGGTTGAAAATGAGGTAAAAACGCATATTGCTTTACGAACGTAGTGCAAAGCACTGAACCATCTTCAATTTCGATCAACCCAAACTGAGAAAGACCAACACCAGAAACTTTGCCCTATTTATACATTGAAAATAATAATACATTCAATATTAGTACTTTCGGAAGAAGAATTAAAAATACAACAAATAACATGTAATGCACTTGCCACGTAAGAGGCTGCTTCAGAATACGAATCATTGAATGGTTTCTGTGGATTAACTTGAATTTTTTTAGCTTCTGAGCCTGGTGTAGCTTCCAGTAATTTAGTCTCATCTGCAGTACCCTAATGAGAAACATATTAAAGGACATCGAATACTAAACCGCATCAGTATCATATTACTCACCTTCCACAAGAAGCTAGGTATTAGTTTGGTAAAAGTATAGGTGGATCCTATTTCCAACGATTTGACCCATTCATGAGATTTTGTATTCCTTGCGACGATATTAATCGGCCTGGAAGATTCTCCTCTGATGAACAAAGAAGGTTGTCTTAATCTGGAGATGAATGAAGCTTAATAGAATAAACTAAAGTAAAAACAACAATCCTTAGCACAGACCCAACAGTGCGAACTGGATAATCTAAACCGGTGTAAGCAATCTATGAAGCACAAACTCATAATTTGCATGCAAAAGGCAACATTATCACCCAAAAATTACTGACCGAAATACTTGAGAAAATGCTAAAACACGCAAAGAAACACTTATTAGATGTACTTTTTGTTCATCAATTTCCATCCTCGATAAAAATCAAGATATATGATATGATTTTTGACGCTACAATTTTAGCGCTTTAGACGCCGAAGGATATTTTGTATGTCAACTTTTCCAAATTTGAATCGTCTGCATGGCGGCGTTCGTCTGCCTCTGGATACTCCTGAATGAATTTAAAATACTTTTTTCACTACTTCTCTTTCCTCTTATCTTGCATAATTATATTGGTATAATACTGTTCACCTAGTAAAATCTTAGGTGAATTTCTAGATTCTTACCAAATCTTAAATCATGGATGTATAGATACACTGGAAATTTGCTGCTACTATTCTGCTGTAGTTTTCTATCATCATTCATAATATTATCTCTCCACCTGAAAATACCCGTTTATTCGGTCCATTTACCTGTTCGGGTTTATACACAGAGGTATGAACCATTTTATACATTTAAAAAATGTGCGTTTGCATGAATGGGCGTAGCAAAAGAAATGTTCATATCCTGGAGATCCTAGATAAGCTGGAATTTATTATCAATAAACGAAATAAAGCTATTTTAACTATTACAACATCTTGCCCAACTTTCTCTGCAAGTGTTGGAAACAATGTGTGTAAAATTTGAATTTACCTAAAATTTCACTTTAGGAAGTGAAATTTTACCACAATGTGATTTGTTTCACGTGAAAGTATTTTGTTTCTTGCGGAATAGAAGATCAGGTTTTCTGTAAGTTCGATTGAATATGGATCTGCTGATTTTTCGGTAAGGGAATTACAATTCAAGCATCCACATATGTGTATTTCCCGAGCAGCGGAGATTTGGCGGGTGAGCTGCGTAGAAATACATATCACTATGCTAAGAATAAACGCCATTCCGAAATTCAATGATAGAAACCCAACCTATCCTACTCATCTCATTGGCATAGCGCCTATATCAGTAGTCGTTTTTGGACTATTAATGTACCCTACTTCTATATGAAACTTTTTAGTAAAAATGTGGTGTTTGAAGCTCGATCTATGTTCATGTTCCTGTCTATATAAACACCAAGATAGTTAAATCGGTTTCTGCCACAAAGTTCGATTATGGTGTAATAGTACTTACTGAAACGTAGCTACATCAGGACATCCTAACTCCTTTCTCTCTCCCATCAAATAATTTTTGGATCAATTCTTCAATGTATACATTAAACAAGGTAGGTGACAGACAGCATCCCTGCCTTACTCCTCTACCAAGATCCACCCATTTTGTCAAATCCTCATTTCTTTGTGAAGCAGCTTTTTGTTTCATATACAATTCTCTAATAAGTTTTCTTTCCTTCCATACTAACCTCTATTCCTTTAGAATTTCCAACATTTTCTCCCATTTAACCCTATCAAAAGCCTTTTCCAAATCAATAAAACACAGAGCTATTCCTTTTCCTCTCTCTATATACCTTTCTCCAAACATTCATAGCAAGCCAATGGCGACCCTTGTTCCTCTCCCTTTTCTGAAGCCAAACTGTTCCTCTCCTGCATTTTCTTCCATTATGCTTATTAATCTCCTGTTCTATATACTCTCAACATTATTTTGGCTGCATGCAAAATAAGACTTATCATTCTATGTTCGATGCATTCCCTTGTACCTGCCTTCTTAACAATTGGTACCATCAATGTTCTAACAAAATATTCAGGCCATTCACCAGTATGGTATATTTTGTTACACAATTTAACAATTTCCCTGGCACCAATTTCATTCAAGCATTTGAAAAAAACAATGGGAATCTCATCCATTCCTGTTGTCCTCCTTTTCTTCATTTCTTAAATTGCTTTTTCTACTTCCCTCTCCTACACTGATGAACCTTTATCTTTTGGAGACACCACTTCTTCTGCCTCCAATTTTAAATCCTCTGGTTTCTCCACTGAAGAATACAGTTCTTCCAAATATTCTGTCCATCTTTCTGCCATATCTTTGTGTAATGACTAGATCTTTAGGTAACATTCCAACCCTTACAGCCATTAATCTATCATTAACATATGTTAATGTCAGCAACCACCAAGATATTACTAATCTTTTTGTCTCTTACTTTTCTCAAGTTTATGTTACTAATTCACCTAGCCCTTTGCCCCAATACTCATTTTCAAATTCAATTGATTTATCTAAAATACATTTCTCTACTGAGGAATCAACTAAAAATTTAATCTCAATTGACGTACCATATATGCCGGCGTGTGAGTCGATGTTTGCAGTCTAAAAGAAATCTCTCAAGAACCAAGGGTCGACTTATACGCTGAACATAACATTTAACCATTTCGAACCATGGTGTAAATAGGTGCTCCTGCCTGCTTTACACTTGGTGTAGACAAACTCTTGCACCTCACCACAATCATTTCTTACTGAAACTAATTTTGGGCGAGTCTAAATAACATAGATATCATTAGGAAAGAAATCATCGCAAAATACAATTGTGGCCAAAAGAGTGAATGATTAATCTTTGCAATTTATATTGATTTCTTCGCGTTAAGGGGTCGACTTATACGCCAGATCGACTTATACGCCGGCATATACAGTATTTTGAGAAAGTGAGGAAATTGTACCACCCTATAAAATAGGGCATTCCTCTGGCTGAATCCAACATTACCCTACACCTGTACGCCAAAAGCACTGATTTAACTAAGGGTGTAAGATGAAAGAAATCTACAGATTATTTCCCTGTCAAGCATTATTAATGATTTTGATATTAATTCCTTTCACAAACTAGTTTAATGTATATTCTACAAATACAAAAGCACATTTTTTTGACTAGAGGTCACCTTAGTGTAAAATTAAGAGTAATAGGATAGATTAGGTAATAAATTAAGATCTAAGAATTTTATAAAATGATAAAGTATAATAATATTTCATATTATCCGCCAGCCATGGAGGCCAAGTTGATAGCATTCCATCTATGCTATCGCTCCCAACCTAAGGTCCTGGGTTCAAATCCTGGCTGATTGGACTTTTCTGATCAGGGAATGGTTGTGTGTGTTTGTTGTTGCTGTTCCCTCGGAGAAGCACCTCCTGTCGAGTTCAATAGAAAGCTTAGGAGGACTTCACCAGTAAGAGCCAAAAGTATCTAAGCCCAAATTTTACAGCTACAGAAGAAGAATCTTCAAAACTGAATGATAATTTATCTTACCTGTTATTTTTAATGTGTCTTCGTCTTCTTTCCATATATCTCTCATAAGCTTATCGTTTTTAAAATTTTTATGCATATCATTCCACAGTACTGCATGAGCATGCACAAAATTAATTATAGATTCTTTCTCATCCTCTCCTATTGCTCTCTCTATTTTTGTAGGTGAACTTTTTCCATCTTGAGCATCATTCTAGATTCATTATTCAGTGTGACTGCTCTAACTTGCAAACTGTGAAACTATAATGTGCAATGCTTGGCACCAGTGACAATGCTTCCTGCTCATCAGTGTGGATGAGGCCTCAGAACCAGGCAAGCAAACTCAATTCATGACTATCAATTGTACTTAGTTTTGGATGAGGAGGACAATTGGGATGACTTAGGTCCATGCACTTTTGGTCTGGCTATTTCTTTCGATAATATTGAAAAGTGGAAATTGTCATGAAGGAGGAATATGATAATTTAATTTAGTATTAAGCGTGGAAGTTAGTTGATCCTCTATGTGACACAAAACCAATTAAGTGTAAAAAAGATGTGGAGGGTAAAATTGAAAGATATTGTGCTAGATTAGTTGATTGGGGTTTGGTCAAAGATGTGGCATTGATTACGATTAAACCTTTTCACCTATTGTGAAAAATTCAACAATTATGTTATTGCTTCCATTATCTATTCCTATTGACCACCTAGATGTTAAGACTGCCTTTTTGTGTGGTGATTTGAAGGAAGCTGTATATTTGGAGAGGGTTTAGTTGTTAGAGGGCACATAAAGTTTGTTAGTTGGAAAGTTTGATTTAGCTTTTCTAAGCCCCATCATCCTCATTGATTGTATAGATAAATTAGGTATTTGGAAGTTGACTTCCTTGCAAATATAGGTATATATTACTCAGAAAGCTGGAATCTTTGAATATTCGTACTTAAAAGATCAATTAAAATTACTTAAACAGTAACTTCTCCTATCAATGTCAAAAACTAGGTACAGGGAACATTATGTGAAAATCTGGGATGATGAGCTTTGCAGTTGGTTGAGTTGACATACATGCCCAAGTATATAGAATTAGTAAATTTTCAGCCTCATTTTTTGTCTCGTGAGAAATGTTAGTTTTCTTCTAAAGTAGCTTCACATTTTGTTATCTCTGAATCTAATACTGTTGAGAATCCCTTTGCTTAGTGCCATCTGATAAAAACTCAACTAGTTACTATGTCATTACGCATTATTATTATGAAATTCCTAGTCACATCCTAATTTTTCACATCTCATTTAACCTTTGGTTAAGTGCATGCTTCCTTATGTTTAGTTAAAACTTCAATTCACTTACTTATTATAATAAAGGTAAATGGGCCGTTAGGTGAAAACTTGAGTCATTAACAAGTTTAAGGTTATTGAAACAAAAAAATCTATCTATCTAGTTGAATCTTAGTTGTTATAAATATTTATAAAAAAACAGTTTTCACTAATTTTGTGTGGATGTGACCGTTTAAAAAAATATATTTGGGAATAATTGTTTGCCTACAATATTACCAACGATTTTTTAGGCCTATGATTAATACATGTTCAGAGTAATTGAACTTATACTAGAATAATTCACCAATCCCTTCAGTCTTTAGTCTTCAACTTCCATTATTTTAAGCTAGGAACATGTTCAATCAAACAAATTTCCATTAAATGAACAAGTAAATAGGAGTATTTGAAGTTTACTCTTTAGTAAAATTGATTATTCCTCTTCCATCTACTCCATTGGACTGATGTTTATTCTTTATCAGTCTTTGAAAAATTAATATTTTGACTATGAATTTCAATTCTTTTAGCTCAGTCCAGATGGAAGAGGAGACTTTTTAGTCCCAATCTTGCCTGTAATAAAGACCCTAATAACAATAATAATAATAATAATGAAATAATTTTATTAATTTACTTGGCTCTGTATTATAGACTCTCTTTGGCTCCTACTTAATCTCTCCCTTTGAAAACCTAAACTTTTATTCGTCTAATTTTACAATGAGGAAGGATATCATGAATATTTTAGTGTATTTCCTGAATCACTGCTTTTGAACTCCCTGGGATGAAATATATTTTAAGAATATATTATTCAACTTTTACTCAAACAGACTTCTTGAGAAAACTTCACACTTCCTACTAGATGATTTTATTTTTTTACCTGATTCATCTCATGGTACATATATGGTGATATTGATTGCACATTAGTTTCAATGAAGAAAGCATCTAAATCTACATTAATACCCCGCAAGCTGCCTTTTGGCATGTGGCAGGGGGTGTAAACACCAGTTGAATCTAAACTACTTCTTTATTCAGTTAATTGTATTTAGTAATTTATGTAATAATTGATTGATATATTCATCGCCAGGGTCCATCACATGACTCAACAGAGAGAGAAGCAGCAATAACTGTAAGTTATTAAAATTCACATTGATTCTTACCAGTGTGTATAAGCAGCCTCCAATACTAAGTAACATATTAATCAGGTTTGATAATTTCTTTTAATGCAGGCCCCTGATGAAGCAGTTAATCCCCCTGAACTGCTCGAGTGTGCTCCCGATCATGTAATGATGAATTTTTAATATGTATCTAACATGATACCAATATGTTTAAGATGATGATATGATAATTTTGTTCTTTCAGATGGAGATCATAGTAAATGATTTATTTCAACCACCGGAATTGGAAGGTGTAACATCTCCCAAAAGTGAGTTACATTTTCATTTCATTATTTTACTTTTCAGAAGATAATGTAGTATATTTGCAAGGCTAAATTTATTACATATTCTTTTCAATTTAATTTGTTGCCATACATTGAGAATCATCAAATCAAAACAAACAACTGATAATATGCTATATAAAATGTAAATACATCACTTAAATTAAGTTTTACCTTTACAGCTAAAAATGAAGGAGAGCTGAAGAAAGCAACTGACCTCATTGTTGATGCCATAAAGGTTACTGAGGTAGCACACATAAGTAATAATGTACAAAGTAGATGAACTTGGCAGAAATAGACTGACAAAGAAATGTAAACAAAATACATAAATAAAATATACAAATACATAAAAACGTAAATAAAATACACAAACACATAAAAACAGACATAAAATACACAAATCCATAAAATATATAAAGTATAATACACTACAGTTGAGGTCAGGTGTTGCTATGTCGCAAACAATTACTTCAATGTCCATGAACTTTATTTGTTTACTTGAAATGGTATTTCTTTCTCAGATGAAAAAAGAGGAAAGGCGAGAGAGGAAGGAGAAGCTCATGGAGCGTCAAACAGGCGCAGCTGAAAGAATGGCAGGTGCCATTGAGCGTAAAACCTGTGCAGCCGAAAGAATGGCAGGTGCCATGGAGCGTCAAACCTGCACAGTTGAAAGAATGGGAGCTGCCATTACCTCAGCAAGCGAAAGAATATCTGCAGCTATGGAGAGGGTAGCTGCAGCTATGGAAAAGAACTGACATTTTAAAATTATGTATTAATAAATAAATAAAAATCGTTTTCAATTAATTTATTATTATTATTTTCAAGAGATGCAATTACCATTAAGAAAAGAACTGTTGGATGACCATTCTTCTAGCATTTTCGCCCCCCAACGCATCTTCTTCTACGCCTGTTCCTCCACAAATTCCAATGCTGGGATTTGGTCTTCAAGTAACTCCAATCTATGCTTCAGTGCATAATTGTGCAGTGTTGCACAGGCAGTTGCTATTACCCCTGCTACCTCCGGAGTGTAATGAAGCACTCTGTCGGAAAGGAGGGACCGCCACATGTTCTTCATTACTCCAAACAGCCTTTCTACACAATTTCTTGTTCTGCAGTGGCTGGAAGTATACCTTTCCTCTGGAGAATTCGGGGCTGCTTGCCTAACTGGTGTCAGCAGATACGGCTGCAGTGCGTAGCCTGAATCACCTAAAACGGAAAGTTGAATTTATTATAAGTTCTCATTCAATATTCATGATCAGGCTAAAATTAAGTCAAGATCCATATGAACTATTATTTTACTTACCCAATAACCACGTATTTCTGATTCCATCATCATACCATCCTTGCATGATATGCCTGGTTCTGCAGTTATTCCATATAAACTGGTCATGTACAGTACCCGGATGTCTTGCCGAAAAAGACAATATATTTAGGTCATGATCAAAAACCTGTTGGTTAAAGATCAGCATTATCATTAGGTGTAGTCATCTTGTACAAATGAATACTTTGTAAGAGTGAAAAATAACTGATAAGTCTATCAGTATGGTACTCACTGCCTGCACATGAATAGAATGTGACCTGTGGTGATTGTTAAAATATGCCTCCTCCCTTATGGATGGCTTAACAATCCTAATATGGGTGCAGTCAATGCACCCAATTACCCCTGGAAACCCTCTGGCCACCATGAATCTGAAATATGTAGATTAAGCATTTATGATTGACCTTAGAATAACCTTACAATGTGTGAAAAAACATAAAAAGTATAGTTATCTATTTGCCAGGGTATAAACTATATTATAGAACCTTCACTTGCCTGTTTTTGATAACCTGCCGCTCTTCAAAGGTTCCAGGAAATTTTATGTACCTAGGAGCAAGGATATCCACCAACGCCTGGCTTACATTCTTGATACACTTACTAACTGTGGCTTGCCCCACACAAAGATAGAAATCCTGCCCAACGCATCGCTGGTAAGAGCCGGTTGCAAAGAAACGGAGCGCAATTAGAACCTAAAAAGTTAATTAAGGAGTGTGAATAAGCGTCATTCACCTTTTCATTACTGTGAAATATATAGGAATAAGTGACATATTGCCTGCACGTGAATCCGCAAAGCATTGGAGCGTCTTCTTTGCAACCGCGGGCTCACTTCTTCAATTAAGTTGCGGGTGATCTCCTTACTTAGGCGAAAAAGCCTTCTGAATTGCGCCTCGTCCAACTCGAAGGGGTTGTGGGCATCCCTTAGGCCTCTCCGAATCAGAGGGAGCCTTCGCCTTTCCTGCCTGCGCTGGTGCTCGTGCAGCAGTAAAGGGAAAAAAACACCGCTTCCATTCTAATAAAAACGAAAATATGTTAACTCCGTAACCATCCGCAATTCTGAGAGTGGCTAATATCATTTAGTGATCTCATATTATTAATTTATGAGGTTACTTCATGTTGATATTTATGTTATCTCGAGTAATAAATGTTGTATTTTCTACTGTCGTAGGCTTACTATGGTACTTATACTTACCTTACAGATACTAGCAATATTTAACGTGTCCGCCGTTTCCAAAACAAAAACAGTTGACTGACGTTACCCCGTACTCAACACAACAATTTTTATGCTCCGCATACTAATTGTATGGTAAATAAATACATTATAACTCACACTTAACGCATAATAAATCATAAAAACAATATTATTAGGCTAATCATCAAATTTATTGTTCTTAATCGGTTTATTATGACGCTTCTCACTGCTTCTCACGGCCTTTCCCAGCCGTCATCGCGTACGACGGCGGGAAGGTGAGAAAAAGCGCTCTCACGGATAGATAATCGCTGATATCACCCTTCGTCGTTCGTATGACCATAGAGTAACTATACTCTATATATAGTATAGTTACTCTATGGTATGACGTTGCCCCTGGCAACGACGTCGCTCTTTCCGTTCTCACAGTTCCGTAATCAGGGTGCAGGGAAGTGTTTCATTCCTCCCCGGTTAAATTTCATCCCGACGCAGACAGTCGACGCCATCCCTCGTCGGATCTCTGAACGCAGTCTCCTGAAGAAGTCCTCCAACGCCGTTCCTCGAGGCAAAATAATATGAATATTATTCACCAAGAACAAAACATAGTCGATGACAACACATTCACGTTAACTCCGGTAACTTAATCCGGGAACTGTATAAGCGGAGGCCACGCAAAGAACTACAGCGAATTGCATGTTTGTTATAACGCAATATTATTAATCGGATATACTCAAAAAACAAAATCTGGGTGCGTCTGAAATTGGAAGAATTATCCTATTTTGCTATTATGTATCTACTATTACGTTCGATTTTATAAAAAAAGTATATTCGCTAAATATTCCAATGAAGGTACATATATTACACCACATTTAGGATGACTTTTTATAAAATCTAATTGAATATGTAATAAGCGTGTTTTACCGGAATAAATAAAAAGTACAGGTATTTGCGGAGAACATGAATTATATTGGACACACGAAAATGTTACCGACGAAGATTTTCGTATTGTGCAATTTTTGATTATAAATTGATTTTTATTATTTATCCTGAAAACTAAGTTAGGCTTCATTTTTTCCGTCAAGTAGCCCGAAAATTATAAATTAAACCATGCGATTAAAATTTAAGAAATATATTTCCACTTAAGCAACGAAAGAATTTAAGAGGGATATTTTACAATTTAAAAATGCCGAAAGGTTTGTAAATTTTATGATGAATTGTTATTAACGGCTTAAATCTCCTACATTATACCTGTGCATTAAAATGCTTCAGTTGAAAATTATTTAAAGCCGAAATATAAAATTCCATGGAGTTTAAACGGTGTGAACTTTAAGAAACTATCCATATTAATCTGTCCGATGAGTGATTGATTACTTAAATAACGCATGGAGACTAATGAGTAAATAACATTATTGGAAATCATTAATGATTTCTACGTTAACGATTTCCAGGTGTGCTTCATAAACTATGGGACAATTGAATGTCCTTAAATGGTTACTCTGGTTACCGGATAAATATAGCTACAAATCCGAATACTGATTACTAATTTTTTATTTTAAATAGATTTCATTGAAGCTAAAGAATCCACAATTCAAACAACAAAACATCCTCTGTATAGCCTTCGTCGTCTTTATTCATGCTTAAGTTTTAAATTATTCTTAACCGGCAACGTATCGTACAATGCCAAGTAGTGCAAAACTACGTTTCGTACTACGAGCGGTATGCAGTGAGTTTGATGAGAAACAATGATAGATATGGTACCCGAATTTCTACATGAGATCATCAATATCTAAAAATTTCTGAAACAGTAATTTCATTAGCTAAGAAGAGGAGTTACTCAAGGCTAACCTCACGCCATAGCTTCACTATAGACCCCTTGAACAATATAGAGAACAAATTCAAGTAAAGATGTTTTCATTTTCAGAGAACATTAATGATGAACAAGCCTTGAACTTGTGTAAAGAACTAAAGGTTAAAATGGCACGAACAAGTGACTATCACAGTTGAAAAATCTAAAGACTGGAATTAACCTAAATTAGAGGAAGCCTCAACCTTGTGGTGACTCCATATTCCTTGCTTCATATGCTTGAGTTATGATAACAAATTAGGAGAAAATTAAAGTAAACTATTCTAAATGAATAAGGAAGAAAGTGCAAGGTGAAACTAGAGTCAAAACGGAAGGAATGAAAGAGAGAACACATTGGCCTAATAGCATCCGTTTATACCAAGGCGACATTGTTTTCGCGTTTGAAAAACCTAATTAAGTTATGCTGAGAGAAAAGGAATCATCCAAGGTAGTAATCTTTGTCGTCTATTTATCCATTAATCGATTTATGAATCAGTTATCGGTATCTTTGATGAGAAATAAATATAGAAGTGACTCCACATAAGTCAGGGATATTTAGTTCTCTAGTTATTTCAAGAATATGATAGAAGCGAAGTCAAGATTGAGATTAAAACTCAATCACGTAAGGAATTGGAAATGCACTGCGTTGTTAAAAATACAAGAGATGTTCCGTGCAAGTTTCTTAAACATCATGCAACAACGTTTAAAACTAAATAATGGCATACTATAAGGTTTAAATGGAATTTTAAAAGAACTAACCTGCATAGGGAATCCGGAAGAATTCATTTGATAACTCTTCTCTGAACGCACGTTTTTTATTGCATCCGAGACACCCGGAAGAATCATCGCCCAGAATAGAAAGAATTAACTCCTTCAAAACATGAAAAAGAAAGAAAAAATAATAAATTAAGTATGTTATTCAATATTTACAGAAAATTTTGTACGATTCGTGTATAAAAGCAAGCAGATGTTATTACCGACCAATGTAACTAGAATTTCCTATGAGATGTCGTAAGGCAAGGTACGTTACAAAATCGAAGAAGTTTGGGATCTATCACTTCCGGATTACAATCAAGTGATTTGAGAAAAAAAAGATATGTTGACTGAAATATATCTGATATAAAACACTCAAGTCTGCTTATGGAATTCCAATTCATTATACTAATTCCATAATATTATTGCCTCAGATTCACAAAATATTTTATTACGAATAAAATTATTATTTATTGCAAAAATATTACTCGTGAAAATGAAATCAAGGAAATATTGCTCAATTACGTTGCTTTGAGTAGTCTTTCTAGTTGTATTTTAATTAATATTTCTTGACCACCGGAAAAACAATCTAACGGAGATATCTTTGCGATAAAACGTTATTTAAATGTAGAGATAATTAACGACAAATCCATTTGACTGCATTCCATTGTTAGAAAACATTAATGATTCCTATGTTAGCATTAATTAGGCGTGTCTCGTAAACTATGTGAAATTCCATACGAGAATTGATCTGATTAGTAAAACAATAAATGATCATAAAGTGATAAGTTCCTTCTAAAGTTACTGAAATTGGGTAAAATATATCGAGAATGACTAAAATATTGATGATTTTAATGGTAGATAAATTCTTTACTATGGTGGATTCCTTTGTTAGAGTCATTGAAGCCGAAGGCACCGCAGTAAAAGAAAAAATAAAAAAACACTTAAGTAAACTTCATCGACTTAATGCAATCTTATCCTTAAGTTATAAATTTTAAACCAACAGTGTATTTTACAATGCCAAGGAAGCCAAAGCTGCAATCACTGAAATGGATTCTCTATCTGTTAAAAGAAAAGGGAGTAGGAGGATAGATAAGAAACAAGGGTCAATATACTAACTGACATTGCTTTTATTAGTTCATCGATAGAAATTATAAAGCTCTAGTTGCATATGCTACAGCGAGTGCTATAAAGACTATTCTCCTTATTCTTATGAGTTTCGATACAGACTCGTGAAAAAATAACGCTAACAAAATTCAGTTGTTTACAATATCAGGGATCATTTAAGAAAGCAAGCTTAGGCTCTCGTATAGTCATGTGGACAGCGCGTTTGCCTTTGGTGAAAGCGATCCCGGGTTCCAATCCCGGTGGGAGCCAATGTGCGAAATGACCTAAGCTGTCGAAGCACTTTTAACAATACTACTACTACTAGAAAGCAAAACCTTGAGTTCGTTAAAGGACCCGAAGGCGAAAAGGGCACGAATGGCTACATCTTTTTAAAAGTCTTAACATTGGAAGTGATTGTAATTTACGAGGCCTAGTCCTTGAGGTGATTGCGAGTTCCTTTACTAAACAAGCTTGAGTTCTGCTTACAGAAAATGAGAAAGTGAAAGTAATCTAATGAATAGGGAAGAAATTAAAAGCTGTAGCTTGAGTTAAAAGGGATGGAGTGAAAGGGAAAATACAATTACATAATAGAATTCGCTTTTACCACGGCGACATTGTTTCCACATTCGAAAAACCTAAGTACGGAATGCTATAAAAATTCGGAGTCATCTATTGCAATCCATCGTAATCTTTGTCGTCTATGTAAAAACAAACTTAGAAATCGAATATCAGTATAATTGATGATATATACACACTATTAAACTGGTAATTTATTAACGAATAAATACAGGTAAAGTAGTATGTACTTAAAAATATATGCATAATTTACAAAATGTGATAACAATGGTTTAAACTAAGTACTATATGATAGATGATATTCTTTAGAAAGAACTGACCTGTATTAGGCATCCGTGAGAATTCGTCTGATAATCCATCGTTGAACGAACTTTCAGTATCACACCTGAGACACCATGAAGAATCATCTAACAGCGACAGAATTCATCTCCTAGTAGAAAAAAGAAAGGATCATTGAATTCACTATCCACAAAAAATAATGCACGATGCGTGAATAAGAGCGAACAGATGTCAGAACCGATCGCTCTAATGTAAGTTAGACTTCATGTACGAAGTCATAGACGAGGTCTGATAACACAATCGAAGACGTTAGGGAACTATCTCTTCGGGAATCAATACAATAGGTTTAATCAATGTCAAATGAAGATACACCTTAACTAAAAGAAAGGTGTCTAAGAAAAAAGACTATAGCCGATTTGTTCAATCAAAGTTTAAAATGCTTAGCAATATATTTAAGCGGCCGAAAATAAAATATTAATTGAATTAAAATAATGCTAAAAACGGTAAATGAGTGTCAATTTCAATTCAAATCTCATTCCAATATTTCCTAGTTTCTGAAATAATTATAAAATAATATCAATGAATATTTCCGAAATTAAATTTCAGTAGTTCTTCTTTAAACATAAATACAATAGTAAATATCCAAGAGAAATACGTTATATTTAATATATGGAATTCCTAACTGATAACAAGTGATGATCCGAGGGTGAAAATATAAGAACACTCATTAACCCTTTCGAGACGGCGAGCTAAGCGGAAAGACTCTACCGTATGTCGGAGGACTCTAGCAGAAATTCTTTCCTGCGATACGGAGACCTGTCATAAACCCCGTGGGGGGCTAACATCCGGCTGCGACCGGGAGTCCGAGGAATTGTCCGTAACTGAATGTTTTTGCACACATTTTGGCAAATGATTATTTGTTGTAAATTTTGTCAACCTGACATGGAGAATGAAAGCAATGTCTTGCGCTAAAGATGTACAACTTTTAAACGAAGTTGTAGCGTTAATATTTACGTATTTACTGTATTTCCACATGGTTTCCATAAATTAAAAACAAAACATTTTAACTTCGCCGATGCCGGTTCAAAGCCTGGATGAAAAAGAAGGATGAGAAGTATTATTTGCAGTCATTAGAAAAATAAATGATTACTTCATTACATTAACACTAGGAGGACGGAAGTTTCGCCCTACCTAGAAGGACGGCGGCGGTCATTTTGACCGCCTACTTTTAAAATTCGTAATTAAATACTTTTATAAGTCGTAAAGTCATATATTTTGCAGAACTTCATAATATGACTTTTGTGCAAGTGCTGATAAGATGTTTCACCTCATAATTTGTTTTAATTTTGATTAATTAAACAAAGCGCGGACCGATGTGCTAATTCTGCAGTGTTTTATACTCTGCAATATTTTTCTTACTCAAACTAGACCACTGAAACTAATATTTTCGGAATAAGTGGTAGAAAGTTTGAATTGTTGATAAAAGTCAGTCACGTTACGCCAAGATTGCTATGCCATCTGACGGAAAGCATATAAAACCACTCGTTCGCGCCTCGGGAAAAACCTCCAGCGAATACGATAGCGGAAGAATTTTTCGAATTGTGTCGTGAAAAATTCCAACCTGGGGTTTTCGTCCACGCAAAATCGTTTTATAACATTTACAAATGCATAAATCCACTTTCAGTAGGGTTACCAACCTAATAGTTTTTATCATTATAAAATCTTCTTCCAATTATTTTCTCAGATAAATTATACCAAACTTATATCTCAAATTTACATTCAGTTACCTTCCATGAAAAATAAGAATTCATTTCAGGAAGCACTTTGTGAAGCAGGGCTGTCAACCGTCAGACCGGATCTCTAAACAGAGAGTTATGCGTTTGCATTATAAATAACTAATGAGATATTCTGAGTACAGATATGATTTATGTGATTAGTCGAAACTCTTTGGGATCCCGAATTAGTTTATAAACTATAAAGAAGCAGGGTGACCAACATCTTCGGCTTTAAAGTCAAGGTATGTCTATGTCTATGTCTATGTAAGAACCCTGCAAGCCGCCTTTCGGCGTGTGGCAGGGGGTGCAAGCACCTTGACTCTATTTTCCTAAACGGTTGCTCTCGCGTATACTTCGCGGAAAAAATGAATTTTTGAAACGATTCGTTTTAGCATCTATTTCCCTAATCTTTCGGGCAGTATCAGTACGGCCCATATAACAGGGGGGTCGCATTATATCGGTTACATCATCTGAAAACGTAGTTTCTCTGAACTTATTTAATAAATTTATCCTTTGAATTTTTCTTCTATCTTCTAATGATTCCCATCCCGCGTCCTGTAACATCTGAGTGACACTCGCTGTTTTATCGTAGCAATTCTTTACAAATCGTATCGCTTTCCGTTGTACTTTTTCTAAATCCCGAATATGACATTTCTCGGCGGGGTCCCATACACTACATGCATACTCAAGGTGAGGCCTAACTAACGCTAAGTAGCATCGCTCGCGAACCTTTTCTTCGCTCCTACCGACTATTCTTTTAACGAAGCCGAGTTTCTTAAGTGCTTTTCCACATATATTTCGGATGTGGGCACTCCATGATAGATTATTCGTGAGAGTTACTCCAAGATACTTTACCGATTCTACTGACAATAGGTTTATCCCTCGGAGACTATAAGAATAATCATTTATTATAGATTTACTTTCGAAGAAGTTAACTACCGAACACTTTTCTACATTAAGCTCTAATTGCCAATCATCGCACCAATTCATAATTCTATCTAAGTCGTTCGAAAGGGCTAATCTATCCTCTGAACTAACTATTTCCCTGTAAATGACTGTATCGTCTGCGAATATCCTAACATTGCTTTCAATGTGATTGCTGAGGTCGTTGATGTATACTAAAAATAACAACGGTCCAATTACACTGCCCTGAGGGACGCCCGAAGTCACCTTAACCAAGTTGGAACTAATTCCATCGAGTACTACTCGTTGCTCTCTATCGGTGAGAAAGTCTTTTATCCAGTTAATAACTTGTGCATTGATACCCGCAACTTCTAATTTGTACAGCAATTTATGATGAGGTACCTTATCGAAAGCCTTCCGAAAATCTAAAAATATCGCATCGACTTGCTTATGTTTTTCAGCAGAGTTGAGAACATCGTGTACTAATAAAGCCAGCTGAGACTCGCAAGAACGAGTCTTACGAAAACCGTGTTGATTCCTAATTATGAAATTGGACGTTTCAAGAAAACCCATTAAAGAGCTAGCTATTATATGTTCCATAATTTTACCGCTCAGTGATGTTAAAGATATAGGCCTGTAATTAGCTGGATCGTCCTTAGAGCCACTTTTATATATTGGCGTGACATTCGCAATTTTCCAATCTTTCGGAACCTTTCCTTCGCTCATACTCTTGTCAAATATAACTTTAAGAAAAGGTGCTACGCTCTCCGCAACTTCCTTGAACACTCGAGCCGGTATGTCTTCAGGACCCGGAGCTTTATTCGGTTTAATCTGTTGCAATAGTTTAATGATGCCGTCTTCTCTGAAGGTGATTTTCGACATTGATTCGGGTTTATCAACATTCGGGAGAGTATTTGGTGTATCGTCAGACGTGAAAACGCTTCGAAAAAAATCATTCAAGATATTAGCTTTGCCTTTAGCATCGTTTACTATATTACCGCAAGTATCCTTTAATGAACCAACAGTTTGCTCTTTACCTTGGACCTCACGAACGTACGACCAAAACGCTTTTGGGTCCTCTTCCAAGTGTTCGCATAAAATCTTCTTTTTATATTGACGGAGGGCATCTCGCATAATTCGTTTAGTTTCCGACTTTGCTTCCTTATGTTCGCTCTCTACTCGATCTATGTTGATACTATTCGGTTGCCTCGCAGCGGCTTTTAATTTGGAATGCAAACGCCTCTGCTTCTTTAGTGCTCTCCTAGTCTCCTTATTATACCATCTAGGTTCATTAATTTGATTTGAAAGTTTGGAGGGTACAAATTTATCCATTAGGTCACGCATTGTTCTTACAAAGAGATTCCACGTGTCCTCGGTATTTAAACATATCGCGCGCGTTTTATACTCCAGAAATTCGTACATGAGTTTACTACGATATCCTTCGAAATCGGCTCGCGGGTAAAGATAAACTCTGCGCTTAGGTTTTCTGTGCTTTACCAAGTTAAGGTCGAAATCTATAATTATGGCTTTGTGATCAGATATTCCATCGCAAACAGATGTGTTAGATACTCGTTCGGGGGTGTTCGTAAGAAAAAGATCTAAAATGGTTAATTCCCTGGTAGGCTTTTTGACTAGCTGGTGTAATGAATTTTTTTGTATTAAATTTAACAAGGTCCTACAAGAGTCATTGTCCCGAGCTCTTTTCTTGACTACGTGCTTTTGCCAATCGATGTCTGGAAGATTAAAATCTCCTCCAATTATCATTATGCTATTGTTGTTTTTACGCGAGTAAAAATTTATTTCATCGTTTAGGTTCCGCAAAACATGACGCGAAGAGTTGGGCGGCCGGTAAAAAGCACATACATGTAGATTGGGTTTATTTGGCTGACTAATGGTACACCATACGCTCTCGATGCAACTGTTAGGATACGTATGTGAACTACTCCGCAAAGAACTTTTAACCGCTATAAATACTCCTCCACCCACTTTATCCTGACGGTCCTTACGATAAATCTTAAAATCTTTAGGAAATACTTCGTAGTCATTAATATCGTCTGTTAGCCAGCTTTCGGTACCTATAATTATGTCGGAGTCGTTACTTCGGATAAGATGTTCAAGATCGGCTACTTTGTTTTTGATGCTTCTACAATTAATAATGGCAATCGATAGTTCATTTACAATGGGTGAAGCCCGGGAAACGCGTTGTTGCTCATCTTCAACTTGCTCAGTAATTTTTAAGGTATTCGATTGTTTATTAACTTTATTTCCTATATCGGAGCCACTTAAATTAGAAGCATTCCCACAAATTCCCTTTAGCCTAAAAAAAACCTACAATGCTCGTAAATCCTATGAGCCACCCCGCTCGCAGCTTCAGCAGTATAGTGAACACCAGAGCCGTTCAAGGCGAGGGGGTACGACAAGAGGGTCGGCCGAAGGTCCACAAAGTCAACTCCCATGCCCCGACAGAACTCCCACATCCGCGCATTCAGACCATCTATTTTAGTCCGAACGCTTCGGCTGCAGTCACTCCGCGGGACAATACTGCAGATGGACAGCCGCACATCGATGCCAAGCGACTCCTGCACGCGCTCAACCTCGGAATTCAGGTCCTCAAAAGAACGCAAAATATCCTCGGGAGCGCGGTGACAGGCATCGTTGACTCCAACATGGGCCACCACCCGCAGCCGAGAGCAACCCGTGCCTCTGGCCGCCGCACCTACCGCACCCGTGACTTGGGCCACATGCCCAGAGGGAATACACCAAGATGTAACCCTAATGTCACCTCCCTCCCTCTCCGCCCTTCGCCGCAAAGGGGCCACAATACGCTTTACATTAGAGCTCCCTATCAGTACAATCCCCCCACCCCGACTTCCTTTAGGCGCAGCTACTTTGGAGGGAAGAGGGGCAGGCATGACCTTCCGAACAGGCTCATCGACACTTTCCAGCACCGAGAACTTATTGCGGATAGGGATAGGGTTCGTCGTCACCTCCCCATTGCCCTTGCCAGCCCGCGCTGCTCCTCCACTCCTCGTAGCCACCATCCACTCGGGCTTCAGGGGGAGAACAGAGCCCGAGAGGTTAGGAGTAGGCATCACCGCCTCCGCGACAGACCAACCAGCGTTTACTCTAGGGCGAGCCCCAGTGGTCGACGTGGAGGGAACTGACGCAGTTTTGGGAGCCACCCTCCCCCTCATCGAGGTATTCCCACCTCCTAAAACCAACGAGCGAAGCTCTCCAACAACCCTCTCAAGGCGGCAGATCCGTGCCCACAGGGGGTCGGTGTCCACCTTCCTTTCGCGAGCCAGGACAGACCTGTAGGAAGCCATCCTATTGCTATAGAATTTACACTGGCTCACTAAATGGGAAACTAAAACGAAAACAACTAACAATGAACAATGAGTTACCACCCGCTGTGCTTTACCTGGCTGACCTAACCTGTGTAGAGGGGCTAGGTTTCTAACTTCGGAGACAAAATATATACACTAACTAAAGGATTACCGTGAGAGGAATTTATCTGTGCAAGTGATTCGTATAAAGTTTAAAATAAATAAATTAGATTATACAGGCAAAAATGGAAGTAAGCGCCGCAGAAGATTAACTGTTAGAGTAAAATACACTAAGTAGGCTCGTAAGTAAAATATATGAATTAAGATAGCAGAGTTAGCGGTTATCGGAAGTTATGACAAAATAAATAAGACCCAAAAGCACACAAGTAAAGTTAGGCGATAAACCTAGTCAATAAAGGATAGAAAATAAAATAAATAAAAAGATAGAGGGTACTTAACGCTCACGCAGTCTTGGATCGCAGCTTCGAAGGTGCGATGTAACACTACTGGAAGAAGAGCGCCAAACACAACGAAAAGATTTACTAAACTATGAACGAAACACTAAATAAGAAGTAAAAATATAATATGCACTGAAGAAGTAAACTAAAATAACTCAGAAGAGTAGCTTAAAACTACACGGTTGGAGCAGGTAGTACTCTGCGTCTCAGCAGGTGATCTCAGGAGAGAGAGAAGGCACGTCCGTCTCCTTTGACAGCTAGGCCAAGAAATGTCAAATGTCAAGGTAGCGATCAGAGCTTCATGAAAAACGTAATAATTTATCATCCATTTTACGGGAATGGATTATTATTTGCTAACCTACGCATTGACGCAATGTTAACTACCTAAACATATGTAGCAACAAAAATAGCCATTTTCTAATGTTATTTCACTTTTATCCCTCTTAGAACTACCAAATGGAGTCATTTTGACTCCTACCTTATTATTGTTCATTTTTGCAGTTTATCTTTTATCGATACATTGCTTTATTTTATCATTTTTCTTTATTATTGTAATTCTCCAAACATTGTATTTACAAAAAATGAAGTATTTTTTATTGATGTTAATTTTATAATTTATACCCGCTAAGTCGTATTTTCAAACGAATGGATAGGCCATCCCCGAGTACATGTTCTTGTGGTATATTTACGTGGTATTTGGCCTACGTTATCTACTCAGTATTTAGTTTCATTCTAAAGCTTCACCGTTTCAGGAGTATTCTTAGCGGAATCACTAGGAACGCCGAAATCGGGATGGACGAAACTAAGAATTATGTCATTCTTGTTTGGTTTACCTTGATATACAGTAAGTGTGGAATCATCATTGTTTCTAAAAAGTTTATAGTCTTAAAATTTTTCTTTCATTGATTTTATCTCTTTTGGTACTTCTCGTCTTTTTTTTTATTCACCGTTCCCACAATGTTGCCTGAGTACAATAACACCTTGGCATGTTCAGTGAGTTTGACTGAAGTAAAATAATTATCAACGGTAATATTTTGCCTTTTTTCAGTAATGGCTGCATTAATTTCAGTACTACGTGGTCAGCAAACGGCAATCAGCATGGCGTAAATTATCCTTTCCAACATAAGGAAAGCCATTTGCAAGATATTTGCTATCCTTTTCAACAGCTAGCCAATATTTATGGCCGTATGAGTTTTGCTGGGGAAAAGTTGTTCATCAACCGTAATTTACGGACCGGGTTTGTAGCAAGCTATATAATTATCAATGAATCTATCCCACACTGTTGAAAAGAGAGCAAAATTGTTAGTTTTGAGTCGCTGGGATCGATTAGACATCTCATCAAATCTTAGATATTGCAAAATGTTTACAAAACGGTTCCTAGACATCGTCGTTTTACAAAATTGTGTTCCCCAGTGGTTTGACCAAATACTTGTAATAGGGTGATCATTCTTGCCTGATATTCTGTGGGCGTAAAATATGGCAATACATGCATTTAGTTCTTCATTGGAAAGAGAAAAATCTTCATCATTTTGCCTGCGTGATTCCTAAATTGAAAATCGCTTTATGTGAGTCAGTATAAACGACTCGATAAATAATCGGAGATATTACAGAATTTCCTTTCATTAATAGTATTTTATGATAAAATACATTAGCTTAGGTGTTTTCATTTCAATTAGGTTTCTACTGGGAACCAAAAGTTTCCATAAACGGAACGGATATATTCCTATACAGCTGAAGCGAGTCGTTTGCATCTTGAGGGAGTTACTTCATACACAGAGGCACTTCTTTGAAATGTCTTCGCTCTGTATATCCTCAGCTTTTTAGAAAGGTTTATGATGTTTTTCCTGAAAAGGGCTTCATATACGTCTATCTCATCGGTCATCATGGGAGGGTAAGTAAAAGAAATCTCATCGGGGTTTGAGGAGTCTAATAAGGCCTGACTGTTCTCTTCAACGGTGTGGACAGCCGAGTCTTTGGAAAATGATTACATTGTCATTTTTTCCTGTCTGTGTTATCTCTAGAGCAAACCCTAATTCGAACTTAGTCAGATTAGTTGAGTTGTCGGAGAAGTTTAGTTGTATGTACTGAAGACGTCTCAATTTTTGGCGAATTTTCCTTTTTGTATGAGCTGTGATGGATCCGAAGCGTAAATCGAGATAGGGGAAAAGTAGTGTCTCCAAACGTGCAAGACGAGTAATGACACTCCATAAGAATTTAGAAGTTCTCAACAAACTTGCCCGCGGAGAATCCTATGCATCAGTTATGCCAGATCGATGGAAGTGAATGAGTCCATTATTAGGAAAATTAAAAAGAGTGAGTCTTCAATCAGAACTAGTACTCAGAGTGGAACAAGCGCAAGCGTTAAAGTGTCCTACGTGCCACGAAATAGTAACGTCAAAAAACAGATAAGGCTCTGAATATATGGGTTGAATCACAGACACAAAACAGAGTGCCGTTAAGTACCTTAAGTATCCGAGAATAAGCCTTGCGATTATAGGTATAGATATTTCGCTTCTTCGGGTGAAAGCAGTGCCGAAAAACAATTCACCGAATGTAAGGGCTGGTTTGAGAATTTTAAGAAAAAGACATAACCTACATATTGTGAAGATTTCCGGTGAAATTGCATCTGCGGACCACAAAGCTGCGAAAGAGTTTCCCAATTTGTTAATGCAGTTTATTAAAGAGAAGTGTTTAATGCCAATGAAACTGGACCCTTCTAGGAGAGAATTCCTTCCCGGACTTTTATCTCCAAGTCTGACAATGAGAGAAATACTTGGATTTAAGGTAAGCAAAGACCGAATCACGCTTATTTTATGCTCCAATGCAGCAGGCGATTTCAAAGTGAAGCCTATGCTGATTCACTGATGGCATAACCCGCGAGCTCTGTCAGGGACAATTAAAAATAATCTTCCAGTGTTTTGGCGGTCCAACCGAAAGGCTTGTGTGAGTCGAAATATCTTCATGGACTGGTTTTACTATTGTTTTGTTCCCGAAGTTAAGAAATATATATCATCAAAAGAAATGCCTTCTCGTTTTGGATAAAGGCCCCAGGCCATCCTCAGGAACTTAAATCTGCTCACTCAACCTCCCACTTCCTCCCACCTAACACCACATCACTCCTCCAGCCTCTAGATCAGGGTAACATTGCTACCTTCAAGAGTTATTATATTCGGCGTATCTTCTTTTTCTTGTTAGAAATGATAGAGAAAAACAACTCTCTCGCTGTAACTGATTCTTGGAAAAAATTCAATATTGCCGACAGCATAAACATAATTAAAGAATCACTAGACGAGATTAAACCATCGACACTGAATTCATTGATTTTAAAGAATTCCTTGAACTTGTCGATGAAATAAATCTTATCGGATCACGTGGAAGGCGACTGAAAGGGGAAGGGCTAGAAGACAAGCAGCTAAAATATGTTGAAGAACTTTTAAATTCAAGCAATGAAGAGTTGAGTGAGGAGGATCTGGAGCAGCTCATCGACAAGCAGGACGAGGCTGAGGAAGAGTACGAAGAAGAGCAACCTTCATCAGAAATTACTTTGGCCAATGTCAACAAAATCGGTGATATGGCCACAAATTTGTCAGATTTTGTGATTAACGTGGACCAAAAATGGACCGTAGCTTGATTTTCAAAAGAGGATTGGAGGAGTTGCTGCAACCTTACAAAGAACTGAGGAAGAATCTAACGAAAAAACTGAGCCAGCCAACTATCATATCATTCATTAGTAAAATAGGAGATGCCGAATCAGAAAGTGCTGAGAGAGAGTTATTCGAGTACCGTAACTGACACAACAGACACAGATCATTGATTATTCAAGGCAGTAGAAATGAAAGTAGTAAGTGAAATGATATTTTCAATCAATTATTCTTTATTGATAAATGTCGACAATTTAAATTTTATCAGTTAATAATTCCGGTCATAAACGTATTTAACCTGGGAAATTACTTCGTAAAAGTAAAATTTATGTTGCAGACTAGCGCGATTCCGTTAGAGCCAAAATTTCAGATGCAGAGGGAGCTGATCATTTTTATCGGAAGTTATCGGCGCGTTTGGGATAGAAATGCGGCCAAAATTAAAGAGGAATAATATCTTAGAAATATTTATATGTAATTAACAGGGAAAACTATTTTGAATTAATTTTTTCTCCCTACATTGTTGCTCGCAAAACGTAACCCTTGATTTCCCATATACGTAATGCTTCGCCAACCGCGGTTTTGCCAACCGCGGGCTCTTTCGATTCCCTAACCCCCGCGGTTGGCGAGGGATACCTGTATATGAAATTCCACCAAGTAACGCTTGACAATATTTATTTGATTAGGAGGTTAGATCCATAATATGAGAGATTTGTATCATCTATTCCATTCGAACGATTAATATTAAGGGCATGACACCGGTGCAATGATTTGTCTGCGGTATTTTGTGAATCGTATTTTCCTATAAAAACCATTAAAAGAATAAAGATACTACTTTTCTCATTATTTTAGAGTTTAAACTATGTTACATCATTCTCATTTCGTCGAATCCAAAAACGCCACAAAGCTAAGTTCCTATACTTATGCAGGTGATAAATAAATATATATTTACCCAATGTACAACATGGAAATCAATAGTTACTCAAAATGAAAATTGTTTATTTCATTTGCCACACGATTTTTTGAGTCTTCCCTTTCAAAAAAACTGAATAACTCCAGATATTTACTATATATATTTAAAAGCTTTAATAAAAGACCTTTGAAATATTAAAATTAATAATTCGAAGCATGGCTGTAGATATTTCACAACTTAACAAGGAATGATTTCCGAAATTAAATTATACTATATTAAATATGTTTCCTAAGGTTGATTATTCAAGAGTTAAACTAATTGGAAAGTTGTAACAACAATCAAATAATTTGTTGAAAATTTCGATAAAAAAGAAAATAATTACTTCAATGCAAACATAGGTGAAGATGAGGAATATTCGTTTATACATACAAACAGTCTATATTCTAAATAAAATCAATTGACGAAGCTGTAACTTTGTGGAACTCCATAACGTAGGAAAGGAAGAGAACACTTTGTCTTTGTTCCACAGTAAATTTGTTGTGCGACCGGTTTCGACTATGGTCTAGTCATCTTCTGGCAGAAAATACAAAAAGTGACACACGTATATACACAAGAGACAACAATAAGCAAAAGGGTGGGGTAAGTCTTAGGGTTGGGAGAGGATGAGGGGAGAGGAGGAAGCAGGTTGACGAGCGACAGCAGGGGGGAGGAAGCATTGAAAAAGGTATATATTTGTCAGGTTAAAGGCATTTCTTTTGTGGATTAAAATCTCCATTTGCTCAAAAATATCGAGCTTTGGGCCCTTTGGTAATTGATGTAGAAGCTTAGCCTGAAAGTCTAAGCCTATCCAGCACAAACACGCTGCTTTTCATAGTCTAATCCATAGATTAATTAATATACCCCTTAATCAAGATAGTTTTTCCCGGGAGTTGCAAATTATAAAACAAATTGCAGTTGCTAATGGCTATTCCGTCTCACTCATCGATGCTTTTTTGAAAAAGAAACAACGAAAATTAAATATGTCTCGTATTTACCACACCCTTGCTCTACAGGATGATATTACTAAATGTGTTAAAATCCCCTTTATTGGTCCTATTAGCTATAAGATTGCGAACTCCCTCCCCACGGACCACAAACCTGCTTTCTACACTTTGAACAATATTGGCAAAATACTTACTAATTGTAAAGATAAGTTGGACATTACTCGTAAATCTGGGGTTTATAAACTGACTTGTAATGACTGTGGAGCAATTTATTTGGGTCAAACTGGTAGAAGTCTGTGCACTAGGATTAAGGAACATAAACAATCCTTCATAAATGGTTCTGATGCTTCACATTTTTCCATGCACTTGCTGGAAGAAAATCATTCTTCGGACTTTCAGGCTAAGCTTCTACATAGTAGAATCGGATCCAACAATCGCATTGGTTTTCAGGTTGTCACGGAGACCGGTTGCTTACAACCTCTAATTCTTTGAAATTGTTAGTGTGTTTTTTCAAAATTCTTGAAATTTCGATTCGAAAACAAAATTTCACTAACAAAATAAAAATTAATTCAATTTTCGTTCTTTTGATGCTTATCTCGACTCTACATTTTATTCCAATTTAATTATTCAAAATAAATAAAGTCATCGGTAAAAGTGGAGTTTACTTGTATATCTTATGGAAATCTATCTAAGCAATCTTAGTTCGAACCCAGCAAAATTATCGAATGAAAATGCAAAATTATTTCGTTTCTGATCCTGGATAATACATATGCAAAGTTTGACACAGTGTGGACTTCAATTAAAGGAAAATACACAAAAAAGTTAACTTAATTTTTTTTTAAATACATAGATAAGACTGAGGAAAGGTTCTGTCAAAAAAGCGTTTGCGAATGCCTTTAGTATTAATATTTATGGATACCTCTAATTCCTAAATCCTCACGATGAAAAGACAAGCAAATTGTATGTTGTAATTAATTCATTTTGCCTTGATTGTTATGCTATCTCAATTCGTGAAATCTAATTGTATTAAAAATAGTGAACGATTTACGTTGTTTATAAATAATGTGAAATGACAAAAGAGGAAGTATAAAAAAGGTAAAAAAGTTAGCATGCTAAATTACTCTCGATGAAATAGCGATTATTTGATAAAAAGATGAAGAACTTTAAATGAATTCTGTCTTTATTTGAGAAATTCATTAAAAAATAAGCTTATAAATTATATGCAATAAAATCGAAGTGATTTACTGTGTGGTTTACTATTGAACAAAAAAATGAGTTACTGGTGAAATCAGGAATGGAATAACATTATTGATAAGTTGATAGATACTTTTTCGTAAAAACAAGTATAATAAGGAACGACGGTAGCAAGATAGTGGCAAAATAAAGTGAATGCATTCTACCAGATAATTTGTTGGCCATTGGTAATACTATCTGAACTAAAAATGAATTGATAATGAAAGACGAAAGAATAGATTAAAATGTTGTATTAATTTCAACGGAAACACCCTTATTAACTTCTTCTTCAAGTTTTTATACATTACTATATTTTGAAAGATGTAAATAATATCGTTTTATTTGGCTTTGTATTTCTATCTCCCGACTTTCATTGTTTTTTAACTCCAATCTTTGTCAATTAGTACTCTAGGTAAACCCAAATAATGAAAATTAAAAGCTATGTAAACTATATAACTACAAAAGTTATTTTTCACACAGTCGATATCATTGTGATTGTTTGAGGCGAGTCTGCATTATCGGAAAGGGAACTAAATTACCAAAAATGGGATGGAATGACAGTATTGATAATATCTTAAGTTTTACTGCATCATAGAACGGACATAATCCACATTATTGCTAATTGATAATTATTTAACCATGTCAAAGAATACTAGACTCATGGTACATGGTAAGAGTGAGTTATAATCAGATATATTTATATTAAAACTCATATCAAAATATTGAGATCTGATTCAAATGTATTTTTCCTGTCACCGACAGATATGGAACCAATCTAAACTATTTTTTGCTTAAAGCCTCGCTTCTCATATGGTATTATTGAGTATCAAAAGAAGTACAGCCAATTAAATCAATACAAAAAATAAATTTTAATAGAGAATAAAATCTAAACATGAAAGTTTAAATAATAAATGAATAGTTTTTGAATTTTATGGCCTATAAATAAACACAGAGGCGGAGCAATGATTTCCCATTATATAATCCAAAATTTCACCATACATGATGAAACATTAATGAAAAATACAAAACGGAATTATATTTAATTTTCATTTCTTAAACGTTATCATGGATGCCATTGCATAAAAATCATTCCTAGCAACGATAAATATGATTGGCTGTTCGCTTTGATAAGAGCTAGTTCATTGGATGATTTGAATTGTTTAAGCCAATAAAAATGAACTACCCGCCACCCACCGCAAATCCTACTCGCATCAATCTTTTTATGACAGACGAAGCCGCCATGTTGACGTGAATCTATATCGTAGATTACGGAACAACAAATTTTACTGATTTTTTGAAAATATCTAAAAGATATTATACTAAAATTATTACGGTAAGTTATAGTATTGCCATATTAATGTTTTGAATAAGTTTTATTAAGTATTGATGAAGTTAAGATAATATATTTTTGTAATAGCCGTCTTCCGTTTGATAAAACTTGTTAAGAAGATCCGCCATGACAGTCGCACTAAAGTAACATTTAGGATGCTGACTACAAGTAATAATAACTCGCGTAAGTTATAAAATACAGCCCTTGAGTATTCATTTTTATTCTTATTGAAGCAATATATTATATTTTTAATTTATTTGGATCCATTTACTAGGAATTAATTATAAATCGTAAATTACGATGCAGTTTAACTTGTGAATATCAGCGCTTACCATGAAACTTCTATAGCGCCACGACCAGAATTTGAAGCACCTCAGACAACAAGGTAATCATGAAATGAAATGAATGAAACATGAATGTGAAAAATATCTGCTTACCTTTTATACGGATTGGTCAATATCCGCTATCCCTCCGCCACTGTAAGGGGTCAGTATTTATCATGCACTTAACACGATTTTATTCACTTTTAAAAGGGTAGCACTGCAAATTATAGAAGACCTTCGCATTTACACTCACTACTTCAAGGAATAAGACGTACGAATAGAAGAGAGCGAGCAACTCAGGCACAGAAGCATAATCACCGGGAACGAAGAAATGGATGGAATATCGGTGAGGCATACATATAATGGAATAAATATCAATCCATTGTGGTTAGCTCGGGAATAAATATTTGAGATAATTCCCTTATTTTATCCTCTGATTGCACCAAAGCACGGCACCACTTAAATATTAGAACATCCTTCTTCTAGCAAAAGACTGGTTAGCACATAACTCCTCGTAGTCCAGTGATGAACACGTCCGATGATAGACTGCTTGTGAAATTCCTTCAAAAATGATTCGCCTCCAATCACGAGCCTCCTTATCCTGTTACTTTCGTCGTTTTGCACCCTCGATGAGGTCCGCAGCTGAGGAAACCGATATGGCACTCCACCGGTCTACGTTTAGTTCAAATTTCACGCCGATGTCTGGCAGCGAGGATGGCTCTCGCTTAGAGGTTCGTATTTTAAATTCCGTTATTTGGGTCGAATTTCGTATTCCTCTTGAGTTGAAATCCATGGCTAGCAAATTCATTTACGATGTTTGAAGATTTTTGTTTTGTCGCTCAATTAACAGACGCATCGCACTGTATCCAGAATGGAGCGGTAGTACAGTTACCTGAATTAGCCTCACCCTTAAATGGTCACTTGTGTTGGTAATTAACATTTTTGTTGCGGTAACTGCAATGATATGTGGAAAAATTAAAATGGCTCAACTATATATAAGATGTAGGCTAAATTTACATTTCATCTACAACTGCCTTGCTTATCGGGTCATATCGGTTATCTTTACATCTATTTTAGATAGATTTCATCAATGATTATTTATTGATTCCTGTTGTTGTTGTTTTTGTTGTTTGTTTGTATTGTTGTTTTGTTTGTCCAATTTCCTTTATTATTCTTTTCTAAATTTATAATATACAGGAACTATTTTATAAGAATTTGGAGACATCAATATTGGCTTGTGCTCTAAATATTGATTAATTCGGAAACAGAATTCAATAAAAAATACTGGATCTTAGATAAAAATTAATCAATATGCTATTGACTAGATAATTGTGGCATAAAATGGCATGGCTCTTCGGTTCCGACTTGCAATGGATTCTTCTTAATTAAAACGAAATTCAAGATAATGGAAATTCTATCAACTAATTTATAGACTTGTTTGGTTCTAAGGGTAAAAAATATCCCCTAGATTCACAAATATTTAGTAAAACACTGCAAACAGCACTTAACTAGTCTCTTTCTTAGTTCTAAATGCATCTTTTCTTGTAATAAATTCTTTTTACTCATGAATGCTTCCTTTGCCATTGCTATTTTGGAACAGATTTCTCTCTCACTTTTCCATTCTTCAACAACCAAGATGTGTGAATTCCTTTGCTTATTCTGTACGTTAATTATTAAATTTTAATTTTAATATTAATATATTTCTATTAATTACTTTTGTTTTCTTGCTATTTATTTTCAATCCATACATTTACACTGTTTTCTGCAATTTTTGTATCAGAACTTCTCATAGTATACAATTAATTTTCCTATCGTGTATCTAAAACGGGAATTTATAATTTCTTCGATGTAAATATTGAAAAGAGTCGGTAATAAGTAACATCCTAGACTCATTCCTCTTCCCAGTTCATACCATTCTGATTTTCAGTTCCGTATTTTCATTTGTGCATTTTGCTTTAAGTATTAGTTTTCTATCAATCACTGCTTTCTCCAATTTACACCATTTTCCTTTAAAATTTTCATTGAAGTATCTCTTTTACGCAGTCAGATGCTTTTTCCAACTCATCTTTAAACACATGCTTGGATCGGTGTTACTGTGCAAAAACGTAGCCTAAGGTTGCTTTTTTAGGAGCATTCATTGGCGGTGATACTGATGGCAGGGAAGGTGATGAAAACGTAACGAATCATAATGGCGTCACCGACTTATGAAAAAATTGGATAGGTGAGGAGAATGTAGAGAACATAGAGAACAGAACCCTTCATTTCGTAATCTCAGAAACCTTAGGGAAGGATAAGGCATACTTAACATTTGGTAGACCTATGCTTTACTCTATGGCCATAGCATTTGGAATCCACACTAAAAAGGACTAACAGACAAATTAGAGAATGTGCAAAGGAGAGCAGTAAGATTCGTGTTGATATGGGAAGACAGATAGCGTCACTGCAATGGTTGGAGAACTTGGCTGGGAAAAATTAGAATACAGACGTCAAGTAAAAAGGTTAGGAAATATATACAAAATTATTACTGGAAAGCCTTCGTTGAAAAAATTAAACAATAGACTCAAGAAACCGGATTACCTCGGGAGAAACGACCACAATCACGAAGTCGCTACCCTAAAACAGAGAACAGATGTTTGTAATTATTCATTTCCAAATCGGGGAATAGTAGAATGGAACAATTTACCTGGAGAAGTTTTAGAACCCTTTCCTCCTTCTTATAATATATTTATCAACAAAATTAAAAGGGTTAAGCGATTTTGTTGTAATGTTGTGATTTTTATAATATTGTAATATTTTAAATATTGTTTGATTGTTGTAAATTTTGAATAATTTTGTATATTTTATAAGTATATGTATTACATACTGCCTTCGGGAGATTTTGGGGGATTTTCCTCCTGACTAGGATGAATACCAAGCAGATTATGTAATTTCTTCCCTCCCACGATATGACTACCTCCTGGCCTCGTGCCAATTTGTAGTCTTGAATAATAAATAAATAAATAGTAGATTCAGGGGTAAATTAAGTGAGGTAAATACAGAGAGAATAATTGCAGATGAATTATTTTAGGCTTGAATAGGTGTAATTATGCTTGTTGTTACCTCCGGTTTGCCTGTGTAATGGTTTGCGGTGTTAGGTTATTTAATCATCGATTCGTTCGATTAAAAGTGTTGTGTATGTTTTGTATGTTAGTTTTGTTATGGTGTGCAGCGGTTGCTCTTTTACTTTTTATGCTAATTTTATGAGGTTGAAAGGTTAATTTTTCAGAATAATTTCTTTACTTTTAGTAATCCCGTTTGTCAGTCGGTCTATTAACCAAGAATTTGGAGAAATCGATAGTTGTACGGGCTCCTAAAATTGATTAGGGAGGAAGCACAAAATCAGGTTAACCGATTGCATTTTAACAGAAATAATTATAATTTAATAGGCAACACAATAGTAGTCTAAAATATATTTTCCGTTCATTTTACTCATCTATTAGATAGTCTCCGTATGGAAAGATCTTTGCTTCTGACTTGTGATGGATTCGTGTCGCAGTCGTGTGGAAGAGGATATTCTGGAGAAACGAGGGAATCCAAAGGCGACGCTGGAAAAGCAGCTATCGGGATTGGGAGGACATCGATTTCAAGAGGAATCGTCCGCCGATGGATTGAGTGATCGAAAGGTCAGTGATAAATCTTCGCAGATGGCGCATCCACCGGAGGTAAGCAAGTTCCTCTTCAAAAGGTAAGGGGACGACTTCTACAAACTAATAGTTTTCACTAATCTTCTATGGTTAACACCTACTGCCGTCATTACCTTGGCATAATTTGCGGATATCAGGTTGCGAAAAATCTTCTATTTGCCTTAAGTTATCGGTTTCAGCTAAATTACTTTCAGCTATCGGTTCAGCTGAAAAAAACTGATTCAGTGATGTGTAATGACTGCAATTGGTGATGATTATTTCGCAGCATCTTTGTATATGTATAAGGTTGCCCCTTTTTAGGTGCGTGTGCAAGTTACTCCTACGGTGACGTCGTGCACCGATTATAATTCTGCCGAAATGGTTTTACTTGTTACAGCTGTGGCTTTTGTTTTTAACGCCAGCGGCCGTCCACGACGTTGTTTATTGACTGTTGATCGATGTTAACTGTAATTTCGTCTGCCAAAGTTTAAAAATAATGCTCGTGCAATTCTACGGGGTTTAAACAATCTCACGCACCCCTAAATAGGCCAAGTGCAAGTGTACATGCATGTGCTTTGCTTCTTCGTCCACTTCACGAATTTATGCCCCAGATAACGAGGCCTCTTCAGTCGTCTTTTGGAAGATAGTTTGTCAATAAGCGGATCCGGATTATGAAAATTCCGCTGAATTTTATAACAAATAATTCATTCATTTATCACTGACAGGGTTTTTAACCCAATTACACGTCATATAATTATTTTATATAGATTTATTTTTCCGTAAACAATTCATTCGCATGAAATTTGCAGCCTTGAATTATGTGTTGGGCTGATTTCTAGTCGGAAATATTAGATTATGTTAGAATAATCAAAAGTAATAGATTTTTAGCAGGCGCACTTCGCCAAATATTCCGAAAACCTCACTGCGCATGCGCCGAATTGAACGGCGTCCCCTGCTCAAACATGTACCCAATGTAAACATCACGCCGCTCAAGTTTCATCGCACGTGGCAACTTTAGACTCGTTGAGTTTGAATTGCAAAGTTCTTGCGTAATCGAGGATAAGATCCTGACGATGCTTGTTCGGTGAGACAAATCCGCGAGATGGTTCGTTAAAACCGTTGGTTCACAAAGTAGTCCATGACAAGGAGAAAAAAATGTGGCCCAAGATTTTTCTAATTTTTGAGATCGTTTTGGAGTATTTGGAAGCCAAAGATTCCATTACGAAGGATGATTTAACCATATGGAAACCAGATATGGCAATTTAACAGAAAAATTCCCGCATTATGCAGCCTAGGGGGTCCATCAGGAAAAATAGTTCGGGAACCCATAATTTTTAGCAATTTCCTCCGCTCCGAGTCACGGTGGTCGAATTTGGGTCTTAATGGAGATCTAAAACCTAATTACGCTCACTCTATTAAGAAAGAGTTGTCACGTGTCCATTGAAGTAGCTTACGCTTGTCTCATCATGCTTATTCCAATGTAGAGGTTCCTTAATGTTATTTTTTATGCAATATTGACTAATATCTACTGAATGCATGGTATCGATTTTAGTTTTATGGTTATTATTGTACAATATTGATGCCAATTCGTGCATTTTTTCTTCATCTCTTATTTTTTGTTTTATGTCATTTTATTGACATCATTTATTTAAATTAACTACTGACTGTTCTTATTTATTTATCGCATGCGCGTGCTTACTGGTAGTGTATTTCTATATTATGTTATTTATTCTTTTCTCATCGTTTAATTATTCTTATCGATAGATTTGCGCAGGTTTTTCACATCCCCCATCTTTGTGAGCGTTTTCCTGATGTGGACAATTCCTTTTTCCTAAGAATCTCGTAGCTTTTTTTACATCCACAATTATTCTAATTTTTTCTCATACGATTCTCTTTACTTTAATTATTCTATAATTAATGACGATCGGTTAGATGGAAGAAATAATGCTGCAGCAGCCAATACGGATATATCTAAAATGTACCGTCCAGTGCCTTATGACCCAAGAGGTTCGCCCTGATCAACTCATCATAAGGGACCATGATTTCATTCCAGCGTAGAGGGGGGACCAACTGAATACGCTCTCTTCCGAAGCTTATGCGTCGCGTATGAGAGTTACTCATTAATCGGAAATTTCGTGCGTCATTTGCAGCTTGGACTGATACAACCATCGCTCCGTCATGGGTGAGTATTTCTTTTCATCTACTTGAGACTTTCGTTGCATGCAGGGTTCTGGAAATTTTTGACATTCTAGCCCTTCCCTCGTGTTGTTCCTACTGATATAAAAGCAGCCTATCCTGGATCGAGGGGGGTGCTTCTCCCCTTCGAATGGTCGATTTTTAAAGGGCTCTACTTTCTTCATACTCACCGAAAGTTGGTCTTCGGGACAATATGGTCTCCGTGATGGCTCAGCCACACCGGAGAGGAATTGCAGGTGACTGCAAGGAAGGAATGGTCCGAATGATTGAGAGCCGAGAAGAATGTATCGAGGCCTTTTCTCGTTCGTTCGTCTTACTGCTAGTATGTTAAGATAAGTAGCTGCTTGCAGACGATAGCGCTACTTCGAAGAAATGGATTGTCGCGCTGACATGCATTATATAACTGGTTCAAATGGCTCATTTTTCTGATTTAATAGATTCATTATAAGGAGACCGCAGGCCCACAAATTTTCCGTCTCGCCTCCAATATAGATTCGTACATCCTTATCAGAGTCTGTGGTCGTTTGCATTAATGCCTCAATGTGCTTCCAAACAGGTCATTTTACCTGATGAAAAGCATTTTCCTATTACGTGGGACTTACATCGGTTTAGGCACTTGCATATCGGGCAGATCATTTCGTCGAGAGCAGTTCCGTTCTGATATGGTAAAATGTGTGGTCTGCTCACGATACCGCGCTATCACAACGCAACCCATTACGTGTTTTCAAAGATACATTTCGAGGTGCGGAGTGTCTAATCTAATACACTCAGAACGTGACAAGAATTTAGAGAGGATACGATTGATTGCTGAGGAATTCGTATCGATTAATTCGTTCAATTTCACTGTATAGCTTACTCAGATCCTCTCGTAAATTTTTTGTTTTCCTTAAATTTTTAATAATTCAAATAAGCTAAAAGCCCCTCGAAAACTATTCTCATCTCTATGCGGGTTTGAACCCTGGACCCCACTATACGTTTCCATATGGAATGCACGTAAAGTTCGTTTTTGTACCTTGCAGGCTTTGTTATTTTTACAGAATTAAATTGGAAATAATGGTCCCAAGAAGTCAAGAAAAGTATGAAACGAAGATGAATTAAATAAAGAATCTTATCGTTGTCGTAAATACACTTTTTGAATCGAAATTACGAGAACTATGACAAAATAAACGAAGATTTTGTAAAATTTCGCCGTAGTAAACAACTAGTCCCCCTGACGACCAGGATGATTGTTGAATCCGATACATTCATTTTCCCACAAGAATACACGAGGATTTTAAGTCCATGCAGAATTAATGGTTGGAACTAATGTCAGAATTCATGAAGAGGAGGCATCTAACTGAGATTTCCGCGAATGCAAACTATGATATTTAAATAGTAGGAACAAAATTACGGACATTTTGGAGTTCATCAAACCGATTTACAAAAGTACGTTTATACCTTCTTTTGTAGTGATCAAGATGACAAAGAAATATTACGTCGAGAAAGGGGAAGATTTTTGAGAGACAGAATCTTAACTCAAACTAGATTTTATAGCAGAAATTTTAAAGCAGTGCGTTTGTGTTATTCTCACGAACTGAAAAAATGTTCAATGGAATCGAAATGTAATTTTTCGGAATCTCGCAAATATTTTAGGTAAAATTCTTTCCTGATTAGTATTTATTAAAACAATTAAGGTATTGATAAGTTTATATATTAAGATATCTATTCTTGAATGTTTCATATTAATTAAAATTAGAATCAAGACCTGCATTACATGACGGGGGAGTTTACTAGTTAAATATAATAAGCGTAAGCTGTTAACGGCAACCAAATCAATTAACATTATTTCTTACCTTAAGCCTGTTTGAGTGATTGCTGTTTAAGGTTCGTAGCCAAGTCGGCTGTGTCCTTCGAAGACTTTCTCATATTCACTTGTTGGTTGGTTAAGATGGAGTAGTTTTGGGGAGCAAATTGTTTTCTTATTAACTGTTTGAAGATTCCTTTGAATCCAGATGTGCCCTCTCCATCGATTATTCAAAGAGAAACGTTTCCTTTCAAGTGCCTATCTCCCTCTTTAAACTATACTGTCTCTAGCTACGTCCTCACATCGAGTTCTTTTTTCGGATTTCAAATCAAGTTCCACTTCTGTTTTGTGCCTTACGCGCTTTCATTTTTGTCTACTGTCTGTTTTGTGGCAATACACATCGTTTTTGCAGGTGGTGGATCGTTAGTAAACCAAGCATTAGTTTCGTCTCTTTTTAATTGCCATTAATCGCTATCGGAGACCCGTCAATGTCCACGAATGCGATCTTTGGGTCATAATGAGTCACGCTAACATTACAAATGTACAGAACCAAAGAGACAATCGTAGCCCTAGGGTTTGACGGCCTTGATCTTGAAGTGCCGGTATAATTCCATAACGCTTTCGAATTTTTGAACAACCAAATGAAAAATGTCGCTGATAAAGAGAAAAGTAATAGCGGCAACCCGTGTAGCTCAAAGGGGGGCCTTGTAACTCAGGAAATCGAGATCGAAATTTTCCGTAATGTTGTTAGTGGTGACAATCCTTCCCTTCAAATCATAAGACGAGTGGTAACGTTAATTAGCCCAAAGTTCCTTCCAGTTCAAATTTTTCGCTCTGTTCAGTCATAGTTTTGGCGAAACAAATCACCAAGAATGAAATAGGCTTACCAAACCACAAAGTAGCGATGCATATAAAAAGACCCGATCTTCAATAACTGAGTAGAAAAGGGTGAGGAGAGAGCTATGAATCTGCTGTAAAATAAATTAACTAACTACCACACTTGGATGTGGAATGGGATTAGTGAGAGGGAGTTCCTCGGGTGGTCAGAGGTTGATGCCGAGCGACCATCTTAACCCAGATAAACGCAGCGGACTGGCGCATGATGAGTTTCACACAGTTGGACTCCCGCCTACGGCCCCGGTGATCATCAACGTCTCAAACGAGGTGCGGCTGCCATTTAGTACGTTTCGCCTCAACGGGCGTCGCAGGGAGATCTTTCAGATCGACCCCAGGCCGACAGAATGTCGATTTGAGGCAGATGAACCGCCCCGGTGCGAGCGATTGATGTCCTGTGGTGCCTGGCAGCTATTGGGAATTTCGCCGCTCCGCGTGGGACGGAGCAGCGCGATCTTCAGATGAACCCCGTGCCACACGGGAAATGCTTCCTCGGCGACATCACCAGTGGCAACCCGGGACTCTCTCCTCTTTCCCCTCCGTCTCTTCCGCTCGTCGAGCAAGTTGTGATAATGCTGATTATCTAATCATGATTTGCTGATTGCAGCAAAGTTCAGAAAATCCCTATTTGGAAAATGCTGTAAATTGGGTTCCTTTGTTTGGATAACTCTGCAACGCATGCTCTCCATAGCATAAATGGTTGGGGAAATATTAATTTAAACTGTAGTTCCGCTAAGGACTTTCTAATTGTGAACGAGATTTTAGTTTACGACAAAATTAATGTACGTTAAAACGCTAATTTTATCGTCAGGGAACCTAACAATTTTGGTCAGCAACATCGAATTTCTAGAGGCCCCTAATCAAGGTCAAAGTCTCCCAACTCAAAACCACTCGTCCGACTAAATCCAAAATCGCAAAGTGGATTGAATTTGACCCTTCGAGGCCAATCCCTTCGTTTCGAGTTGAACTTGCTGATAACCAGCAGGGGAGAAGTTTTTATGATTCGAAAACTTTGTGGTTTTAAAATAATGACATACAAATCTGAACCCCCTCCCCCAACCAATGTCACCGCTGCCAGCAATACGGAAATGTAGATAAGGCATGCCAGGCTAAGTGCATCCAGTGACACCTTGGATTCTCTCCATGGAGTGTACAAGCGAAACATGCGAATTGAAAAGCAACCATCCGGAGACCGCGGTTGTCCGAAATCGCTCTTGATAATAATATATTTTGAAAGAGAAAGCGTGACTTCGTCTCAATCCTGACAAATTTCGCGCACCGGAAAGAGGTTTCGTATTAGAGGAAAATAACTTCACCGCCATTTAAAACCAACAAGATTTCTTCTCCGCGAATTGCTGATAACCCCGTGGAAATCGAGAAAGTCCAGGGGAACAAATTGCAATGCCACCGGGAACCGCACCAAAGCAGATAGACCGGAGGGAGAAAATGTAATTCAAGCGCCCTTGCTCACTGGCAACACCGTTACGGAAGCGACTTTTCATAATCATGTTTAGGAAACATTAAAATCCTATCTTCACCATTAAATGGATAAAAAATATGGAGTGGAACGCAAATGGAATTCTAAAATCGAGCTCAGATTCAGCAAGCATTTGATAACCAAAATATACGTAGCCTTTGTTTCCGTTATTGATCTGAAATCTGAGAAAGCGATTCGCGATTATATGAGGAAGGACGATTCCGAGCTCATGGGAGGGTTTCTACATTTGCATTAATGCTCCGCAGGGAGTGTGAAACACCAAACTAGCTTAATTTTCAGTTTTCCCCGAAAGAGAGACCAATATAGGCCATATAATTTCGCTATAATCTCGGAAAATCTCATTGCCTGCGAGAATCACGTTCGAAGAGAGTGGGAACCACAGCATCGCGTATTTCGGTGTGTTAATCACTGCTTTAAAATTTCTCGAGTAATTTTTGACTATCAGTTCTTGCAGTCTTATGAGGTTTCCAATCGGGTGCTCTGATAATTTCGAACTCACTGTTATCAAACCTGGAGTCTCTTTTAACGTAACTAACAGCTAAATCTTGTTACACGCGCTCCAAGAGGAAAAAAAAGGTACCTCTTTTACTCTCGATTGAATTACCTCGGAGGATGCGGTTACACAACCCCATAGCAGACCCAACTACGTCATGGATGTGCATTTTAAACGAAAAATCACTTCTGATGAGCAGGGCCGTGCGCAGGATTTGCTCGTGGGAGGGGTTTGGTGCGCGCTGGTAGCGTGGGCTTTTAGGCCCTTTAGTTCGTGAAACTCGATTTCTGATTAGCGCGAAAGTGAGACTCACCGAGACGAAAGGAGTCCTGACAGAGGTTAACATGAAAGTTGAAAGAGGCACTAAATTTTGGAAGAAAAAGTTTACGAAATGAAACGTTAAATAAAATAATTTCAAGGTTGAACAAGGAGAGAAAAATTGTGACATGACTGGGACTCGAACCCAGGTCTCCCACTTTTCGGGCAGTTGTTCTAACCACTAAACTACCATGCCACCACACTTCCACTCCTGTTAAAGGGAAGATCTTCATGATGAAGAAAAATAATTTCACTTTATCCTATCTTCAATTCATCATTCGTGGAACTTTTTAAATGAAGGATCCTCATGGGGGGGTTCGAACCCCCAAAACCCCCCCCCGGGCGCACGGGCCTACTGATGAGGACACCTAAATATCTGTAGATGCTTACTAATTCTAATCTCATGCCACTGATTAACTTGAGCTTTTGTTCGAGGAGCGGGTATTGCTCATTGCTAAATGTTTTTAAAGGTTGAAACCGAGTAGCTAATCTTCACATTCATATTTGTGCTTTGAAATTTAACTGGAAATAATAATAAATGAGCTAAAATTCCCAAGCTTGCCAAGTTAAAGTGGTTTTCGTTAAGAACTGCGGTGAGCATAGCATATTCAATTTCAAAGCATTACATTCACCATGTAACATCATGTCAAAGATGGACTTCTTCAAAATTGCAAAAAAATCGCTGAATCCGCTTCGTTTGGTTATCTAAATCCGAAAAGAAAAGTATGGGGTTGCAAAAAAAAAACAATCCGGCGGAAGACAAACCGTGAGCCTTGGAACTCAGATTCAAAATTGCTGAGCCTGATGTTTACACCAGTTACTGGTGACAGGGACGGATCCATGGGGGTGGTCCTGGGGGTCCGGACCCCCTCCGAAATATCAGTTGTGCCTATTTTTCGAAAATAAAACTCGAATAACGCAAATAAAACACAATTTAATAAGCAATCACTAGCGAAAAAATTCGAGTTTGTCTAACACAATTTTAACGTCACGTTTTGTGAAAGCCGAAATATCTTCTATTTTTAAATTTTTCGATCGGACCCCCCCAAAAATTTTTTCTAGATCCGTACCTGCACCAGTAGTAACACGAACGAATGAAGAAAGGGTCTCGATGCATTGCTTTGGGCTCTGAATCATTTGACCATTCCTGTAGTAGTCGCTAGGGGCGATTTCTTCTCCGGTATGACTGGACTATTATGGGGACAAAATTGTCCCGAAGGTCAATTACTTTCGGTGACTGTGAAGAAAGTCGGTCCCTTTAGGAATCGACCATTCAATATTTGGAAGGGGAGCAGCACCCCCCTCGATCCAGGATCGGCTGGTTTTATATCAATAGGAACATTATTCCACGAAGGAAGGGGCAGAATGTCTAAATTTCCACAACTCTTTTCGCAACAGAAGTCTTGAGTAGATGAGGAGAAATACTCACCCATGACGGAGCGATAGTTGCGTCAATCCAAGCTCTGACGGAAATACGAAATTTCCGATGAGTGAGTATCTCTTTTATGCGACGCATAAGCTTCGTAAGAGAGCTTACTAAGGGTTCCATTGAGAGTTCAATTAAGGGTAAAAATAAAGGTTATATAAAAGGGTACAAATATGGGTTTCATAATGGGAACATTAAGAGTTTAATAAGTATAATATTAAGGGTTTTATTCAAAGAGTGTTACTGTCTTTCATTTAGGGTAAATTTAAGGATACAATTGATGGTTCCAATAAGGGTTTTATAAAGGGTTCATTAAGTGCGCAAAGGATATAATTTTGTGTTTTATTAAGGTATAATTAGGGGTATATTTAAGAATACATTAAGGGTTTTTCTATGTGATTTATTGGCCATTTCGTTTCAGAGTAAAATTTGCGGTAAAATTAAGGGTAAAAGTATGGGTTTTCCAAGGCTACATAGAGATTAAAATTAAGGGTTTTATTAAGGCAATTATGGGTTTTATTTAGGGTACAATTATGGTTAGATTTAAGGGTACATAAGGGGTTTGCGTAATGATTAATTAAGGTTAAAATTTACGGTACAATGAAGGATACAAATAATGGTTATATTTAGGGGTTTTTAAGTTGATACTGTCTCACGGCAAGCGTGTGAACATGGCGCCACATGATGTCTTGAAATGGGCGATGATCTTAAGTATTGGGCGATACATTTTAGAGGTACCCGTAATGGTTGATATAGCATTTGGGCTGGAATGTAAAAATAATATCGTAAATTTACTTTTGGAGTTTGAGTCCGGAATAGTGCATATCATTAAGGGATCTTTCCTCTAATCGAATACCTCGCGATATTCATCTCCAGAGGGATTTTATTACTGAAATGATAAGCGGAACCTGCTTCAATTTGTTCACACGGTAGCTTAACCTCAGTTCTGATTGAAATTTGGCTGGGACATAGTTCCCAATGCAACATTCAAGAATCACCCTCCTTTTGGGATTAGCAAATCTACCGTTTACCCGGAAAACCGTCCTTTATTTATTAAATTCTATATTTGCAGGACATAAATCAGCCAATTGATACCCCACTTGGTAAACTACTACTGCAGGAAGGGTAGAGGTTTGTATTCATGATGAATAAATAACCCGAAGTATTTTGATTTCCGCAGGAAATGTTTTTTTTCGCAGGTGAAGGATTTGCTGTGCGGTAATTACATGGAAAATGAACTCTTTGCTTGAAATTGATCGAAGTTTGTTTGGCCCAGAATTACTTCTTGTTTAATTATAGTTTTTCTACCCAACCTTTTGGCCTGGTGAAAGGTTCTCCTCTTTCCCACTCCTTGCAGAAACATTTATGGGTCAGCTTGGAACTGTTTCAGCCGGGTGATTGAAGAATATTGGAACACGGGTAAGATGTGCTGCTGATGATATATTTTGCATTTGGAACTCAGTAAATGTTCTTCAGCTCATTCCATTCCTCCTTCAGATTCGTCATCGAACACGAGCAAAATAGTTGCTTAATTTATTTGGACCTCGCCCTCTCTATGAATAATAGCAATATTGAATTTTCTGTTTGCCATCTAGTTCACCTTAACTTCCCATCGAAACAACATCAATTTTTAAACGAAATAAACATAATTAAACAAATTGCAGTGGAAAACGGATTCTCATCTAAAATGATCGATTCCTTCCTAAATAATAAGAATCGGAAAATGGCGCTCTCTCTAATCTTTTACATTCCCCCATTGCCTTTATCTTTATTCAAACCAGTAACCTTTTAAGTTAACTTTTAGTAACCATCCTTACGTCCATTAAGTAATAGAATTGTTCTCCATAAGTTCAAACTGAAGCTTGCTCTTTATATCCCAAAACACATTGGAAATATTTTCTCTAACAGTAAAGATGTTTCACCCCCAGACTCAAACTCTGGTAGGTATGGTTGGTTTGTGGGGACTGTGAAACAATGTAAATCGGGTAAACAAGTAGGAATGTTAAATTTAGGGCTACGTGCTCTATCTTTCCTCAAAAACAACAGCAATTCGCAATTTGCTCATTATATTATTTAAAAAAATTATTATTCCAATTTTAAATGTCTTTGCTTGAACAAGTATGTTAGAAGCCGTAAACTGGATGTAGATGACGGAAATTCTTTGACATCCGCAATTTCCTTGCAGGAACAATCTCGGCTGCTGCACGTCACTGGCTTCCACTTACATTATCAACGTTCATTTTGATGGAATCGCTAAGTTTTTCATCTAATCATTTTCTGAGAATATATTAACCCCCAAGATTAGCAGGATGGTTTGCTTAGGTTTGAGATAAATCTTCAAACCTGTATCCGGGCACACACAGAACAATTAGCTAGACATTCAGTCTCTACTGGAGCATCCACAACTGCCTAAAGACCAGTGGACCTTAAAGAAATGGACCTCCACGAAGTACCTCGAAGCATCTGCAGCCAGCGTAAGAGTGGTGAGTTGGGTTTGGTAACGTCCTCAGCTTCTCAAATCGAGATGAGGGGACAGAAGGATTGGAGCAAAGATAAGATTCTGCAGTGATTTATGAATTGAAGTATCGGTCATCTCCATAGTTAAATCACGGATGGCTAAAGATATTATATTTAAGATCCCAATCGTCAGTCAAGAAAGTATAATTTGAAATAGTGTGCGAAAGGAGGAGGTTCGCTTGTTTATAGATTCATATAAATTTCTGAATGAGTCTTTCTTAATTTTTTACATCAGAAACTCATTTTGAAACAATGAAAATGACAACAGAGGAGTAAAGCCGCCGTTTCCTAAATTCGTTAACAAGGAATAAATTCTCAAAACCTCCTCCGATTGACGATTCCGCTATAGAACAAAGTAGTGATCCGTGTGCCTGCCTATACCAGACACCGGAATTATGTCGTTAAAGTAATGAAAGATGGAGTAAGACCTATTATGTAGAAAGGTAAAGCAATTGACCGGGAAAGAAATTAGCGATGGAATTGTAGGTTTTTTTTTAGGCTAAAGGGAATTTGTGGGAATGCTTCTAATTTAAGTGGCTCCGATATAGGAAATAAAGTTAATAAACAATCGAATACCTTAAAAATTACTGAGCAAGTTGAAGATGAGCAACGACGCGTTTCCCGGGCTTCTCCCATTGTAAATGAACTATCGATTGCCATTATTAATTGTAGAAGCATTAAAAACAAAGTAGCCGATCTTGAACATCTTATCCGAAGTAACGAGTCCGACATAATTATAGGCACCGAAAGCTGGCTAACAGACGATATTAATGACTACGAAGTATTTCCTAAAGATTTTAAGATTTATCGTAAGGACCGTCAGGATAAAGTGGGTGGAGGAGTATTTATAGCGGTTAAAAGTTCTTTGCGGAGTAGTTCACATACGTATCCTAACAGTTGCATCGAGAGCGTATGGTGTACCATTAGTCAGCCAAATAAACCCAATCTACATGTATGTGATTTTTACCGGCCGCCCAACTCTTCGCGTCATGTTTTGCGGAACCTAAACGATGAAATAAATTTTTACTCGCGTAAAAACAACAATAGCATAATGATAATTGGAGGAGATTTTAATCTTCCAGACATCGATTGGCAAAAGCACGTAGTCAAGAAAAGAGCTCGGGACAATGACTCTTGTAGGACCTTGTTAAATTTAATACAAAAAAATTCATTACACCAGCTAGTCAAAAAGCCTACCAGGGAATTAACCATTTTAGATCTTTTTCTTACGTATACCCCCGAGCGAGTATCTAACACATCTGTTTGCGATGGAATATCCGATCACAAAGCCATAATTATAGATTTCGACCTTAACTTGGTAAAGCACAGAAAACCTAAGCGCAGAGTTTATCTTTACCCGCGAGCCGATTTCGAAGGATATCGTAGTAAACTCATGTACGAATTTCTGGAGTATAAAACGCGCGCGATATGTTTAAATACCGAGGACACGTGGAATCTCTTTGTAAGAACAATGCGTGACCTAATGGATAAATTTGTACCCTCAAAACTTTCAAATCAAATTAATGAACCTAGATGGTATAATAAGGAGACTAGGAGAGCACTAAAGAAACAGAGGCGTTTGCATTCCAAATTAAAAGCCGCTGCGAGGCAACCGAATAGTATCAACATAGATCGAGTAGAGATGTTACTTAGCGTTACCCCGCCGAGAAATGTCATATTCGGGATTTAGAAAAAGTACGACGAAAGGCGATACGATTTGTAAAGAATTGCTACGATAAAACAGCGAGTGTCACTCAGATGTTAAAGGATGCGGGATGGGAATCATTAGAAGATAGAAGAAAAATTCAAAGGATAAATTTATTAAATAAGTTCAGAGAAATTACGTTTTCAGATGATGTAACCGATATAATGCGACCCCCCTGTTATATGGGCCGTGATGATACTGCCCGAAAGATTAGGGAAATAGATGCTAAAACGAATCGTTTCAAAAATTCATTTTTTCCGCGAAGTATACGCGAAAGCAACCGTTTAGGAAAATAGAGTCAAGGTGCTTGCACCCCCTGCCACACGCCGAAAGGCGGCTTGCAGGGTTCTTACATAGACATAGACATAGACAATGGCAAAAGTTAAAAAGAGAAATCACTTATCCAGCCAGCATAAGGTGACGTTAGAAAGAATATGTTGAGCATTTGTCCGGGAAGAACATGAAACATAACATCAAAGATTTATAATTGAAGGCAGTAGTAGAACAGGAAAATGTTGTTAACTGGTGTAAATTTAAGTGTTGTGACTACACCCCCTGCCCAAACATCTCCAGACAATGAAGAGGGAGTATTACGTTTTTTAATTAAAACTTTGATGAGATGAAGCCCTTCATCTGCTTTGTCCTTTTCGTTTATTTCTTATTTTTATATTTTATTTCATATTTTTACCATTACACACCATTTCATGCTTTTATTACTATTTATGTTCTTTTTTGATAAATATATTTTTAAATTTTTTCAATTTATGATTTTAATTTGTATATTTTCATTGTTTTTTATTATGAGTTCAATTTTTTATTTGTTTGTTATCTTCAAAACCAATGTTAATCCAATGAATTTATTTCATTTCAATTCATTTTTTTGTTTATAGTTATTTAATTTCCTACCACCTTTCCCTCAGATTATCGAACATTGAATGGAGATTTTTATTTTCAATTTTTTCATAACGTTGATTAACATTCAGATGTAAATGGAACAAACATAGCAAATAATTTTGAAAGTCAACAAAGTATTAAACTTCCTAGTGCGTACGTTTAGGAAATCAAATAAGAATGTTAAGGAGGCTGCGTACGAATCATTTGCTCCAATCTTGGAATATGGGGAATGCCTATGGGACCTACATGAGGTAGGTTTAAAGCGAAAAATAGAAAAGGTACAGAGAAAGACGGCAAGATTCGTCTTAGGCAGATATGAAATATTAGCGTTACTCAGATGCTAGGAGAATTAGGTTGGGAAAGTTTAGAGGAGCGGAGATTAAAGAAAAGGCTAGCTATATTTTTTAAAGTATACACAGGAGTTAATTCGTTTGAGGAATTATCAAACATAGTCACTATGGCAAAATGTGTGGCAGAAAAGACCTTAGACATAAATTTAAATTAATAAAACAGCGAACAAACGTTTGTAAAATCTCCTTTCTAAATCTTTCTATTTACAGATTGGAATGATTTGCCGGCAGGAGTCTTGGAGCCCTTCCCAAAACTTCATCGGGAGTTTGTAAAAAGATTGGGTAAAAATATTAAGGACGAGTGAGCTTTACGTTGACGAGTACAGTTGGAGCATGGGATTGCCTCGTAGGGTGATGTATGGCGGGGACTTGTCCCTGGGACAGCTACGGAGGCCGTGAAGACCTACTGGGAACCCTGGAAAAACTTGTATTATTTATATGATACATTTTTGTATTAAAATTATGTACAGACAGGATATATGTATGTATGTATAATATATGTGATATGTGTTGCCATCGGACGATTAGTCCAATTGTGATATTTTTGTAATGGTAATAATAAATAAATGAAGGGGATGAGGGCAGAGGGAGGGGATGAGGGTAGGGGGAGGAATGACATATTATTTGCGTTATCTATTAACTTTCGCCGGACTGTTATTAGGGAATTCTTTTTAGAAGTGAATGATTTTGCTTTACTAAAGAAAACGAATCGTTAGAGCCTGTCAGTGCAAGAAACCGGCTTTCACAAAATGTTCTCACTGCAGATAATTTTTGACTTTTCAGTATTCTTATGATAAATATCATCCAAAAGACTGCAATCCACTTCAATACAAGATGAACGTCGGGATTATCGTTCAATTAAATTAATATCTCACGCGGCAAAAGGGTTTCTAATGGGCCTTAATGGTTGGATTTAAGAATTAATTAAATTAAAGGGAAAATCTGAGAAATCCCTCTCTATTTTCAGATGGGGAAGGGAATAAGAGGTACAATAGGGGTAATGCGGGTACTTGCAGAAGGAATCCTATTATTTGAGTATATACGGGAAGGTTTTTTCGATTTTGAAAAGATTTGCGATAGTCAATTGCCAAAACTGGTGGGAATAAAAAGGAAAATTGCGTTGGACTGGAAAGATGGGAAGCTAGTGCAAAATTGGAATAAAATCAGCCTGGTCGTTTTATTAAAAATCGTAGGTGAAAAGGCGATTCTCTTATAACATGAAAACGAATTTCGCCTTTATATCAAGGAGTTTTTACTTGACCGAATCCCGCTCGTGAGCATCTGATCAAAGATACGTTGTAATAACTTCTATAAGAAATTGTGTTGTTTTGAAAACCTGTAAAGGGTTTTGTCATGGATTGAATGGAAGTCATATATAATGGTGTCATAATAAGATAATTGTGGAAAGTCGGGAGTGAGATGGGATTTGCCTTTGTAATGAAGGTCTGATGATAACTTTAAAGCATATATTGAATATGAGGGGCAAGTAACATTATCACCCAGAGAAGAATACAAATTGAAATTTTTGGGAAGCAATTCTTGATAAATGAAACTCCCTTTGAGACTGCCATAAAATATAATTAAATGTTCTTAGTGAATTGCATACTTAAAAAAACATTGTTAATTCGAGTATAAGATATTTAGATACTAGCGTTATATTATTAGATACCGAAAAATAACGCCAAGTGAATAGCAGGTAGTTGAATAATTAAAATGAGATAAATAAGAAAAAATAACGATTCAAGATAATGCGACGTAGAAATTGCCATTCGAAGACGTTAAGGAGGTTAAGTAATCATTAAATGTCCGCTTCAGTCGCAGCTAACGCATTTCGGATACTATGCTACTCTTTGATCGAATTCCAAGAGTGCTGTGGTAAGTGGACATGCGCCTCTAAATATCCTGGTCTATGACAGGGGTTGCAGACGCGCTTCTGTATAATAATCTCGGTGTATAGATTTATATATAATTGTTTATCCTTTGTTAGTAATGTTCCGTAAGAAAAGCATGCACAATTAAAAAATAATATCGTAATTATCCCGTTGTTGTAGAAATTTCGAATTCTATAAGAGTGTCAGTGGTCTACTACATCTACATTACCCTACAAGCCGCCTTTCGGCGTGTGGCAGGGTGTGTAAACACCAGTGGAATCTAAACTACTTCCTTAATCGGTTATTGTCGCGTATCGTTCGCGGAAAGAATGAATTTTTAAAACGATTCGTCCTTGCATCTATTTCTCTTAACTTTCGCTCATGATCGGATCGACCGAGGTAGCAGGGGGGTTGCATGATACCGATTGTATCTTCCGCAAATGTAGTTTCCCTGAATTTATTAAGCAATCTCAGCCTAGCTTCCAATCTCCTTTCTTTCAAGGATTCCCAACCTACGTCTGAGAACATTTTTGTAACGCTTACTTTTTTATCGTAGCATTTCTTAACAAAACGAACCTCTTTACGCTGCACTTTCTCGAGTACACGTTTCATCCACCGGATCCCACATACTTGCCGCATATTCCAGAATCCAAGGTAAAATAACATCGCTCCCTCACCTTTTCATCTCATTTACCGACAATACGCTTTACAAAGCCAAGCCTTTTACTTGCTTTGCCGCAGATCTTTCGAATATGCGTGCTCCAATTTAAGTTATTAGTAATGTTGATCCCGAGATATTCAACTGAATCTACTACTTTTATATTCATTCCATTTATTTTGAACGGGTGATTTGGACGCATTTTTTTCTTTTCGAAGAAAGTAACTACGGAGCATTTACCTACGTTAATATCTAATTCCTATTTTTCGCACCACATTACATTTATTTTTATGCCAAAAATGTCGTATATTCTTCTTTAGACGTTTCGGAAATATTTCTATAATAATGCACGTATTTCTATTACCGCTTGCAGGCACAATTTCGTCGGACAATTATTTCTAATTTAGTTTTCCAAATGAAGCTAAGCCTACTGCCAGAAATAGCAATGTGCATGAGTCATAAACAATGTCAAAAGGGTTTTAAACATTGCAGATTGTCCGCCAACCTGAAAAACTCAGGGAATTCTTCAGGAGTACTCGATGATTTTGTCTGGTATCCTGGAAAATAGACATTTTACTCTCTTTTACTAAATTTCTAACCATGACTCTTGTTTTTCGCTCCGTGTCAGTTCAGTAATAATTCCCCTGAAAGGAAGAAACGGTTCGATGACAGCGTTGCCGTGACCAATGTATAGCTCATAATACGTAACTCCTCCTTTCTACGTTCTAGTTTAACATTTTTGGCAATATTGCAAACACGCAGAATGGGACCGTACGGAGTCGAAGTTTCCAGGAGTACCCAATTTCTGTTCAGGCATGAAAAACCGCGAATGGAGCATGATGAGAATTTGTTTTCCACTTAGGTGGATTCGATCATTAGTTGGCGTCACAGTTTGTAGTTGGACTTTCTCAGTGGGATTTAAGAGTTGTCCTCATTGAACATAAAGGTATTAACAGTTTTCCTCTTCGGAAACTTCCATCACTATTCCATATTTCTTCGTGTATTACAGGGATAATTGAGAAAGTAATTTAACCATTATTACCTGGTCATTAAAAATTTTAAAACTCCGAAGGGATTAACTAAGTATTTCAAACAAAGTTTACGTTTGGGGAATTTAGAATATTGATATGGGGATACATCGATTAACACTAGGAGGACGGGATTTTCGCTCTACCTAGAAGGACGTCGGCGGTTTTGAAGGCCTACTTTTAAAATTCGTAATTAAATACTTTTTTAAGTCACAAAGACATATATTTTGCAGAACTACATAATGTGACTTTTGTTCAAGTGCTGATAAGATGTTTTACCTCATAATTTGTTTAAATTTTAATTAATTAAACAAACCGCGGACCGATGTCCTAAATCTGCAGAGTTTTATACTCTACAATATTTTCTTACTCATACTAGACCAATGAAACTCATATTTTCGAAATAAGTGGTAGAAGGTCCGAATTGTTGATAAAAGTCAGTCGCTTTACGCCAACATTGCTATGCCATCTGACGGAAAGCATATAAAACCACTCGTTCGCGCTTCGGGAAAAACCTCCAGCGAATACGATAGCGGAAGAATTTTTCGAATTATGCCCTGAAAAATTCCATCCTGGGGTTTTCGTCCACGCAAAATCGTTTTATAACATTTAAAAATACATAAAACCACCTTCAGCAGGGTTACCAACATTTAAGTTTTTATCATTATAAAATCTTCTTCCAATTATTTTCTCAGATAAATATCAAACTTATATCTCAAATTTAAATTCAGTTACCTTTCTTGAATAATTAGAATTCATTTGATGAAACACTTTATGAAACAGGGCTGCCAACCGTCGAAACGGATCTCTAAACAGAGAGTTATGTGTTTGCAGTATAAATAACTAAAGAGATATTTTGAGCTCTGATTTGTTTCATGTGATTCGTTGAATTTCTTTGGGATCCCGAACTAGTTTATAAACAATAGGAAGCAGGGTGACCAACATCTTTGACTGTAAAGTCAAGGTAGCGATCAGATCTTCATGAAAAACCTATCAATTTATCAGGCATTTATCGAAAATGGCCATATTTTGCACATATTTTATTCTGTACCTTGACTTTACAGCCGAAGATATTGGTCACCCTGCTTTCTTATAGTTTATAAACTAATTCGGGATCCCAAAGAGTTTCAACGTATTACATGAAACAAATCTATGCTCAAAATATCTCTTTAGATATTTCTACTGCAAACGCATAACTCTCTGTTTAGGACTAGGAATACCGGACTTGTCACCCCTCTTAGAGCTACCAAATGGAGTCATTTTGACTCCTACCTTATTATTGTTCATATTTGCAGTTTATCTCTGCTTTTATCGGTACATTGCTTTATTTTATCAGTTTTCTTTATTATTGTAATTCTTAAAACATGTTATTTACGAAATAGGAGTATTTTTTATTAATGTAAATTTTATAATTTATACCCGCTTAGTCTAGAGTATTTTCAAACGAGTGGATAGGCCATCCCCTAGTATATGTTGTTGTGGTATATTTACGTGGCATTTGGTCTACGACATCTACTCCGTATTTAGCTTCATTCTAAAGCTTCACCGTTTCAGGAGTATTCTTAGCGGAATCACTAGGAACGCCGAAATTGGGATGGACGAAACTAAGAATTATGACATTCTTGTTTGGTTTACCTTGATATACAGTAAGTGTGAAATCATTATTTTTTCTAAAAAGTTTAGAGTCATACAATTTTTCTTTCATTGATTTGATCTCATTTGGTACTTCTCGTCTTTTTTTATTCACCGTTCCTACAATATTGCCTGAGTACAGTAGTACCTTGGCATTTTAGCTTTTCAGCGAGTTTGACTGAAGTAAAATAATTATCAACGGTAATATTTTGCACTTTATTTAGAAATGGTTGCATTAATTTCAGTACTACGTGGTCAGCAAATGGCAATCAGCATGGCGTAAATTATCCTTTCCAACATAAGGAAAGCCATTTGCAAGATATTTGCTATCCTTTTCAACAGCTAGCCAATATTTATGGCCGTATTAGTTTTGCTGGGAAAAAGTTGTTCATCAACCGTAATTTACGGACCGGGTTTGTAGCAAGCCATGTAATTATCAATGAATCTATCCCACACTGTTGAAAAGAGAGCAAAATTGTTAGTTTTGAGTCGCTGGGATCGATTAGACATCTCATCAAATCTTAGATATTGCAAAATGTTTACAAAACGGTTCCTAGACATCGTCGTTTTACAAAATTTTGTTCGCCAGTCGTTTGACCAAACACTTATAATATAGTGATCATTCTTGCCTGATATTCTGCGGGCGTAAAATATGGCAATACATGAATCTAGCTCTTCAACGGAAAGAGAAAAATCTTCATCATTTTGCCTGCGTGTTTCCTCAATTAAAACATCGCTTTATGTGAGTCAGTATAAACGAGTCGATAAATAATCGCTACGCACTTATAGGACTATCACTAGCTATATTTCTTCTCGCGTGTCTTGTAGGTCCAGGCGCTTCTCTAAGTATATTTTGGTTTGCACGCCTACCAGGTAAGTGTTCTCCAATCTTCGGCAGTTTTTATTGGAATCCATCAGCTGACACAAGCGTTCCTGGAGAGTCATCATCGCCTAATGTGGTTGTATTTCCTCAATCGTCTTCTTTCTTTCCTCCGCAGTCATCTGTCGAGGAGGCAATTTTGCCTTGTTTTGTTGATTGCTTTTGTACTCGGCCTGGAGGATTGCTGGTTTTGTCTGAATCTTCAGACTCACTGTAAATGTTTTACGGAGTAAAATCTTCTTCACCGTCAGAGTCGAAATGATCTTCCGTTTACCATTCCGATTCACCTTCTGATATTGAATGCAAAATAGAAAGGATTTCATCAGGCTTTAGCCTAATTCTACTAGTCGTATTGCCAGTCAGGAATAATGAAGGTCGTACTTCACAGGAGTTGTACAGTCCACTCGAGAGTTCACTGGATTCACTGATGCAAATCAAGGGCAGCGCACGATTGTCATGTGCGGCGCACGGCCTGGTATTTACTGACTGATTTATCTTTCTGGCACATCATTATATCAATGGAAGGATACAAAGTTACTTTTTCACGTTTGAAAATCAACTTCCATATAATCAAGGCTGAATCAATGGAGCATGTTAGGTAGTATTGCGCTGCAGCAAGACTGATGGGTGACGAGAATGGAGGGGGATTGGGAGCAAAGCAGACACGACGGCTCCCAAACACACGAATTTGAAAGCGTTTCATGTTTCATATGAATTGCATATTCACCGCATTACCGCAAGGTAAAATAATATCAGTACATTCACATTGTTTGTAGTTCCAAACGCGGACCCGTAAAATACGAAATGCCTTCAAATATCTCGCAAAAGTTTACCAAAAAGAATAATAATTATAGATTTTAGCCAACAATTGCTTAATAACAATTATAGACATAAAAAAATAAAAACTTGAACAAATATCACTATTTGGTGAAAAGACAAGCAAAATACAGTAGGGAGTCAAAATGACTCTGTTTGGTAGTCAGAGGTAAATTTTGAAAAATATGTATTTTTTTCATCAAAAACTGTTTTCATCGCAAAGCATTCTTTTGTGTCAAAAATAAGTAAAAATCAATGAATCTCAAGCCGAAATTCAAAAAAATGTAGTCAGGGCAGAGAAATGAAAATCGCGAGGAGTCAAAATTACACCATCATTAGTTCTAGTGTTGGAGATCCGGTCTGACGGTTGGCAGCCCTGTTTCATAAAGTGCTTCCTCAAATGAATTCTAATTATTCAAGAAAGGTAACTGAATTTAAATTTGAGATATAAGTTTGATATTTATCTGAAAAAATAATTGGAAGAAGATTTTATAATGATAAAAACTTATATGTTGGTAACCCTGCTGAAAGTGGTTTATGTATTTTTAAATGTTATAAAACGATTTTGCGTGGACGAAAACCCCAGGTTGGAATTTTTCACGACATAATTCGAAAAATTCTTCCGCTATCGTATTCGCTGGAGGTTTTTCCCGAGGCGCGAACGAGTGGTTTTATATGCTTTCCGTCAGATGGCATAGCAATGTTGGCGTGAAGCGACTGACTTTTATCAACAATTCGGACCTTCTACCACTTATTCCGAAAATATGAGTTTCAGTGGCCTAGTTTGAGTAAGAAAAATATTGCAGAGTATAATACTCTGCATATTTAGGACATCGGCCCGCGTTTTGTTTAATTTATTAATATTTAAACAAATTATGAGGTAAAGCATCTTATCAGCACTTGCACAAAAGTCACATTATGCATTTCTGCAAAATATACGTCTTTGCGACTTAAAAAAGTATTTAATTACGAATTTTAAAAGTCGGTAGTCAAAATGACCGCCGCCGTCCTTCTAGGTATAACTTTGTGTAAAATCTAACTCATAAGTATTAACAAAATTTTCATTATATCTCAGCAAATTTGGGATGAAATTGAACAAAGTCAAAGAGTTTCAAAAAATTAAAAAAATTTTTAGTTGGAAATTTTTGAAGTTAAACTCTGAAATCGGTCAAAATGACAGCCGCCGTCCTTCTAGTGTTAAACAAATTGTATACTAAATACCTTAATATTAACGGAATAATTTCGTTTAAAAGTTTAACATAATCAGAAAATTATAAGATTTTCATTTCCAAGGTAATATTGACCATTACCACTACAAATAACGTTTTCGGAAAATGATTGCAAAAACATTTAGTTTACCGTAGCCCCATGCTGCGAAGGGTCATTGAATAAACCCAAGGGCCGAGTTTCCTTGCTGCCGTTTATGAGGCCAGGTCAGAAATCCCCTAGAAAAGGGTCAGAAAGGTTTGGTTGGGTTTGGTTATTACACCCCAATCCTCTGAATCTGCATTCCCTCACGATAAATACTTCCGTCGTCTCTGGACGACGATAGTTCGTTTGCGTTGGAAAACCACCGTCGTCCATAGACGACATCAGTTCTTTAGGGTAGGAATATCACCGTCGCCAATAGACGACAACAGTATCGAAAGGGTTAAAGGATACTTTGAACGGTCACTCTCCGGAAGGATCTGATAAACATTCGAATTTTATATTACGTGCATTGGTCGTTTGAAGCACTCTTATGTGAATTTGCTTCGAGAAATCATATTGCGGCTTCTATTAAAAAAATTAATCATATATAATAATAAAGGGGGGATAGTATGCTAAGTAATATTTTGAATTTTATTTCGGGATTTGTACTGAATATCATCAACCGATGCCATATCAACGGGAATTATATTTGAATTGCAACTTCTTTCAACTGAATTCTTCATTTCCTGCTCCTTTCAATGTTAGATTAAAATTAATCGTGCACATATTTTTGTCAGGAAAAGCAGATATGATTCTCTCTGAACTATATGTGAATTCTAATCCTCGAGCGATGCATTGTTATCAGTTAGAAATTCTCAACATTGAAATTAACGTAAGGCTAAGATGCTGTTACAGTTATCCATCCAATGACAGAAGTCCTATAAGGATATTAGAATTAGAATTGACGATAAGTTACCGTTTTTAGCAGTTTGCTTTTTACGAATATTATTAGATTTCCGTTTTGCTTAAATACTTTCATTGGATGCAAATCCAAATTTTGAATTTGAATTACACCAGCGGGCTATAGTATGTTTAATTGAATATGTTTCAGTTAACGTATCTTTGTTTTTAAGATTGAAGTAATGAATTGTTCCCAAACATATTAGTTTTGTTATCAGACCTGTTCTTATTGCTCCGTATGGGAAATCCGAGTATGAGCGGTCGGTAATATCATTTGCTTCACATACTTTGCACAATATATTCTGGTTATAATTGACCACTACTTAATTAATTTGTGTTTCTTTCTTAATTCCAGTTAGAGGAAGTGAATTCCATCTCTTCTGGATGATGATTCTTCTTGGCGTCTCGGATGTGACACTGAAATTACTCACGACCAATGGTTATCAAATGAAGTCTACCTGATGCCCAATGCATGTAAGTTATATTAAATTGATATTTTTTATTTTATATTACGAAATTGTTTAGTTTAAGCTTTATGATTTTTAACATCTTGAATTTTTAATTATATTAAATCGTCCTCCAGGGTATTGCTGATCATATCCTCCATATAGAGGTTAAATAATGTTGGTGAAAGACAACAGCCCTGTCTTACCCCTCGACCCAATTCCATCCACTCTGTCAATTTACCATTAACTTTCACCAAACCTTTCTGGGCTCTGTGCAATTCCCTGATCAGCTTCCTGTCCTTCCAATCTACTCTCTTCATTTTAAGAATTTTCATTAACTTATCCCACTTGACCCTGTCGAAAGCTTTCTCCAAATTAATGAAACATAAGCTTACTCCTTTTCCTCTTTCCCGGTATCTTTCTCCAACTATTAGCAATAGTCCAATAGCTTATCTAATGCCCCTTCCCCTTCTAAAGCCAAATTGTTCCTCTCCTATATTCTTTTCCATTACTCCTAGGAGTCTTTGATTCAAAACCCTCAGTAGTATTTTTGCAGCATGGGCTATGATACTTATTGTGTTCCCCACACTTTTTGTGCCTGCTTTATTTGGGATTGGCACCATAATTGTCTTGACAAAGTCATTCGGCCATATTCCAGTATCATAGATCTTATTGCACAATTCTACTATTTCCTTTACACCCTCACCCTCTAAACACTTAAAGAATTCAATTGGCAGCTCGTCTATTCCTGTCGCCTTTCCACTTTTCATGTTCTTCATTGCTGTACAACACAGTCATTATGGATAAGTATTTATTAAGTCTACCAAAAAAATTCACTTGATATTTACCATATGAAGTTTATCAAGCTATCTCCACAACGTCAATCTTACAATTTCATCAAAAACGTAGTAAGTTGATTCAATTGAGGATTAGCCAAAAGTTAAATTAGACACAAAATGGCATTAACTGCATGTTTATATGTCAAAATTAAAGAAGGTTTTCAAAATGACGACCTTCACACACAATGCAAATCTTACATCTTAAAAAAGAAATTTTGTATTATTGTAAAATATATTCTGTTAATTTTCCTCTTGACGATGAATGCATGATGGTTTGGTGTACCATCGTTTTTCAGTAACATTTTCCTTCACGTAAGTAGATTGACATAGTCAAGCAAGTCTTCTTGTGAAAATTTAAAATATTATTTGCCATTTAATACCATTTGCCAAGCAGCTGGAAGGGACCAATCAGCTGCCCATTTATGACGCTCGACCAAAAGTTAATCCTCAATTGATTTTGAAAATTGGAGAGGCGTGATAAGTTTTCATTTTCTATGCTCAATGAATGAAATTTATGCATGCTAAAAATCCTTCATTGTTTAAAGTGAGAATCATTAGTTCACAGAATCGAGTTAAAAGAAACCTCATCTTCAGCTTGCCGCTGTAGTAGTTCCTGACAAAATTTTTCTCTTCTAGGGTAGTCTTCTGGTTTTAATTGTTGAACATTTCTTAACGTACTCTCCTATTACGTAAAGTCAAACGTGATTAAGAAAATTTGAGTGATTTAAGAGGTACCCATATTGATGTGTAGCCAAAAGTTGGTGATAAAAGCCAATAATCATACAAACAAGATCTTTGAGACAAATCCGGAGGAATATCCCAACAAGAGTCGGTAGAAAAAGCCAAAATTACCATAAAAATCACAAACTTGGACCTCACTAGCTTGAACAAGAGTGTGAGGAAAATCCAGTACGATATCTAGTACAAAAAAACATTCAATGAGTATCTTTTGAATCTAATATTACTATTTATCATTTCCAAGTATTCAAGGGTTTGCATTATTTATAATTAAAATACTGATTGTTGTTTTCAAAAATATATATTTTTACAGTGTTTTTATTTATTGCACCTCCAAAGTGATTCTCCATTATGCACCAGCTAGATAAGGAAACCAAACATGCAGAGGATAGTTAGTGTGTCCAGCAATTGAACTTAGAAAACAATTAGTATCACTTCAATAAAAAATTACTATTTATACTATTCAAGTATGATACAGGGTGCATTATTATTATTTTTTATTAAGATACTGTATAAAGTTTTCAAAATAATATTATATTTACTTTATTTTTATTTATTCTTCAGATGCACATCCCTACTCCCTCTCCATCATTTAAGAGCTAGGTTCGGAATGCATTGATGCTGAAAAGAGCAATTTGGTCCAAGGATGGAACACAGAAAACAATGAGTATCATTTGAATCTAATACTACTACATATTCTATATAACGATGATAAGAGGTGCGTGATTTTTTCTTAAATTACTGTATAATGTATTCAAAATGATGTTATGTTTTTTTATTCTTGTGATGCATCTCCCTTCCCCATCTTCATCAAGTAAGAGGTACAACTAGAATGCAATGATGCTGAAGAGAGTGATTCGGTCCAGGGATGGAACACAGAAAAATGAGTATCATTTTTAAATTAATACATATAACTATTAATACTATTCAAAAATGATAAAGTGTGCATGTTTTTTATTATGTTACTGTTTAATGTTTTAAAAAAATGATATTCTCCTGGTTATTTTTTTATTCTTCATCCCCATCTCCATCATGTAAGAGCTAGTTTTGGAATGTAATGACGCTGAGGGGAGTGATTCGATCCAAGGATGGCACATAAAAAACAATGAGTGTCATTTGAATCTATTATTACCATTGATTCTATATAATGAACCCAAAGGCTTCTAGATTATTTATTAGATACTCTATAATGTTATCAAAATAATGTTATTTTTACCAGCTTTGATTTATTCTTAATGCATCTCCCCTCCCCATCTTCATCATGCAAGAGCTAGGTTTGGTTTGCATGATGCTGAGGAAATGATTTGGTACAAGGATGGAATAGAATCAATGCGTATCATATAAATCTTATATAACTATATATACTTTTTAAGAATGATAATTAGTGCCTGATTTTTTATAAAGAAGCTTTAAAATGATCCAAAATAACATAATTTCTTCTGGTTTTTGATTTAATATTCAGATACAAGTCCATACCAAACCTCCATCATGTAAGAGCTAGGTTTAGAATGCAATGGTGCTGTAAAGATTGATTTGGTCGATGGAATACTTAGATTCAAATGATAATCATTGTTTTACTCTACTACATAGTCTATATAGATGTTGATAAAATGTGCATGATTGTTTATTAAAATACTGTACAATTTATTCAAAATAATGTTACTTTTACTGTTTTTTACTTTCTCCATATACAAAGTATAGAGAAAGTATTGTTTTCATGAAAAAAATCGACTTTGAGATTTCAACGGAAATACATGTTTTGGGGTCCCTAGAACACGTTTTGACCATTTTCGGAATGATGTCTGTGTGTATGTGTGTGTGTGTGATAGTGGGCGCTCTAACATGAAAACTATTAGTCGTATCAACATCAAAATTCATATATAGTACTGTGGTGTGTGCTGTCAGAGTTGATTAGTTTTTGGAGTAAATCGATCAACCGGAAGTCGAGCTTCATTCATCAAAGCTCATTTCCGGTTTTCAAAATATCTCTATAAATATGATATTGTAACGATACTTTTTTAAATGAAATAAGAAGTAAAATAAAAAATGCCGCGCGGGGCGAAAAAGGTAAGAAAGATTTAAATTACTGATCAAAAGATCGAAAGTTGGGCGTCAATATTTAAAAGAACAAATTAATTGAATTTAACACGAAATGCATGAGCTCAGGGTCGCTCGGTTTCCGAAGGAAATAAAAACCACAATTTCTCTTAATTGATATTACTCTATTCAAGCCGAAAACATAAGACAAGTAAACCTCAAATTTAATAAATACTACACCCCCAAAAGACACACATATTATCACTCAAGAAACAAACAACCAAACAAAGATGAAGAAAACGAACCCTAAAACACCACCACCAATAAACCTCATACAACCCTATAATACTTTAACACACAGAACACATATTAATACACAAAACACGATAATTGGGGGACGAATTCACACAAAGGGAGGGAACACTAAAAATCACGACAGGAGTGGGTCCAGGGTTTTTGAGGACCGTTCTGGTCAAACTATATTCTTTGACTGCCTCTTTCCTAAAGAAAAGGACGCCCAGAAGTCCGCGTCTTCTTTAGCGTCGGTTTCTCTCACCCAATCACTGCAATTTGTTCAAACGTTTCGACCAACGCTTTTCCCATTCCCTTTATGCAGATGGTCAACACATGTTTAACCACCCGCACTCCGGAAACGCTCCGATGGTCGAAACAGGGTCAGGGTGTGGCGCATTCCTGCCTTTACGCGGTCCATAGCACTCGCCAACCATAAAATTCCACCCATAAAACTAACATTACAATAAACTAACATTACAATAGCCCCCCAGACAAAATTTGGATTTCTAACTCCTAAGTTGTCCAGAAATTGTAAAATTTTGTCTTCTGAGAGAAATTGCTCCAAACTTTTGATCAAACATAAATATTTTCCCTATTTCACAACCCACACATGTAAATCCCAAGTTGCATTTTAAATTTCCTTTCCCCTCCAAAATCCTATAATTCTACGCGCGAGAATGCAAGTTACTGCAAAATTTGCAACTGAATGCAATAGAGGCCTGATTATCACTAACATCTATTTTCAAGCATTTAATAATATTTTTACGTACAAGACAAAACCCCACAAAACATAAATACTTCCCCTTAAACAAACACCCAAGCACATATAAACCCCCAAAATATATTTCTCTTTCCGTTTTTCCCCCAAAAGTCTCCGCTATTTTCGTAAGAATGCAACTTAATGCAATATTTGCAATCTTGCCAACTACCATTTTGACAGGATTAAACTTCCCCCAAAACTCCAAATAAAACCAAACAACTTCCTTCCTATTGCTATCATCACATGAATAAGACATGACAAAATATTAACACAAACACAATTAAATACCCCACAATCCACTTCAATTACGACATAAATTTCAAAATGACATAAAACCGACTAAAAGCACATTCATCAGACATGAAAACATAAACACAAACACAATCAAATACCACGAAATCACGCTTCACTTACGTCCAAAATTTCAAAAAGACAAACCCGACCAAAAGCACATTCATCAGACATAAAAATATAAACACAAATACAATAAAATACCCCGAAACCACACTTCAATTAAGACCAAAATGATATCAAACCGACAAAGTTCTCCCAATTCACCTTTACATAGATATCCAGTCTAGCACCTTTCCTACCACACACAAATAGCACAATATGAAAACAACGTAAAATCCGCTCAAACACTACATAGAATTTATCTTACTTCCCTGTTCATGACAATTTTGAAACCCATCAACACACGGAAACACAATCACTCACACTTTCTTCGCCACTAAAATTATTCCCCATTGCATTAAAATTAAAAAAAAAATAAAACAATTTTGCAGTTGTAAGTAAACTTTCACTGTTCACATAACACTTTAACAAGTCACTTCTTGGACTTTTTTCTCCCATTCTGAAGTTAATTCCCTTCTTCTCGCGGTCACAACGTTTTCTCCGGGCGGTCGCCCTTCGGGTCATTCGCCCCAGGGTCACTTCCAGTTTATGCTCCTGGGCGAGGGGCGGTATGTTTACCTCGGGAAACTTTTTCCTTTTGCAAAGGATATTCTGGGGTTTCTTTCCGTAATGCCATTCATTAGGAATTAACCCCATGCGTTCGTGCACCACACAGTTGAACAGATAACTTAACAGGTTAAGAATTATATGCCACAAGGTATGTCTTTTATGACAGAAGGCCCTGAAGAGGTGACCTAATTTTCGCATTACCCCGTCACTGGGGTTGGATTGGGGATGACGGAATGATGAGTAACTGATCGTTGTTCCCTGAATCCGCAGGTCCTCCTTCCGATGCCGATGCAAAAACCCTTCCTTACTGACACAGGGCATTGTGGCCTCGAACCCATGCACAGAGTCTTGCTTACTTCCCGAAACAAGAGTAGCGGGCAAGTCCAATTGGTGCGATTGTTTTTGTTGCACGCAAACTTTTTCTAAGACCTCAGACGTTGGTCTCCTTTCACCTCCATCCACCTGCTCCTTACAGGCCTCGCCCTCATGTGGCCTGCGAACTTCCCGTTGTATTTTGTTTAATTTATTCTCTACTTCATAGATCCTCTCGCTGATGGCCTGGTATTCCTCATCTACCCGGTACCCGAGATTCTCCACCGATTGCTTAACAATAGTCATCTGCTTATTCAGTCTTTTGGATAACTTTTCAACCTCGGCAATTATGCTTGCTTTTATTTGCTCCCATTCGATGTCTTCCATAGACTCATCAGGGGAACCCCAATTACAATCACTCTCCGCCTTCATTCTAACCTCTATTTAAAAACCTTAATTTAAAAATTGCCCCCCTACCACCTAATAATACAAAAAATTAAGAGAAATTATGCTCTATTTCTTCGAGCCCTTAACGTTGGGTCGCCAAGTTGTAACGATACTTTTTTAAATGAAATAAGAAATAAAATACAAAATGCCGCGCGGGGCGTAAAAGGTTGGAAAGATTTAAATTACTGATCAAAAGATCGAAAGTTGGGCGCCAATATTTAAAAGAACAAATTAATTGAATTTAACACGAAATGCATGAGCTCAGGGTCGCTCGGTTTCCGAAGGAAATAAATACCACAATTCCTCTTAATTGATATTACTCTATTCAAGCCGAAAATATAAGACAAGTAAACCTCAAACAAATGAAAACCCTACCCCCAAAAGACACACATATTATCACTCAAGAAACAAACAACCAAACAAAGATGAGGAAAACGAAACATAAAGACACCACCACCAATAAACCTTATACCACACTACAATACCCTAACACACAGAACACATATTAATACATAAAACACGATAATTGGGGGACGAATTCACACAAAGGGAGGGAACACTAAAATCACAACAGGAATGGGTCCAGGGTTTTTGAGGACCGTTCTGGTCAAGCTGTATTCTTTGACTACTTCTTTCCTAAAGAAAAGGACGCCCAGAAGTCCGCGTCTTCTTTAGCGTCGGTTTCTCTCACCCAATCACTGCACTTTGTTCAAACGTTTCGACCAACGCTTTTCCCATTCCCTTTATGCAGATGGTCAACACATGTTTAAAATATGATATATAGGTATATTGTATACAGCATAAAAGTTTTAGATAATGTTATTTTCTATAACTTTTGTATTTAACATATTTTTGTATCACCGGTTGATTAGGAGTTATTCGTGAAATACTGATAAACCGGAAATAGCTGATTATGTACTTTGTGGGCGCTCTAACATGAAAACTTTTAGTCGGATCAACACCACATTTCATATGTAGTATTTTGGTTTGTGTCGTTAGAGTTGATTAGTTTTTGGAGTAAATCGGTTAACCAAAAGTCGAGCTTCATTCATCAAAGCTCATTTCCGGTTTTCAAAATATCTCCATAAATATAATATTTAGGTATAAACTATTAATTATAAAAGTTTTAAAAAATGTAATTTACTATAAATTTTGTATGAAACATATTTTTGTATCACTGATTGTGTAGGAGTTATCCATGAAATACTGATAAACCGGAAGTAGCTGATAATGTATGTTGTGGGCGCTCTGGGAGCTGGGGCGAAAGGCCATTTCATCGTTTTTCATCGAACATGTCCCGAAAAACATTATTTATAGTGTTTGTGACGTAAAAGATAATATGATATAAATTAAACACTCCTCTTCCAAGTTTAGATGGAATATAGAGTTCGAAATTACTGTCGTAGATAAATATTTAAATCTTATATATGGAGAAAGTCATGTGCTGGCCACATCAGATTTTTTTATTTATTCTTCAGATGCATCTCCCCTCCCCATCCCCATAATGTTAAAGCTAGGTTTGTAATGCAATGATGCTAAGGATATTTAATCGGTCCAGGGATTGAATGCAGAAAACAATTAGTTTCATTTTAATTTAATGTAACTATTTAAACTATTCAAGTATTATAAAAGGTGCGTTATTTTTATAATGATGGTGTATAGCGTTTTAAAATTAATGTAATTTTTACTAGTTATTTTTTTATTCCTCAGATCCATCTCCCCTCCCAATCTCATTCATTTAAGAGCAAGATTTGTTATGCATGATGCTGAGCAGATGATTCAGTCAAGGGATTGACACACAGAAAACAATTAGTATCATTTTAATCTAATATAACTATTAATACTATTCAAGAATTATAATGGATGCCTGATTTTTATTTATAAACTGTATAATGATTCAAAATAATATAATTTCTATGTGTTTTTATTTTTTCTTCAGATATATCTCCCCTTCCCATCTCCATCATGTATGAGCTTGGTTTTTAATTCAATGATGCTGAGGAAAGTTAATTGGTCCAGGGATGGAGCACAGAAAACAATGAATATCATTCGAATCTCATATTACTTTGTATTCTATATAAGTATGATAAAGGGCGCATGATTTATTATTTGGATACTCTAAAATATTTTCCAAATAATATTGTTTTTTATTGGTTTCTTATTTATTCTTCAGGTGCATCGTTGCCAGCCACTAGGCGGAGTTTTCTCCATTCGGAACGACTCCACTGGGCTGGGGGGGGCAAGCTGCCCACAGGGGGAGTCTATCGTTAGAAAAGGAAGCCAAAAATAATGCAACCCGCAGAGCACTGGTGAGAACTTTTCACCGGCTCCCCTTTAACTACATGTATTTTCGGGGTTTTATTTTACTCTCATACGGGACTCAGGAGCTTGTCTATCCTATGACATGGAGTCAGATAGTTTAAATGAGCCTTTTACTTAACGATCATGTTTGATTATTTTCTCTAAGTCCTCTTGATTCCTTTTATTATGGAAAATAAAACATGCCTGCAATGTAAATTTCTCGGATGCCGGTGTCGTCTGCTAGAGCAATATAGAAAATGAATCATCTGCTGACCTCCCGCAAACTCTATTAAAACCTCGTTGATTATTCTAATGTTAATTTTATGTATATTATAATGCATTAATCCGTATTAGTTTTTAATTGATCGATTCCAAGTACGGCATAAAATTCCTTAATAGTTGTTTACCGCAATGAGATAAAGCTACTCTATCATAAATTACGCATTAAGGGGATTTAACCAATAAAGGGCAACAGTAAAAGTAACCATGATTATAGAAAATAATATTCTTTTACTTTTTTTTAAACTGTTTTTCAGATACATATCCGGAACCTTTCTTCATCTTGTGAGAGGAAAACAAATCTATAACTTCGTTTTCGAAATGCTAGAAAAACAAATTAATTATGAAGGAATCATACATAAAGAAAATCTGCGTTGGATATCTATTTATGTATTTTTATATCATTATCTTTCACTTGAAATACTTTTAGACGTAATTTATTTTGTTAAAAAGTGCCTATTATTTACTTAATTACCATATATGCCGACGTATAAGTCGACCTTTGAAGCCTAAAAATATCTCTCAAACACTAGGAGTCGACTTACATACTGAACATAAAATTTAACCCTTTAGCAATGAGGGGTAAATAGGTGATACTGCCTACTTTACACTTTTTGTACACACACTCTTTTTGACATGGTTGACATGGCAGCTATAAGAAACAATTCTAGCATTTTAATCTTATGTGGTAAATATTCCTTAAGCTATCATACATTTATGGATACTATAGTTTTCTTCCCATAAAATAGAGCTGGGGAAGTAGTGTTGCCTTATTTTTTGGATCTACTTATATGCTGAACATAGGCTAAATCCTGAAATTCACTTCAAAATTTTAGGGATCGACTTATACGCCGGCATATACAGTAGATTTTATATAATGTTCTTCCTAAATTTAATTAAATAAGCTTACTATTGTTGAGAGTTTTTAATCAAGATTTTGATTTACAATATCAGATTTAGTAGTAGAAATATGGTGTTAGGGTAACATGGTTATTATTAATTTATGATGCACACCGATTTTACTTTTTGAGTATATAAATAAAATTGTGTTATAACCCACTCTTGTGCTTTACGGATACTATGGTTGTGTGATACAAGATTTATGTACTGGAATCAATGTGAATGTGTATCATTGACTAAGTTATGTTTTTGTTGAATAATAAATACATTAATTTTCTTGAAGGACTGCTTCAGCTGACTACATTGGGGATGGTATTGGGGTGAATTATAGCCTGGAGAGAATAAAATAAACACTTTCTTGAGAAATAAAATCCTTAATATTTGAAATGATGTTAATCCCTGAAATGCACATCCTTATTATATTATTTTATTCTAAACTATTTAGTGAGTCATCTATTGGATAATTCAGTGAACCTTTATCTATTTATACAATTTGAACCTTTTTTAACTTTTAATCTCCCATGTGACTTTGGTGATGAACATTTAACAACTCTTTCAGATGTTTTATGTTTTATCTATGTATTCAGTGCTTATTCCATCTTTAAAGATTTATTTATTTACATTTGCATATTTTATACAAAATATGATTTTTCTATCTTACCTATCTATCTGATTTTTAACAATTTTAAAATATGCTTGTTTATCTATTTAAATCTATATTATATAATGTAATTGTTTATGTAGGTAAATATTTAAGTATTTGTATATTGTACTTGTACTTGTAAAATATTCATGAACAAAAGAGGGATCTCTGGGACAAGGATGAGGGGGTCAGTAGGCCTCACCTGCTCTCGGCATAAATGAATCAAAGTCTAGTGTTGGGACCTTGTAGGGGGAGGTTGTTTGGTGAGATGATGTTGAGGGAGGGCATCCTGGGGGGTCGTCCAGGGAGATAGCGCCAAAGGGTGTCTAGGGAGAGGGCATTGGGGGAGGTTGTCCAGGTAGAGGGCATCAGGGGAAATGACTTTGAGGGAGGGTTTCAGAGGAGACAACGTTGAGGGAGACAGCATTGGCGGATGGAGTTAGGGGTTGTGACAACGATGGGAGACTGTGGTGGGGGACAAAGTCTGGGGACAGCAACTTGGGAGGATGGTGAGGGATGAGGGATGGCATTTTATGGAAGGTGGCAAAGGACGTTGGAGGGTGACTGCCTGGGGAACTAGTTGACAATAGTGACTGTTGAAACCAAGCTCATGCAACTTCCCATGCAGAAACACTTTGAATTTGCGCCCACATAGAATTAAATGTCTCTTTAATATTTATTCTCTGTGTTTAACATGAAATTTATTGCTAAACATTAAAGTTATAATTGTCTAGAAAGATCCCTACAGAACTGTTGCTAATGTATGAGTAATAGAGTACCTCTGTTCAAAAGTGGAGATGAGGGCTGTGGGCAACTTGCATCTGTATGTATAAGTGATACACAAAAATGGTACATACATATAGTGTATACAAAGTGTCAACCATGAATCTATAAAATCAACAGTTACACTGAAAAATGATGCCAATAAGTAAAATAAGTTTTGTACAAATTTGTTTGCATTTAAATGCTTTGAATATATTTTCCCATTCCGCACATCACATTCATTGATGTTACAAAAACAAAAGGGTGTTTGCTGGCAGCCTCCATATTTTTCTAGCCAGTATATGATATGATTTAGTCACTTCAGTTCTTCTAGTTTTGTGGTTTATTTCTGAATAAATTTTTTGTTTTCCTGCTGTTTAAATTATCATCAAATGTACGGCTGCGGAATGGAATGTGTTTAGAAGGCTGTGGAATGGATTGATGAAGTTATGGATGGTGAAAAAGAAGTCGAAAAGACTTTTTTTTCCAAATCAAATATGTCCCAAAACCACCATTGCATGAGGCATGTGCATATGTGTTTTAGCGTACATTGACACAGTACCTTATTGTGTCCCTTATGTCCAAATTTTTGATGAATTTGGCAGTCTATAATACTTGATTATGCCTATGCCTGCTTCCTGAACTGTACACGGATTTTGAAGCAACTGTAATAATGTGTGCACCATCCTCTCCACAGCTTATATTTGGCAAAGTAAGGGGGGAACTTCAAACAGAACCCCTTCCCACAGAAATTCTCCCAAATCTCAACTATCAGTTCTAATCATGAAAAGGGGACCTCTGCTGTTACCCAGTCAATTAAGCTGACATTTTCCTGTGCATCAAAATTTTATTGTATGAAGTTCAAATTTCTTCAAATCTTGGTAACGATTTCCCCTTAATTTTTATACTATTTCAATGGACCGGATTGCAATATAGTTATTTCTAGGATATTGTGTTCAAATCTGAATTTGAGTTAATGGTTTTTCATATAACTTGTTCTTTTGTTTTCCAATATCCATAATCATTGATCCTCTTCCTGGTGTAATGCATTCATAGCTATAAAATTAATCAATTTTGCAGAGAGATATTGGTTCTAATTTTGTAGAGTATAATAGGCACTTTTTTATTGTTGTTGTAACTGATAAGTAGCAGAATTAGTAAAGTGAAGTCAGATAATCGGTTTTTATACTTTTGATGAGTCAACTTGGTTTTACTTCGGTTACGAGGTTCATCTGTAGGTTCTTACTAACATAATGAATGAAACTAATTCAACATTCTTCCTCTGGTAGAGCATTTGCATGACACTTTCAGACATTACTTTCAAACTCTTGTCCCACGAGTATTATAAGCAATTGTTTGTATCTTAAGAGTATATGGTTATTCACATGCCATGTCCTTATGTATACTGACACTCTATATTGTTAATAATCTTTCAAGGTGACTAAAATGGGGAGCATTTTTGCTGAATTGTTTTTTATTTTCTTTCTTTTTGCCTCTTAGGGTTCCCTGAGAAATATTTATTCCATTAACCTTGGCATTCCCTAAGGACAATTAATTACATTAAAACGTATCAATTGGCAAATAATGATTGCTGGTGTGGGGTTTAGTATTGCGTGTGAATTTATTTGACGTAATGGGAGTTGGGGATCTCTATAAATGGACAAGATACATGCAAATGTTATTTTTTGTAATTTTGTGTATGTATATGATGTTACCTTGGACAGTAGTCTACTTGTGACATGATTCTTTTAATCTTATGTATGTAAAAGTGGACACATGTGTTTGTGTTCCAGATAATCTGTGGAACTATATGTGGCACAACTCAAATTCTAAGCGTTGATGAATATCTTGTGTGCTATAAGCCCCGTATTTACCAAATGGCGTTCCTGGCAGCCGCCGGAAGCCTCACAAGCATTGGGGAACTCTCGAGATTCATCAGAAGGCTTGTTTCTTCGGTTTAAATTAAATAAGGTTTTAAAACTAAATTGGGGACCTCATTCTAGATTCCAGAGAGGTCTTAAATACCTCCCTGCCTACGATGATCATTGGCTACTTTTTATTTACCTATGGCTCATCAGTAGGTAAGCATTCCCACTAGAAATACCCTTAAAGTACATTTTTATCTTTGCAGGCTTTACGTAATTTGAAACTTGAAACCAGAAAGATTGTCCTATAAAGTCATGTCTAGAACCAAAATGGGAAATTAATTATGGATTCTTATTTTGGATAGGGGAGAGCGGGGTAATGGCGTACACTTAAGCAAGATTTATTACAGCTCATATAATATTCAGTATAGAAGCATAGACACATGATTGAATGTTACTTTGTTTTATTGGCTACCAAATCGTCACCAAACGGCTGGATTATTTATCTTCATTTTTTGTAAAAATATCAAAGGAAAAAAGTTACACTGTACGGAATTGCCCCAGCGGTTGGGGTAATCCCGTATGGGGGGCGGGGCAATACCTACATAAAATCGTTTATAAACCAAAATTTCAATAATTTTTAGAAATATACATGAAAACTTTATAAAAATTTAGAGGTTATGAACAACCCATCACCCTGATGATCACAGTGATTGTTCACCTCCGTGCTCATGTTGTTAGAATATTATAAAAGAAATTGTTTCCTCTTAAAATTGATGTTTGAAAATAAGTGAGAGACTATTTGAAAGGGAAAAAGTTATTTGATATTATATTTGCATTTACGAGCAATATGCTGTGGAGAATTACACGGACAAATAGGACCATTTTGGACATTTTTCCTATTTTGTTTAAGCGTCTGAAGCAACAAAGTTTACTCTCTTTGTGTTTAATCTTTTGAGATCAAACCCTAAATGAGTTAAACAACAGAAAATTAATCAAATGCTTCCATTTTCACTTGTTTCCTTCCGTTTTTGTAATCTCATTGTGTACAGTGTTAATACATTGTATTTCAGTATTAGGGTGCCTTTCAAGTCCCACTGAAATTAATCAAAGGATATTCATCGGTGACTTTTGGAGACTCACAAAAGTTTTTTTTGCCATTTATGTTTTATCTTTGTTTCTTTTATCCTTTTTGAGCCTGAGGATTTCTCCGTTATGAGGTGTGTATTCTAAATGTTTGATTTTACAGATGACAGCATGCGGATTTTCTTCCCTTAACACATTAGACACGCCTTCAGTTCGCATTATTAACTCATATATTCATTTCTGGAATGTAAAGATTCAATAGATAAGATGAGAAGTGGGATGTAAACATTTTCTGCAATGACTGTAATAGTTTTTACATTGGCAACATGGGCGTAAATAAGTGGGGGGTTTAGGGGATCCGGACACCCCTTAGCATACGACAAAAAAATCGTGACATAATGGACCGATGTATACAGTATTTTCTCATGTATCAGGCGCACCATTTTTTCCATTTTAGTGACGTCGAAAATGGGATGCGCGTCAAACACGAGGATGGTTACAAGACGGGTTACACGAGGATTTCCATTTGCAATAGTGTTTATAGTAAAGATATATGAGGGCCAAAAACTTCCCTAATACTTTGTTACATGTCTTTTAGTAGAAATAACGAGACTGTAGTCAGATTACGTCAGATAGTACAAGGAAATACAAAGTAAGCATACCTACACCTAAAATCGAAAGTTCATTTCAGTGAAATTAGAAATATGGAATCAGAAAACTCCGGGCCAGCGATGGCTTTGTTACTTTTACCGGCTCACTGCGGGGCGCCGTAATGCAAGTCGAGAGGTGACGTATTTTCCTTCAGCTGAGGCTGGTAGTCCCCGATTTAAACAGATTTTTTAAAAAATCCTCTCCAGGTGCATTTTCAAGGCAAAACTGAATGCCCTATGCTTATAAATTCCCTTTACCTATGCCTGTAAACCTAAACAAAGCAATGCGAAAGGTCAATGTCAATTGGACCAAAATTTGCAGTTATTTAAAAACAATAAAAACTACTTTACAAAGTATTCGGAACGAAAATGAGTTCGCGATCCTTTTCGAGCAGTTCATACGAGTTCAAGCGACATGATTGTTCCTAGAAGGACTGAAAGGCAAACTCGGAGCAGCAATGTTCCGGGAGAAACTGCCAAAATATATTACCGTCGAAATGTATTTTACCTTTTTAATGTCCATGTGACTACAGAACTTGATGCACGCTTTAAACCACATGCAGGCGAAGGGAGTCTAATGCTTCTGCCTGAGAAGACCAATTGAAAGGGTAAAAGAAAGCCTTTTAAAATAGCGCTATTATTTTTGGGACAAACTGAAGCCAATACTTTTCCAAGTGAATACCATATATGGCAGAATCAGAATGAATCCATGGCGGAATACCCATCTACCGCACTAGAAACTCTTGAGTATTGCAAAAATCAGCTCTTTCCTACAGAAAAACGCTGCTCACTATTTTGGTCATAATCGTGTGAGTGCTGGGCGTTGTAGAGGAAGGGAAGGCATTGAGTAGGACAGAGGGTTCGAAGGGCCATAGGGTTGGGAATAGGAGGGATAGGGGTGAATGGATTAGAGGGAGAGATGGGGGTGAGTTCAATATAAAAAACTTTGCGCCCTTAGCTAAACTGAGTATTGCAGAGTGTATAGATTTATTATGATGTATAAGTTGGGGCAATGTGCAATTTATATATTCTGTACCTTTTCATTGGATGGCTCGTATTTTTCCTAACGTCTAATTGGTAATAGACGGGAGATGATTATGGGAGAGGTAGAGAAGGAAGCGATTGATTGGGAGAGGGGTGGAATAGAGTAAATGCTGGGCGTTATGGAGGAAAGGAAGGTAAAATTAATATGGTCAAGCGTAACTTTGTAGAACTCAACTCACATGTTGAAAGGAAAGATACTTTGTAATTTCCACAGCAGGTTTATCGATCGTTTCGTCAACGGGTCTTCAGGTCTCACAATTGGTCTCACAATTTTTAGATCGCATTATTGCAAATTTCGAGAATTCTATTCTAAGGCCGAGTGTTTTTCCTCTTGGATTTCTAATTACGAAGTTCTTAATATCTACAATCGGAGTACAACTTTGAAAGACAGCAGCAGGGATTGCCAATAGCAAACCTTTCTCAAATTCAGATCGATATCCCTAAAGAGTCGCATTATCTGTCCACAATTCAAGAGTGCGAGCAAGATGACGACTTCCGATGACAATTGTCCGCCGTTTTCTCTTTTGTTTAATCATTCGCTCCGATTGGCAATTGACAGAAGATGACTCCACTAAACGGAACTTTCAACCAATCTTAACTGTTCCTTTTGCCTCTCCTTCCATCGGTCCACCCATCCGGCTGCCTTTCACATCTTCTCAAATTCTTTTACGTTTTCAGTGTCATATCGAATTTTTCACGCTCCGAAGATTCTTACGGCCTCTTCTTGTTTTCGGCTTTTGCTGATTCTTCCTTAGGTCGCATTCCATCTTTTCCTTTATTCCTGCCGCCGTAAAGGCGTTAGCCGCAGTTTTGAAGATATTTTAGCGGTATTAAGTATTTAACTTGGTGAAGCACAATCTGGTAAGTTCATCAGAGCTTAGGAGGATTTCATCGGTGAAGGGCTACAGTAGCTAAGGATGAAAAAAAGTCTCTAATTAAGACATCTAAGTAACTTTGTTTAGAATCCAGTACAAGAAAGAAGCACCGTACAGGAGATTCGTATCGAAGTAGAAGATAATAAAGAAACAGGTTCTACAATTTAAAATTTTCTCTAATGAATCTATGGTTCAACTGCAGTTCTCGAAAGTAAGACTTCTTAGTTAAAACGAGCTTTCTATCATTTCGCCAAATGCGATTATCAATTCCTGTGTCTTCATTTAAGCTATCGTATTTAAGCAATCACTAATGCCATCATTCTCTCTATATTAATGTTTCGTATTATTTGTAGCAGAATAAATGTATAAATAAATAGTTTAAGTTTCCCTCGAAAGAAAGTTATTCGTAGGTATAATTTAATTTTCCGCTCTAACCGTCAGAAAGAAAATCCGAAAAAGTTTCATTTTAATGTCCAACTTCTAAGAAATGAAAGAAAATACTCGAAATTATCTTGCTTAGCATGGTAAAGCGCCCTCTGTTATATACCGATGACTCAGAACAGCAATCAGTAGTTTCGAACTGCTGAAAACGCTTTGAATTTCTTCCTGAGGAGTAATAGGAATGGTGGGAACTCCTCTTTTACTTCTGTAAACGTGATTTGCCGTGAGGTAGGTGACAGTCGATTTTCGCTAAAAATAACGTAATCTCACCCTTAGCTCCTTCCGTGAGAACACACTCATTTCATCACCGAATGCATTTTAATGCTCTTCCCTTGATCCTATTTAAACATGATGAGAAGACTGACACACCAACGTAATCTACAGTTTTTAATTTAAAATCTGTTATGTTTATATTTCCACATACTTCATTATTCCAGAATTTACTGATTTACAATCATCGACTGTATCTGCTACACTGATTAGCTTGGGAATTTGCACCTCGTGTTGAATACTCGTGGAATCTGTTTTTCAAGGTGAACTTATGGATTCATTCGACGAAGACGCATATATGTCTATAATGAATTTGAGTTTTGATAGCTCGGTAGAAAGTCAGGCAAGATGTTAGATTAAAACTATTCATGCTGCTTTCTTCTAAAGCAAAGGCACTGGAATATTGTTTTAGCAACCAAGTAAACAAAGGGAACATAAATACATTTATCGGAGAAGGGAGAGGGTAGAGAAAACTATAGGATTATTTTTTAACAAACATGAGCGCCGTAGAAGTAGAAAGACGTTTTTGCAGCGCAAGTTCAAGTCATTTTAATGTATTAAGAGAGACCGGAGAAATTGCGCCACCTAGAACTGAATTTTCTACAGCTTGCAAAATTCGTTTTATGTTACAGTTTCTTCTGGTTGTTCTTCCCACAGTCTATTAGAGAAGCTATCAGTGTAGATTAGGTAAGGATGTTGGAGTTACTACAGTCACCATCATGTGCTACTGGCTACTCGCGGGGTATATCTTCTATCTATTATATATAGATGCTTCTCCGGATTCATTCATATAGATAGATAGGATACTAATTCACAGCCTAAACCACAAGCGTCATTGACTTGAAATTTTTACGTGGTATTGGCCATAACGTGTAACCGCCAGTAAAATTGCGATTTTGATCCTCAATGTTATGGGTTCGATTCCAAGGGGCCCCAAAATCCCGATTTTTGCCATTTAAAAGCATTGCTTCGATTTTCGGAAATTTAAAAAAAATACTTTCCGGATAGCTAGAAAATCAAAACTATATGAGCATATATATATGGTCATGATCTACCAAAAATACAAATGAGTTTTACTGAGGATATCCTGGGTTCGATGCTAGGACTATGCAAATATCTGCCCTTTAAAATACATGGGAGTAGTTTTTCATTATTTTTTTGATGCACTTATCGAAATGATAGGTAGTTTGTTCTTGGCTGGAAGATGTATGGTAAGAATTGGTTTAAGAAAAAAATATAGATAAGACGGAACTGTTCCTGGGTTCGATGCCAGAGCACAATAACTTTTCTCTCATAAGGAATATAAGGGAATAGTAGGGCGTCGTTTGAGGCAGTTGCAACCAATATTTCTGCTTGAATTTGCTTACACAGTTAGAAATGGCGATTTTCTGTTGTGTTGCATAAAAAGTAATGCCAGAAAGGCCCGGGTTCGATGCCGGGTGGTCAATATGTCTCCCATTTAAAATACATTGGGTTATTATTTCAATATTTTTTGATGCACTTATCGAAATGATAGGAAGTTCCTGCTTGGCTGGAAGATGTATGGTAAGAATTGGTTTAAGAAAAAAATTTCTTAAGACCGTACTACTCCTTGGTTCGATGCCAGAGCACATTAAATTTTCTCTCATAAGGAATATAAGGGAAAAATAAGACGTCGTTTGAGGAAGTTGCAGCTAATATTTCTGCTTAAATTTTCACACATAGTTAGAGATGATGATCTTCTATTGTGCTGCATAGTAAGTATCACCGGAAAGACCCGGGTTCGACTCCAGACGAATAAATTGCAGCGAATATTAAGAATATTTTCAATCCATTTGTTTTTTCTTTTAAGGACTCACTCTATATGATGCTGACTTAAAATTAGTGTTATCGATGTGCTTGCAGTATGCAAGCAACATTTTACTCGTTATATATAGATGCTTCTCCGGATTCATTCATGTATATAGGGATATAGGTATATATATAGATAGGATACTAATTCACAGCCTAAACCACAAGTGTCATTGACTTGAAATTTTTACGACGTTTTAGCCATAACGTGTAAAAGCCAGAAAAATGAGATTTCAATCCTCAGTGTCATGGATTCGATCCCAGAGGGCCCCAGAGTCCCGATTTTTCCCGTTTAAATGCATTGCTTTGATTTTTGGGAATTAAAAAAAATACTTTTCGGATAGGTAGAGAATTAAAACTCAAAGAGCCAATAGACATTGTCAAGATCTATCAAAAACATAAATGACTCTCACTGAAAATACCCCGGGTTCGATGCTAGGACGATGCAAAAATCTGTCATTTAAAATACATTGAGGTAGTTTTTCATTATTTTTTGGATGCCTTTACCTAAATGATAGGATGATCTCGCTTGGCTAGAAGATGTATATTAAGACTTAATTTCAGAAAAAAAATTAGATACCACCATACTGTTTCTGGGTTCGATGCCAGAGCACATTAAAATTTCTCTCATAAGGAATATATGTGAAAAGTAGGACGTCGTTTGAGGCAGTTGCAGACAATATTTCTGCTAGAATTTTCACACATAGTTAGAGATGGTAATCTTCTGCTGTGCTGCATAGTAAGTTTACCAGGAAGACCCAGGTTCGATGCCAGACGATTAATTTGCTGCGAATTTTAAGAATATTTTCAATCCTTTTTTACTTTCTCCATATACGAAGTATAGAGAAAGTATTGTTTTCATGAAAAAATTCGACTTCGAGATTTCAACGGAAATACATGTTTTGGGGTCCCTAGAACACGTTTTGACCATTTTCTGAATGATGTCTGTGTGTATGTGTGTGTGTGTGTGTGTGTGTGTGACAGTGGGCGCTCTATCGTGAAAACTATTGGTCGTATTAATACCAAACTTCGTATATAGTATTGTGGTGTGTGCTGTCAGAGTTGATTAGTTTTTGGAGTAAATCGGTTGACCGGAAGTCGAGCTTCATTCATTATAGCTCATTTCCGGTTTTCAAAATATCTCCATAAATATGATATATACGTGCATTGTAATACTTATAAAAGTTTTAGATAATGTAATTTACTATAACTTTTGTATTTAACATATTTTTGTATCACCGGTTGATTAGGAGTTATTCGTTAAATACCGATAAACCGGAAGTAGCCGTTATGTACTTTGTGGGCGCTCTAACTTAAAAACGATGCATTATATCAACACCAAATTTCATATATAGTACTTTATTTAGTTTCTTAAGAGTTGATTAGTTTTTGGAGTAAATCGGTTTACCGGAAGTCGAGCTGTATTCTTCAAAGCTCATTTCCGGTTTTCAAAATATCTCCATAAATACGATATTTAGGTATATACTATTATTTATAAAAGTTTTAGAAAATAAAATTTACTATAACTTTCGGTTGAAACATATTTTTGTATCACTGATTGTGTAGGAGTTATTCATGAAATACTGATAAACCGGAAGTGGCTGATTATGTACTTTGTGGGCGCTCTGGGCTCTATGGGCGAAATGCCAATTTCATCGTTTTTCATCGATCATGTCCCATAAAACATTATTATTCATGTTTTTGGCGTCAAAGATAATAATATATATATATTAATCACTCATATCCCAAGTTTAGATGGAATATAGAGTTCGAAATTACTGCGGTAGATAAATATTTACATCTTATATATATGGAGAAAGTCATGTGCTGGCCACATCAGATTTTTACTTTCTCCATATACGAAGTATAGAGAAAGTATTGTTTTCATGAAAAATATCTACTTCGAGATTTCAACGGAAATACATGTTTTGGGGTCCATAGAACACGTTTTGACCATTTTCGGAATGATGTCTGTGTGTATGTGTGTGTGTGTGTGTGTGTGTGTGTGTGTGTGTGTGTGTGTGTGTGTATGTGTGTGTGTGACAGTGGGCGCTCTAACGTGAAAACTAATAGTCGTATCAATACCAAAATTCATATATAGTACTGTAGTGTGTGCTGTCAGAGGTGATTAGTTTTTCAAGTAAATCGGTAAACCGGAAGTCGAGCTACATTCATGAAAGCTTATTTCCGGTTTTCAAAATATCTCCATAAATATGATATATAGGTATATTGTATACTGAATAAAAGTTTTAGATAATGAAATTTACTAAAACTTTTGAATTTAACATATTTTTGTATCAACGGTTGATTAGGAGTTATTCGTGAAATACCGATAAACCGGAAGAAGATGATTATGTACTTTGTGGGCGCTCTAACATGAGAACTATTAGTCGGATCAACACCAAATTTCATATATAGTACTTTGGTTGATGTCGTTAGAGTTGATTAGTTTTTGGAGTAAATCGGTTAACCGGAAGTCGAGCTTCATTCTTCAAAGCTCATTTCCGGTTTTCAAAATATCTCCATAAATATGATATTTAGGTATATACTATTTTTAATAAATATTTTAGAAAATGTAATTTACTATAACTTTCGGTTGAAACATATTTTTGTATCACTGATTGTGTAGGAGTTATTCATAATATACTGATAAACCGGAAGTTGCTGATAATGTACTTTGTGGGCGCTCTGGGCTCTATGGGCAAAAGGCCAAATTCAACTTTTTTCATCGAGCATGTCCCGAAAAACATTATTTATAATATTTGTGACTTAAAAGATAATAATATATAAATTAATCACTCATCTTCCAAGTTTAGATTGAATATAGAGTTCGAAATTACTGTCGTAGATAAATATTTACATCTTATATATGGAGAAAGTCATGTGCTGGCCACATCAGATTTTTACTTTCTCCATATACGAAGTATAGAGAAAGTATTGTTTTCATGAAAAAATTCGACTTCGAGATTTCAACGGAAATACATGTTTTGGGGTCCCTAGAACACGTTTTGACCATTTTCTGAATGATGTCTGTGTGTATGTGTGTGTGTGTGTGTGTGTGTGTGTGTGTGTGTGTGTGTGTGTGTGTGTGTGAGTGTGTGTGTGTGTGTGTGTGTGTGTGTGACAGTGGGCGCTCTATCGTGAAAACTATTGGTCGTATTAATACCAAACTTCGTATATAGTATTGTGGTGTGTGCTGTCAGAGTTGATTAGTTTTTGGAGTAAATCGGTTGACCGGAAGTCGAGCTTCATTCATTATAGCTCATTTCCGGTTTTCAAAATATCTCCATAAATATGATATATACGTGCATTGTAATACTTATAAAAGTTTTAGATAATGTAATTTACTATAACTTTTGTATTTAACATATTTTTGTATCACCGGTTCATTAGGAGTTATTCGTGAAATACTGATAAACCGGAAGAAGATGATTATGTACTTTGTGGGCGCTCTAACATGAAAACTATTTGTCGGATCAACACCAAATTTCATATATAGTACTTTGGTTGATGTCGTTAGAGTTGATTAGTTTTTGGAGTAAATCGGCTGACCGGAAGTCGAGCTTCATTCTTCAAAGCTCATTTCCGGTTTTCAAAATATCTCCATTAATATGATATTTAGGTATATACTATTATTTATAAATGTTGTAGAAAATTTAATTTACTATAACTTTTGTATTAAACATATTTTTGCATCACTGATTGTTTAGGAGTTATCCATGAAATACTGATAAACCGGAAGGTGCTGATTATGTACGTTGTGTAAAGCTCATTTCTGGTTTTCAAAATATATCCATAAATATGATATATTGGTATATTGTATTCCTTATAAAAGTTTTAGATAATATAATTTACTATAACTTTTGTATTTAACATATTTTTGTATCACCGGTTGATTAAGAGTTATTCGTGCAATACCGATAACCCGGGAAGTAGCTGTTATGTACTTTGTGGGCGCTCTAACATGAAAACTATTTGGCGGATCAACACCAAATTTCATATGTAGTACTTCTATTACAGTCATTATGGTTGATTAGTTTTTGGAGTAAATCGGTTAACCGGAAGTTGAGCTTCATTCTTCAAAGCTCATTTCCGGTTTTCAAAATATCTCCATAAATATGATATTTAGGTATATACAATTATTTACAAATGTTTTAGAAAATAAAATTTACTATCATTTTTGTAGGAAATATACTTTATTATCACTGATTGTTTAGGAGTTATTCGTGAAATACTGATAAACCGGAAGTTGCTGATTATGTACTTTGTGGGCGGTCTGGGCTCTATGGGCGAAAGGCTAGTTTCATCGGTTTTCATCCAGCATGTCCCGAACAACATTATTTATAATGTTTAGAGTTCGAAATTACTGTCGTAGGTAAGTATTTACATCTTATATATGGAGAAAGTCATGTGCTGGCCACATCAGATTTTTTTCTTTTGGGGACCGTCCCGATATGATGCCGACATGAAATTAGTGTTGTTGGTCTGCTTGCAGTATGCAAGCTACATTTTACTCGTATCTCTAATACATCTAACGTAAGATTTTTTCAAGTCCGAAGTTTTCCGGACGCTAAGGATTAAATGATAGGAAAGAGTGTAATCGCCGATTAGAGTTATGGGAAGATCGAGAGAAGTGGCAACACTGAGTTAAACTATACTCAAGGTGAGCTAATTGTGGTGAGTGATGACCATTTTCTTCTTGTTTGTAAACTTCCGCTTCCCTCGCACCGTGGGATAAAAGGCGGACTCATGATTAGAGTCTATGAGAGAGATAAGTGTTGCTACGAAGTCTCACGGAACTTCTCACTGATGGAACTATTTTAACGTCTTTAACATGGTGTGATTTCACACTCGTAACTTTACAAAATTTGTATACGAGAACAAGAATAAGAAATTATCTTTTGGTTACATGTGACTTTTTTTACAGAGCAATAATATTATTATCAGACTATGTGCTTATACCAGAGGAAACGATTTTATCGTTTACAGATTTCTTTATCTGAAATAAAATGCGAACCTCGTCTCCGAAGAAATGATTGGCGATGACAAGCAAAGGCAACACTTCAAGGTTGATAATTTCTACCATCTATGTTTATTGGATATGTGGAAATTAACTGGAAAGATATCAATATATTAACGAATATATTTATTGTTATGAAATAAATGAAATTAATCACGTTATATTAATTTCATGTAGTCATTTTGCATTAAACAATCCTAAGGTATTAAATATTTTAATAATTACGCATTTATTCGAAAAGAAGTCACACAATTAGTAAACAATAGTTGATGCTACAATTAGTCGTGTCTTTTAAAATGCTACGGCGTTACAACTAAATTTGAATATCAGTAATGTCAAATATTTTTCAAATATCTCTCGATTTATCCTGAAAGTAGCTAAATTGTCGCTAAACACAAAAATATGGTTAAAGGTAATAAAAAATGAAATAAATTAAATTCACGTATACAAATCCTGTAACAGTTCACTATATAAAATTTGATAAATAACCAGCATTTGTCTTTCATCAATTGAACTTAATCCTTTTTAGATCGGTAAATAACGAATATTGTTGGGCATGAGGGATTTTGATTAAGTATGAGATGCGCCGTAACAACTGATCCTCAATAGAAAAAAATCGTAAAATATAAGGATTGCCAAATTGCTAACTTTTCAAATAAATTATTTATATTTTATAAGTTTTATTATTGATAAAGTATTAATTAATGATCGTAGGAAACGGAAATATAATCAAAATTGAATCAATATTCTCATTTTGATTGTGAAATATCATTTACGATTCGTAATTGTCATAAAAAAAATGTATGAATCATATGTTTATAAACAATCCTTCGCAAGGTTATAATCGAAGCAGCCATTTCGTGTCCACGCATAAGAAAACATTTAGAATTTAAGCCCATATCGAGTAAATGGAAGGATGATATTTTGAAGATGTGGCAATCCGTTAATTACTATTTTTTACCTAGCATAATATTATTAATTTGTTATGTAATCTCTACATATTTATTATTTCCTTCTTTTTTTATATATTTATCCATTGCAAACGTTGCTGAAACTGTCTAGTAGGTATATTATACATTTGAATGATATTGATACGTGTTCTTTATTCATTTTCATTTATGTATTTATTTTAATATTAGAGAATTTCCCCGTCAAAAATGACGGGAATTAAATTAAATAGAGCTACCAAAAATATAATCAATCCCGACACTTCGTGGGGTAAGGGGTACGAGTAAAGGCCAGTCTTAGACGCCGAAGACATTGCTATGCGAATATAGGGGAAGGGGTATTCCACATTGTTAAGCATTTTTGTGGGTATACGTTCGTCGCTTTGGGCTCAAATTAAAGCCGGATAAATATAATGCTTATTTATTAAATAGAATTTTTCTCTTGGTATATGTAGTTTTCACGAAATTTGCCGAAATACTCGACGAAAAGGAAAATTCTTCACTTTTTAAAAAAATTGCCAATTTTCGGTGAGTTGTCTTTAGGAGAGTTCTGGACGTACGGAGCTAATTTTGCACTTACGATGAAGGAAACGTTATTTTCTTTAAAAATGTAAGAGCAACATTTTCTGTAGAACGCAGTTCTAGTACATTGCAGTCACAATTCATACAATTATTTATCTTTAAAAAGAGATGTTATGCTTCGTATGCGAACTGTAGCATGGAAATAATAATAAGAGTTCTTTATTTGGGGGAGATTGAGACTAGGGAGGCTCTTCTTACATCTAACACATCGTCAGATGAGGGACAGAACGAAAGAGATAGTTTGCAAAAGAAGAAAATTGATATGTGGATTGAAAAAACCTAAGCTGAGGGCTCAGGAAAAAATTTCCACTGCAGGAAAGCACTCGCAGGAAGGGGAGTGTGAAAAACCTGAGAAACCTACAGATAGGAAACTATATTTTTGATGAAGGAGAAAGAAAAGAGTTATGTTAGAAAGGCAGTGACCAACTGCAAGTGCTTCTTTTCATTTGGTCCATGGTATTCAGATCTTTTTTGGCGAAGTAAACAATGAAATCCGTCAGATAGCTACATTCTCACCTTGAGTTGAATCAATGCAAAGTTTTATAAAAGTCCAATTTTTCACCTCTTTCTTGTGAAAAGCCTATACACGACGCTGTATAAAAGTAAGAAATGGATTCAAAATATTCTCATGTCTTGCAGTAAGAAAAGTTTACCAAGGAGCATAGTATGCAACGCTGTCTATCTCAGCATCACCGTTTCGGATTTAGGCCTTTTAAAGTCGCTGGTTCGATTCACCCTCACCCTTTCCCTTACATTAGAAGATGCTGAACAACTATTTAAAAAATCACACAGATTTTAATATTCTTATGGGCATTGCTCAGCCCATACAGGTCTTCCGAAGCAACAATATCGGTCACATACTACTGGTCATAAAAACATATAAAAATATCAGCCATAAATGACCTTTTGTAAGTTTATGTTTGTGTCTAATTTGACTGTACTATAATAGTTTTATTGGGATATTGACTCCTCTTCTCTATGCATTTCTTATGAGGTTATTTTTTCCAAATATTCGTAAGAGAGTTGACAATCACCTTTGTCGTTAGGGAATTGTTTGCAAACACAAAATTACACAAACGTTTCGTTATTTTTGTCCGAATTCTCTGAATTTCGAATCGAATTTTATATCCTACTACAATAATAAGAATCTTAATCAATTTCTTTCTTTTCATACTCATTTCGATTTCATGCGACCGTTATTTCTAATTTAATTCTGAAAAAGAAAAAAATGTCTGCAATGCAATTCAATCGACCAAAATGAACTTTACGTGCATTTATTATGAGAGACGATTCGAATCGTCCAGAGTCGAACCAAGGATACTTTGGACAAACATATCTATTTGTAATACCTCATTGGACCTTTAATTACTCCCAAAAATTTATAATCCTATCAAATCCGGAAGTGCATGAAATTAATGTTCGAAAATTTCTCCCATGCAATTCTTACGGGATTGACTTACATCGGAAGAATAAATATATCAATATTCGCTATAATTCGCTGATAACCCATGAAAATCAAACATAATGTAAAATATAAATCGATAGAAAAATCAATGGAGTCAGATATATACCATTATTTTTCGTTTAACATTCTTTCTATCATATATTTAAGTTTCTACGATAAGCTCAAAATTTTAGTTTACACCCCCCGTACCAAGAGTTCTGCCTGTTCACGACAGCGGTAAATCGGTGAGGCGAGGACAGGATCAAATATTGAGAGCCCTGACGTTTGCGCCAGTCCGCAATGAGCGGATATTTAATACACTTCAGTGTTCCCACGGATGCCGCTAGGTGCCTCCTCGCTCTCTCTGCTTGTATCGTTCCGCTTCAGCGCCTACCCTATCGCTTCCGCTAAACAACGAGTCAAGTAGAAGATTCAAAGTAGACTTTTAGTACTGATAGGAATGTAGGCTGATGTGTAGCAATCTCCTGAAAATTCTCGTGAAACAGTTGAAGAGAGAGAGACCTCGCCCTCCGCCAATGGGGTATGGTAACACTAACAACCCATCTTAATCTTATATTAGTATCTCCAATAGACAGCAGAAAAAACGACCAAAATAATTTACCTGTTTTAGCGATTACTCCCTTGCAGCGTTTTGTCGATGGTTCTCGTAGATTGCATTCTGTCTGCTGGAACTAAAATGTCCTTTGCTCATTCTTCCAAAGAAAAAGATGAAAATTTAAAGAAAAGGCGAATAACCTTGCGAGACTAGAGGTAAAGCGGAATATAATAATTCATTGACTCGATGCATAGCGAGAAAAGAATTCCATTCAAATTAAAATTGGAATTCTGAATTCTGATCACGCTTATGCGAGGAAACAGAATAAAAGAAAAATTTGCAAACCTAATTACAAATTAATTAATTAATCACCCGATGAGAATTTCCGCCCTTGACACATGTCCCTTTTACCCCACCTAAAAGCATGTTTCAGCCCTACTTTATTGCTTTGAATGCGGTTCCTTCCTTATAAATTGATTGTAATGTTTTCGAGGAACCACACTATGTCTATTGGTCTACAGCTACAATTTTAATTTGAAAAGAAATAAAAAAGCCATTTGTGAACTTTAGCGTAGCCCTCATATACAAACGTACGAGTAAAGCCTGACGAGAAAACCCATTTTCGGGTGGCTGTTTTTGAGCATCCTATTTTCCCTCGTTCAGGACACTTGTAGGAAAGGCCAACGTGTTTTATGAGGGCCGAGCAAAGAGATGAAATACAGCCTCGTATTGGACATAGCACGAAATGCCGTGCTCCCAGGAAAATTCGCAAGGCAAAGAAAAAAGGTATAACAGCACCTAGACTCGAACGGGACAATTGTTTAGAGCAACCTTCCTGTCGGTGATCAAGATCCGATACTGTCAGACTTTTCCATGTCACATTCGAATTCACGCGGCTCTCTTTAACGTGTCCTTCCCCATGAATAGACTTTTTGCTTTTCAAGTCTTACTTCACGCAGCAACTTGAGTCCATTACCGTTTAAATTCGTGTTCGTAAGCCAGAAAATTAAATAGATATTATACCATTAACAGATCAAGTTTTCTATGCAGGTCTCAGTCTTTCACGCCTGTGGAAACAGCTGTAGTTTTATCAGGTGAAGCATTCTTCTTTATGCATCATTAAAGCGGACAAATTTAGACGAACTTTTTGTATTCTAACTTATAAAAGATGCGTTTCTTTTAACATCTCTCACCAGTAGCGATGATTGGAGACTGAAAAAGGTGTTTCCTCAAATGCGAACATTCAAACAGTGTCTATCAGTCCTTGAAAAAAGTGTATCGAGAATTATACGCATCTCAAGTGATGAGTGAATGAAAACAAAGACTTTCTCTGGCCTCGGTCGCCCAACTCTTTCGAAGGCACCGTTACAAGACGCTCTCATTATGACCGAAACTTTCTCTCGTCCGGTTTATCGCCGTTATTGTGAGTTATTCGTGGAATTTCGGCAGTCGATCAACAAGACGCTTCATTTTGACAATCTCACGTTCGATATCTCGAGAGAAGCCATCCTATTGACTTATCCATCCTATTGACTTTTTGGGACCCACACGAAGTAGGTTTAGTCTCAGATTTAGAGATGGTCCAGCGTAGAGCAGCCCGATTCGTCTGCGGGGATTTCAGGTTTGATAGCAGAGTCACGGCAATGATAGAGTCCCTCGGTTGGAATTCACAACAGATGAGAAGATCTGAATATCGTCGGAAACTTTTCGAAAAGTTCAGTCGTTCAGAATTTATAGACGAAGTAAGTGAAACATTAGTGCCAGTAAAGAGCGATCTCCGAGAGGCATCGACGAAACGTTTTAGGGAAGTAATCGCAAGGACGGATAATTACTTTTGGTCGTTTTTTCCCCAGGCTATTAGAGATGCTAATAGGGAGGAATGAATAATGGTGGTGTATTACACCCCCTGCCTCTGGCTGCTCGCGGGGTATATATCTAAATCTAAAATCTAAAATCCGTCTAAAATCTTACGAATGCTGGCATAATTATCCGCATGAATTCGTGACCACATCTTTACGAATGGAGTGTTTTCATCTGTAAAATATATCATTTATTCGCTAATATATCTGCGATGATATGAAAACGTATGGGGAATGTCTGATGCCTAGTAACGGCATTCATTTTGTTTCCTTCTTATTAAATATCGAAAAAATCAATTAAGGGGTCATTGAGCTGATTTTATGTGGACAACATCAACTCATATCAATATCAACGCATATTTTGTACATTCCAACTCGAATTGCTTGTGAGCCTCTAAATCTAGATAGCCAATTAAGAGAGATTCCTCAGGATTAAAGTATTTCCATGTTCCCTGTCGATGGACACAGAAATCTGAGGAGAAATAGGTTTCCTTTTAAAATAATAATCCTTTTTGAAATTTCGATTTATTTTTCCGAACCGGTTATCGCCATGAAATGCATGCGATATTCGTATTTAAATTATTTTTCTATCTTTCTCGAACATTAGTCGGAATTTAAAGGCTTATTAAGTAATTAAGTAAATTTTGTTTCGAGTCGTGAGGATAGTGGTCCATAAAAGAATAAATATGAATGTTTTCCAATCAGCCCTCTCGATTAGCGATATTTGTCTCTCGTTTCAAATTTCTCATTAACGTAGCGTTCCCACGGTTCTTTGCATCTAATTGAGTAGATATATACGCTCTGTATAAAAAATAATATGACATACTCTGAATGCTACAATTTCGTCACCTGGAAGTAATACAGATTCAAAGGACACGTCACTTCTAATGCTTTTTATTCTTTTGGGTGGGAAAAAATCTTCGATATCAAAAAAGCAGCAACAAAACCTGCTCCATGAGATATGCTCTACTGATCGAAGTATTCGAGGGCTCTTTTTGGCATTTTTTGCGATAAAGGATACCGTGCGATACCCGAATACCGCATATTATGTTTAAAAATGAGGCAAAGTACCGTTTGAGGATCTATTTCATGGCATCGTCGACTTGAAACGAAGTCAGAGCAAAAAATACGCCCAATGTGGTGATCTCTTATTCGTTTCGGATGAGAAATAAAATGGCAAAGATCAACGAAATGAATGCAAGTAGTATATCAGTGAGTAGTTGTTCAGTATTTCCTCTATTAATAATTAATAGTGGACAGGTTGATAATCCCCAACCCTAGCATACAATTTTGTGGGTCGAGCATAAGCCGCAGGAACCCATTTATTAGCTCATAAAGTTTAAGTTATTACCCTGTCATCTCATCTGGTTACCAATTTTACGACTGAACGTCAAAATTGCGATTTTTTTGTTTTGATTTGCGTGGTATTTATGCACTCCTAATACATTTGCCCTACTTAAAAATTTTGTTAATAACTAATTTAACGCATTCTCTGAAATTCACAAAAGATTAATAAACAAACATGTAACTGAATATCATGGTTCAAGTACTTTTACTGAATTCTGGAACTTGCTATAAAATCATTTATTATCGTTATGATAATTCGTTATTTGGAACAAAATAATAAGTTCAATATTCAGATTTATTATTAATATTAATATATTATATATAACATACATACGTTGCAATTGGACAAAGATCCGGTGGCAACGTGTATGCAATTCCATACTGTACCTAATTGTATCATTCATTACATTTCCTCTGGCATAATAACCAGAATCCATTACATTTTAAATAATATCCAACAATCATTAATTGACAAACCCTTTTACACTTATATTATTACATTCAAAATTGCTAAATAACATCATTATATTGTCCAACTGGATAAGGTCACGTTTTTAATTACAAACATACTACTCATTTAACAATATCTTAACAACAATATCCCAAATCCCCTTTCAATACATTTTTATGATATCTTAAAACATCTGAGTTTAAAATCTATAATTGTTTTAGGTAAGGGCTTGAAGGCCTCTTCAGGTAACATGTTCCATTCCCTTACTCCCCTATAAAGAAATGAGTATATAGCCGTATCAGTCCTTTGTTTTCCCAATTTAAATTCTCATCATGATATAAAAATAATTAGCTTTTTTAATGTGTGGCTTAATTCCCTAATTGCTTCGCCAGCGTTTTTTACTCGAAAAATCCCTACTAATCTAAAATTTTCGTTACACTTTCCTCCCTATTGTGTTGATCTAAAACATACCTAGCTGCTTTCCGTTGCACCTTTTCAATTTTCTTTATATTATTTTTGCTGTGTGGATCCCATGCGTTTGTCTCATATTCCAATTTAGGCCGTACAATTGTTTTATATCTTAAGTCTTTCGCTTCCCTACTTTAAGTTCCTCATCACGTGGATGTTTTTAACCGCTTTAAAGACTACCTTATCAATTTAATTACTCCAATCTAAATTCTTTGTAAATTTAACCACTAAACTTACTTACATTCTTTCACCCTGGGAACCTTTTCTCCGTTAATCTCGTACGTAATTTATCTCATATCAATATTGATAATGTGTCTGCGGAAACAAATTTAAAGTAATTATATTTTTTTACTTCCATTTTTGATGTATCCTCATTGAGTTGGGCGATTCTTCTTCTTTGCAGGGTCCAATAATAGTGCTTTACCGAAATTAATAGCCATAGTTTTACTTAGACTGTCAGCTTTCACTGATTCTTGGCATCTCATATTACTCCATTGTGCCATTTTGCGGAAATATGATAAAAGTTTGCTTAAATATAACTTCTATCGCATGTCGTTATCTTTCTTCTAATTCATTTGAGGAATGGAATTTTTATGTCTTTGGGAACGTTGAATAAAAGCTTTGTATTAACGTCATGCTCCGAAAACTGTAACAAATATAAATTTAGTCATCGACGTGGATGTTTTTAACGTATATAAAGTTACTCAATCAAAACGTCGTTATGAGTTGTGATATAACGCGCAAACAGTTGGTCGTTTTCTGAAAAAGTGAGTGAAAGCCACGTGAAAATTCCATCCATTCTTCCGCGGCTTCAAAAAAATGAAAATCTTAAGGTAACGGATAAGAATCCGCATTTCCGTTAGTTTCCACTCCATTTCCGACAAATCACATCGTCTCCATTCCATCTGTGTCACATTCCAAAATGTATTTTCGTCTATACCAAAAGCGATTTTCTATGATATAAAAAATTTGCTTCCTGACTTTCGATCAACTGAAAATGCACCTATTCCTATCACCGTAATGCGCCGCGCGGGCATTATGTATGCCATCCGCTGTGATTTTTCCGTCTGTTGGTAATCCATTAAGTGAGTGCCCATTATAGAGTAAATAATTGTACCATTGAGTAATTCCGAAACGGATGTCAAACCTTGGGAAACACGCAATAATCCGCTAAGAAACTGCGTAAATACTAGAGTATTGCATCACTATTATTGTAAATAATAGAGTATTGTATGCTCGAGCATCATCTTAGCATTCTCCAAGTATTCTAAGTTGAGTTGAAGCAGGCGAGAGTTGTTTCAAAAAACTAGCAAATATATTACGATCCGATATCATCCATTCTTCACCTCCCAGCGAAAAGTGACCATAAAATATGCCACTTGTATACGGAAAAGGGTTTGAGTTGTTGCCTTCGAAGTTCCTTTGCTGCATTTGGCACGTTTATGCTGTGCTATGTTCATATATTATCATGAAGTGTGGTCTCAGACAGTTTTAGCTATCTTATTAATTACCGTAGTTATTATAACGAAACCATTTTCATTTACAATCTGATAATTTTTGATGCGCTGTTGGTACACCTTTATTATCATATCTATCTGATACTCTTCCTCCAAAACAAGAGAATTATTTAAATGGTGAACTGTTCCTCGAAACATTCAACTGTGTAAGGTGATGAGCTTCAGTTGCGAAAAGAATCCACCAGAATATGAATGATATCGAAACAAGTCAGGCTATGGACAATATATTAAAATATAATTGCAATACAAGGAGAATAACTTCGACGCTCGATTTTAAAATATAACCGATTAGAGGGCTATTACGATTATATGAATATGGGTGAGACTGAAGGAAGGAGGAAATTCCGAACGCCCTTTCTAAGCGAATAAAATCATCTGTGAACCAATATCAAGGAAACTATTGGGAGAGGAAATGATGTAGGGAACATTGGCGACCCAAGGTCCGAAACTTAGAATTTTGTTTGTATAATTAGTCTATTTAGGACATGCGATTCTTAAGATCTCAGACGATGAAAGATAGTGCCAACCCATTTTAATCGCCATAACTGAGTTCTGTATTTGGCCACTTTAGATGCTCTATTTACAGTCAGTGATCGTATCGCAAATGGGAAGGCCAAGAAAGAACGATGCATATGTTTAACTCCAATGCCGTGACGTTTAACTTGAGTAGCGACATTCCCATTTCCTCCAAACTCTATCTCGTCTTTCTTCATCGTTTCTCCATCTCTTTCAGCATTAAAAGCAACATATATTTCCCAATGATATACCCGAAGTGTACTTTGAATCTATTTCTCGTATTTGACATTCGAACAACGCTAGCGTCGTTCGAAGTTCGAACTATCCTTCCTTCCGCGAATTGCAATCCACAGTGAAAATGCTTCGTCTAGTTACCTCTCCCGAGTGTGGCTCATTTGCTGTAATACATTCATTCAGAAGGCAGGACTATTAAGTTGGGGAGGCAAATAATTATGAGAGTTTGGATCTAACTTAGAAGAACAGATTCCGCGAGGAAATTTGAATGGTTATGTGACGTTTAATGTAGACGAGTGAAGAAAATATAGCATAGTTATCTTAATTAATCTAATAAATTAAGGGTGAAGATGTATTAGATAAACTTTTTAAGCCGAACTACGTATGTTCAGTAAATATTTCGGAGCAGACCATATTTTGCTTCGGCTTACACATCGCAAGATTCCGCTATTATGACTTATGGAACCGAAACATAAGAAGATTCACCATTTGGACAGCTCTCTATAATTGCAGGAGTAAAAGGTGAGCTAATTTAGGAATGATCTTAAATATGGTTCGAGAGATAAAAAAATGAAAACAATCTTCAATTACTGCACAAATTGAAGTCAATTAGAATTTCCAGAGTTCAAAAGCAAAAACATCGAATTGATGTCAATTTGCAAGGCCTAAATATCTCTTCGATTGATGCTTTTGATTATTCTAATTAAATAATTCATTGATCGGAAAGTCGATAAATGAATTTCATATCGTATTTTTTAAATTATTATTGCAGGGGAAACCTTAACAAACACTTTACAAAATAGTCCACTCCTTCCTGAGTCTGTGCAGAGTGGTCAGGAGTTATATTATACAGCAAAAACAGAATAAGTTTAAAGGAAATCAATAAAAGTTGATCAAACAGTTGGCCTATCACATATTAGAATTGATAGAATAACATGAAAAAAATTCAATGAAAAAAGGGAAATAGTTTACTACATACGACGAAATCACATAAACACCTATCAGTGCTATATGCTCTACTTACGGATAAATCACAAAATATCTGTAATATACTATATGCAAAGATATCTCAACAAACAATATCATATAAGATACTACATATAGTTAAAATCGGAACAACAGTGTAAATAGAATGCTTCATACATATAAAAATAGGACAATAAAAGATAAAATCAAATACGTTAGCAAGATTAGATACTTTGCAGGTTTAGAACAAAATACTCCTTATTAATGTAGAGATCTATTTATACAGTATATGGATAGGCTACTTGTGCTATGTAGTCCACTTTTAAGATGCGTCAACTGTACTTTGTGGAACGCCATAATTAAAATGGAAATAGAAGGTTTCCCATTAGGATGTTTATTTAGACGGGTTTCGGCCATCATCAGGCGTGTTTTTCATCCTGGTTCAGCATCAGAAGACAAGGGAAAGGGAGGGATTCCTATGAAGCACTGGAAAGGATATTCCCTACCCTCCAAAATCCTTATTTTACTTATTATCCGCCTATTCATCATTTTCTAATTTTTTATCCTCTTTTCCCGTTCTTTTCTTCTTTTTCCTGATCTTTATCATCTTCCTTTGTTGTAATGTGATCTCTTTCTGTAATTTATAACTGTTACTTATAAGTTTGACTTCCTTCTCTCTTAGTTATGTGACCCCTTTTCGCAAATTGTTGGTATTGTGCCTTCACAATTTCAGTCTCTTTCTCAACGATCCGATGCAGTATTATTGTATGCGAGTGTACATCTTACAGGGTTGCTGTGCTTCATGTATCCTGGAATACCAGTCAATCGCTCTGATAGGTTTATTATAGGTATAGTTTTGAACGACGTTCGTTAAGATTCCGAAATTCTAACTCACCATAAACACAGAGGCAACCTCCTTGGGGGGGGGGGGGGGTGACAACTTTTTTTTTGCTTAGAAAATTAGTTTAACAACTGGAAAATATCCTGTCAAAGTTTTAAGGTGGAATTCGAAGTGTATCTAAGGAGTCGTTATGCTGACGAACTCCAACCAGCGCCGAGCACAGGTATACGACCGCGCGCATTACGTTACCATTGGTCCCTTGGGACAACACTATTTTAACAATAGAAGACAATCCTTGAGAGAATATTTGTCTAAAGCTTCTGCTCGTTTAACGGTACTTATTCTTAATAATAGCCCCCAAGTGAAGAGCCAAGAGGCAGCGTACATTCAGTAGACAGCTATATTTCGTGGGAATAGTTTTAATGTCTTTTCTTTTAACGCCCTTTGCCGCAGAATGTCTTCGTCCGATTGCGACTCTTTTCGAGGCTATTCCAAGACTCCTCAATTCCACACCTGCTGACCTCTACGACCTTCATCCTTTCCCTTATTCTTTCGCATCTGTCTTGCACCTCTTCCCCTTCTCCCCGCTTCATATTCTCATTTTTAATGGTGCCTACTCATTCTTCTTTTTGGGACTTATCGGTTGCCCTCTCTACAGCAGAGAGATCATACGCCTCCGGCGGCTCGCAGGGTATTTATTTAAATCTAAAAGATGCTTCTTCTCTATTACATAAAGATGCTTCTTTGTATATAGGATAGAAAATCACAGCATGAACCACAGGCGTTATTGACTGTGTATTTTTATGTCATTTGGGTTTCACCAGGAATCGATCATTTATCCCAATAGACACAAATATAGCGATTTTAAACATTAGATCGTGAAAATTTTTGAAAATTATTTTAATGGGCTTCTCGGGAAGATAGAATTCAATAAAATTTAAAAATGGTGGATGAAACACGTTCAGAGAAAAAACAACTCTCAAATTTTTATTTCCTTCGTTTTCTCTTCTCTTTTTTCCTTCTTCTCATGTACCTGAGATCGTTATAGCCTCATATTATTGTCAAATGATACTTATCTTGGTTATCTGCAGCTTCCCTTTCTAGTTGCAAGGATTTCGAGGGAAAGTTATATTGCAAAATCATACAGTTAAATAGTTGTATTATCTGATGGACTATTTTAAGTTGCTGTTAACTAAGAAATCAATAATTATTATCTTTGACTTACTTCTATATTAAGACATTCTTTATTAATACAATTATTTTGTGAAGATTGATCTTAAAAGGTTCGTACAATTTCCGTGTTAGAATTTAATATTGAAATCCATGAACAAAGAAAAAAATAGAATTTATTTTCACCTTATTATTAATGAATTTATGAATAATATGATGTATAATATAATTAATATGTTCTATCCTCTCTTTGTGGAATTCAGTATTAAGTGTTTGATTACGATGGTTAATATGATGTATAAATTAAACGCCAGAAATGCTGTAGAAGTACCTTCGAAAGTTTTATCTTTTTTGTTCCTTTGCCCTTTCACTAAAATTTGAATGAAGCTACTGGGATGAAGGAGGTCAGATGAAATGAAGGCGCGGTCCGATTGGACACCCACGCTTTTCCAAGATGATCTTGCAATTCCCTCCTTCACGGAAGCGCCAGCTAATTTGTGTGGATCTCCGAAATTTGCTTGAGAAAGTTTGGTAGGATCGGCGGAAGCCTATTAGCGCGCCGCATCAAAAATATCTCTGCTTAACATTACTATATTTTTTTACTTTCTGTTTTTAATTTGGCGAAATGAGTTCGTACATATTTAATTTTAGAATAATATCTTCTTAATTTTCTGATAAATTTCTTATTCTGAGAATTTTCCTTAATTTCCTTTCCACAGTGCATTCATAATTGCATAAAAGACCAAGGGAATTTACTCAAATAATCGTCACGTTTGTCCATACCGGTCGTTGGGATCGTTTTCGAATGTTCAATAGGACCTTTTCTTCATGTCCTAAATAGAACAACAAATTCATAAATATTTTTCTTTCTTAGTCTCTTAGTAAGGTTCGACGTAATGAATTAATGGGAATTTTATACTCGGATTTATGTTGCAAGTGAATCGGTTATCTCTCGTTCATGCAATTCCGGTGTTGAATCCATTGAACTATTGAAAAGGAGGCCTCATGATGCGTACCGCCCCTAACCTACACCGTGATACTGGTTTTATCGCAGATTTTTTAACAACCGGATGTTTCTAGTTTCCTGTCCACTTCAACTCTAGAGAAGATGTTTTCTTCGTGACTTTCTCTCCTGTCGAGGAAAGATAAACGCCCATGGAAAGCGGTCCCTCGATCTTTCGAAAGCGCTCTCCTTTCAATCTGCTGATTATTGCCTTCGTTTATTTTTAATATTCCGTTTAAGATGCAGAAATATTTAATATGAATATATCACATTGTTTTTATTCGAAGCCATTCTGCGTTGCATAAAGAGGTTTACTCTTTTTTCGAGTCCACCCATCGCGCCTCGAGGCCGGCGTTGACACCGACCGCTCTCACTGCACGTTATTGCAATTATCAATCAAATATTGCAATTGATGTACAAGGAATATTAAAATTCATTAAAGAAGATGCTATGTAAAAAAGAATGACTTACAAAGAACATACATTACATACATATTTCAATTTTTTTACATAAAACCAATATGGTCTTGCAGAGTCCAGAGGAGGACTCGTCTGCAAGTGCCAGTTTTGCATACAAAATCGGTGTAAATAAAAAAAACCTATATTTTCTTAAATATATACATCTGTGCAAAATCTACAAATTTATCTTCATATACAAATACATTAAAAAACAATACATATGTGTTCTACAAAAAATTATACAAAAGCTTATAAAAATATATATATTTTATTAAAGAAGTTAAAAACATTAGCAATGAATTAACCATTTTTTAATTTCCCTTTTGCCACTAAAACTTTATCAATAAAATGTAGATTTTTTGGTAATCTATTAACAAGAATTGGAACCATAATTTTCAGATTTTGTTTTCCATTATTGTTGTTGTACTTTGGAATAATGTACCTAATATTTAGCCTTTTATTCATTTTGTGATTAGAAGTTTTTAAATATTTGCATTTGTTTGAATGATAATTATCTGTATTAAGTATGAAAATACCCTCCCCTGGACTACAACCTTGTCGTGGTGGAAGGGCTTGCGTGTTCCTATGACCTAAAGAGCTAGACTGGCTGGAACATAGTTCCTGGTACCCATGCCCACGCCCCTGAAGCTCCCCTATGCTGACTGTACACTCGGCTGACGCCCTTAATGTCCGCAGCCGCGAGATGGCAGCACTGAAGCTCGCCCTTTGAAACCATAATCTCATATGGAGTAAATGGAAAAAGCAGCACGATTATGATACTTTTTCCCTCTTTTTCTTTGCGGGAGTGGTATATACCAAAGATGGAATTCAGAGTTAGTGATTTATCCATTTATAAGTACTTAAAACAATTGAATAACATGGGAAAATTAGTAAATCCGAAGAATAAGTTCAGGCTGCCTTCAGGGCACACCACAAGTAACTTCGTCGCTGTGAAAACATTATTCGTAGATCAGCGAAGTGCAATGTATTCTGCTACACAGAAAATAATTGATCCTTAATAAATTACCAACGTTACATCTACGTTCAACTAGGCCTTTTAAAACTAGAATCGCAGGATGTACATGTGTGGTCTGAGAAGTTTCCGACATTTCAACATTTCTTGACATGTTTTCTGAAAATTTCTGAAAATTTTCTGAAGATGTCTGAAAAATCTGGGGTCGGAAAGGTTTCAGACCACCCTCGTATATACATTTCCTGAAAAAAATCGAAGTTCCCAGAAATAATCTCCAGGAAATGAGTAAACGGTCAAATATTGTTGAAACATACATAAATCCAAAAGTATCAGATTTTAATGACTAAGGTGGACTGCATTTCATCTTGGGGAGGCTGAAACGTGAAGTTAGGTTATGCAATATACAAACATAAAGGATAGAGTGGTATAAAAAATTTATTGACCAAACATCAAGTTTTAGGCAGTTTCGTAATTTTCCTTTTCGATGCACTTTCTTTAAATTTATAAACTTTGCATGCTGTCTAATCCTCATAGTTACATAATATTTTATTAAATATGCTATGATTTTACTTCCGTGCTCAAAGCATGGGAAAGTTATTTCTTCGTCACCTTCAAGTAACTCTATAATTATGCACTCAAGCACATCATTTGACTCAAAGTGCTTTACAAATTGTTCCTCCTCTTTGAGGATGAAAGTACGAAGGTTTACATTAGGATGAACTAAACCCCCCATACTTTTCATATTTGTTAGCTTTGCTACTGGATGGCAAGAGAATGCCCCCGGATGAATTAATGCTGCCTGGCAAAGAGCACACTTGCTGTGTTTCTTTATCTGATGCAATACAACGATGACCAGGTATTTTTAAGATTAAGGATACCTTGAGAATATCTTAAAATATATCAAAAGTCTTCAAGCGCAGTAACGACAATGAAGATCTCCAACTCACACAACGTGGTCGCATTTTCCAACTTACATCAACGTTACCGTAGAAAGGGGCGACTTCGGCCACGCGTGCACTGCTCCGCAAATTGTAAATTTGAAGTACAATATCTAAAATTTCACAAAGTAGCTATTTTTCCTGCCCTTTAGAATTTAGATTGTCTTGACATATCGCCAGCAAATCCGTCTTGCTCCTTGCAACATTGACAGTACATTTGTCATTGGGAACTAAATTGAAAATCGTGCATTCTCGAGACAAGTCTACGTAACCTCAGTTTGTTAATTTCTCTCAGTAACACTCAGCAAGATGGGAAACATTTGAAGACAATTGGAGGCCAAACAGTGCTTCTTCGTGAAAAAGAGATTAAATTAGTGGAAGTACTGTTAATTTTTTTATGAGTAATTGTGATATCCAGATTTTAGTACAAACGTATTTGAACAGTAAAAAGTAAATGTACAGTGCTTTGACAAAAATTCCAGAAATTGTTTGGGTTCGGAGATTCATTAGTAGAAACAAAACACTGACTCTAAGGCTTAAAAAAATTTAAAAGGGTTCGAGTGACAGTGAGTAGAAGTTTTCTACAAGAATTTTTCATTCTTTTTGATTTTGGAGGAAAAAAATTTAAAAATTTAAATAATTTATTTTTCTTTTCAAAATTTATAAATAAAGTAGAAAAACGTTATTATGAGTCAATAACTTCTTATCTCAGTACCTATTAAACAAAGATTAAATGTAATAATAATGTAAAGATTTTAAAATATATTAATGGTCGTAATGTTAGTCATAAAGTTAATTTTATAGGCGATATTTAGTAAATATATTTAGTGGCCGAAGTCACCCCATCGGTTGGGGTGCCTAAGGCAGCATTTCTTTATTTTTTAGACAAATTCCGTTGCTTAAGAAAAATATTTAGATTTGCATGAATAAGAATTACCTTCATGTAATTTAAATTTTCTGAGCATAGAGAATGTAATTTAATACAGAAATATTAAAAAAATCTAAAAAAGGGCCAAAGTCACCCCATTCTACGGTACGGTTCATCGCATTTCAGTGATTTACGAAAAATATTTTTACGGCGACAAAGTTACCTGTGTTTTGCACATAAGGCAAGCACCTATTTTTAGGGTTTGCTAATTTGTCCGTCTTATTCAAATATTTTGTATTCAATTCAAAAGTACCTATTGATGGATAAAACAATTACTCTTAATTCCATCTTTGGTAAATATTACTCTTTATTACATATGTATCATAATCGTGCTTTTTCACCGTTTACTCCATATAAGATTATGGTTTCGAAGGGCGAACTTCAGTGCTGCCATCTCGCGGCTGCAATCTCGTGGCTGCAATCTCGCGGCTGTGGACATTAAGGGAGCCAAAAAATTTCAGCAGTTTCCAATCCTATACTTTCTAAGTTCGTGCCCATTCCAGAAAGATCAATAGATAGGGGCAAGACGAAAGGTTGTCCACGCAGCGTCTGTACCTCAGTGAGGCGGCTGCAAAGGCGTCTGTTTCCCAGTGGGGCGGCCATAATGAGTGTTGGTGTCACGGTAAAAAACACCGTTGAGGAAGGCAACGGGAGACCACCTCGGCTACATATCCCATGTTATGATGCACAAACACAATAATATTGGTACTGGCAAAGGGACTCAGCCTTCTAGGATGAGTGTCATGCCCGGCAGTGATGGGAGTAAGGCCATCTCGGTCGTCATTCCACGAAACCCTTACACAAGGAACGGCAACAAAAGAAGAGAGAAGATGGAAACGAGGGTGGGGACATGGAATGTTAGGACAACGCTCAGGAAAGGGAAATTGGAAAACGTAAAGTTAGAAATGAAGAGGTCCAACATAAATGTACTAGGGTTATGCGAAGTGCGGTGGAAAGACGAGGGAGACTTCTGAAGCGATGATGTTAGAGTTATTTTCAGTGGGGGAAATACTAGCCAGAGGGGAGTAGCTGTAGTGTTGGATAAGAAAGCGGGAGAATCCGTGATAGCCACCGAGCTAATAAGCGATCGGGTTATGTCGGTAGAAGTCTGAACCAGTAAACACGGTTATAGTTCAGATGTACTTGCCCACTAGTGATTACAGTGAGGATGATGTAGATATGGTCTATGAACAAATAGAGGAGGTTATGGGAAGGGTTGAGGGCAATAAGAATCTCGTTGTTATGGGAGACTGGAACGTAGTAGTTGGGCAAAGCAAAGATGGGGAAGAGGAGGGAGAATTCAGTTTAGGGAAAGGAACGACAGAGGACAGAAACTGATAGACTTTTGCAAAAGAAATAATCTCTGCATCACAAACACACTCTTTCAGCACCACAACAGACGGAGGTACTCATGGAAAAAGCCCGGGGATTCAGATAGGTACCAAATTGATTACATATTCGTAAGAAAGAGGTTTAGAAATAGTGTTAAAAATTCGCGAAATTATCCTGGTGCTGACGTCGATTCGGATCATAACCTGGTCATGATGAAAACCGAGCTTAAGTTTAAAAAGATCATTAGACCAAAACGTACACCCAAATGGAATGTAGAAGCTCTTAGGGGTTGGAAGTCTAAAGAATTTCAAGAGTCGGTGAGCAAGGCTGTTGATAGTAAGGGGAGGGAACTAACCACTAACGAGGAATGGGTAAAGCTTAAAATTTGTGTGAAGGACTGCTCAAAAAACTGTTGGCAGGGTTAAACAAACTAAAATTAGAAAACCATGGGTAACTGTAGAAATGTTAAATAATATGGAGGAAAGAAGGAAATGGAAAAGAGTCAACACTGACCGTGGGCGCAGAATGTACAGAGCACTAAACAAAGAACTAAGAAGGAAAACTAATAAGGCTAGGGAACAGTGGTGGAAGGGGCAGTGTAATGAAATAGAAAAGCTGTTGGAAAGCGGGAGGGCCGACCTAATGTATAGTAAAGTAAAGCAACTGACGGGGAACAGAATCGGTAATAGAATGGTGACGGTTAAAGACAGTAAGGGAAGTCTATTAAGGGATCCAGTCACCATAAGGGGACGATGGAAGGAATACGTTGAGGAATTATATGGGAAAAACATGAAACCCACCAGCATAGAAATAGAAACTGAGGAAGAAGTTGAAGAAGACGATCTTGGACCTGGGTTAATCGATCGTGAAATAGAACAGGCATTGCGGGATATGAAAGGGAATAAAGCAACGGGGGTTGACGAGATCCCAGTGGAGTTCCTTAAGAACCTGGGGGATAAGGCCAAAAAATGTTTCTATGATTTAATTAGGAACATTTATGATGAAGGGCAATGGCCAGAGGATTTTACCAAAACTATCTTGATTCCTTTATAGAAAAAGAACAAGGCTACAGAATGTCGGGATTATCGTACAATTAGCCTAATCTCTCACGCGGCAAAAGTACTTCTGAGGGTTTTGAATAGACGGGTCGAGGGAAAAATTAAAGGGCTAATCGGAGAAGACCAGTTTGGTTTTCAGAGAGGAAAAGGAACGAGGGATGCAATTGGGGTGATGAGAGTACTTGCGGAACGAAGCCTGGAATTTAAGAGGGACTTTTGTGTATGTTTTGTAGATTTTGAAAAGGCTTTCGATAGAGTCCAGTGGCCAAAACTGATGGGAATATTAAAGAAATATGGGTTAGACTGGAAAGATAGACGTTTAATTCAAAATTTGTATCTGAATCAAACAGCCTGCTTAAGGATAGCTGATGGGGAATCGGAATGGGCTGAATTGGGTAGGGGGGTAAGACAAGGGTTTTCTATGTCACCAACGCTTTATAATATATATGCAGAGGAAATGGTACAAGAAGCCTGGGAATAAATAGACAAGGGAGTAAAGGTTGGTGGGGAAGTAGTGAAGTCTGTAAGGTATGTTGACGATAAAGCTATTGTCTGTGATTCCGTAAAGGGTTTGCAAACTTTAGTAAATGCTCTTAACGATAAAGCAAGGGAGTTTTGTATGAAAATTAATACAAGTAAAACTAAAGTTTTGAGGTTCACTAAAGGAAAGAAAGCAAAGTTAACCATTAGGGTGGATGGGGAAAAACTAGAGCAGGTAGATACATTTTCTTATTTGGGAAGTACTCTCTCTTGGGACGGAAGATGTAAAGATGAGGTTCGTAAAGGAATAGCCTAAGCGAAGGAAGCCTTTATGAAGCGAAGGGAATTAATGACCAAAGGTCTTGATAAAGGAATCAGGAAGTACATTATAATCATTAGTACATCAAGGTTGTGCGATCATTAGTAGTAATGAATTTTTTTACTTAGAAAAGCTTACTGATCATCCCTTATCATCGAATACTTACCGTCCGTTGGATAGAAGGGTTTAATTTGAGATGTATATGAGGATCGAGGAAAAATTGCTGTTCATTAAATATACAGGATTTTGCGTACACATGAGTGATAACATTATCTACAATACCTGCACAATATATGATCCACTGTTGTACTATACTCCAAAATAGAAGAAAAGTAGAGAAATATAGTTTGGCTTCCTCGTAAGAATATTAAGGATGCGAATATTTCCTCATAATTTGCACACACGCCAAATTTTACAAAATGATATTTGTGTCAAAATATTCAATTTTATACTTTATCATTTAAAATGTATCATTTTTTTTCTTATTACCCAATGTAAGGCATTTCGAATAAATCCACAAATTTATTCCCATATTAATGAATCATAGGCGTTTTTGTGATAATCGGCGGTGAAATGGTCGTTTCACGAAGGAAAATAAAGAACGAAAACTTTCAGCTGATATTCAGCGAAATATCCGGGAGTGTACATGGGATTCGCAACATTTCCTTAATATTGGTACGGTTTCTTTTATTGCTTGTTTGATCTTAATTATTCATGCAATTTAAACTATTTGATTTTAGATATGTGTTTAGTAAAACATTTTCGGTAAACACAATAACAAAACTTAATTTTTTGCTTCATTGTAGTTTCTCCACTGGAGTACTGAAAGGCATTCGAATTAAAATATATAACAAGGAGATCCATCTGAATAAATATAAAACTAATATACTCAACGAAAATTAAATAATCGAAAAATTTTTATAAAAATTATAAACATTTGTCATCGGGAAAAAATAGTATGATTTATTTTCTTTATCATTGTCCGGAGAAAGAATGCATATTGTCCTCTCATTTGCAGGAGAGAATGTTACTGCAAAATCTTCTCCCAGTTATTCCTCTAACTCTTCCGCAGATAACTTTTCATCAACGGAAATTTTTAGGTTTATGTATCGTTCACACAATGAAAAGTTCCTGATTATCGGAGAAGCGTAAAATATAAATTGATTTTTTCATTTATATAAACTTTCACGTACTAAATTCCTCTTTTGGATACTTCTTATTTCCTACCGCAAAAACATTGCACAAGTATTGCAATCGGAGGTAGAGCTTTGCCTCCAAATCGGATGAGCTGCAAATCGAGATGTTCATTCACTTTATTTTCCCTCGTAATTTATTCCTTTTCTATGATTATCTTTTTTACAGAGGCTCGCTTCGAAGATTCTTTCATATCTTACGTTCGCACACTGTACACTTGAACCTAAATAATACGAGCGTTATTTTTTTGAGAGTGCTTCTTTGCGATGAATTTCCAGGATAATTTTAGAACCAATCGTTTAACCTAGCATATGACGTAAGATTAATTAAATTCCTTTATGTGGATCTTATTATGTAAGAATATTTTCTGTTGAAATGCGTGAAATTATAATTTCACTATTTTATACACTGATTTTTAAGTTTCATTCACATTTCACCGAAGAGGGATCTATGGATGTAGAAGTAAAAATAAAGACGATATGAAGTAATTGATGTGGCATCAAGACCTTCAGGAACCTCCAGTTGCTTTTCGTCATAAAACCGAATTCCATAAATTCCATTACCCTGGTTTCCTTCCCCATATACCAAGTCGTTTTCTCTGCCGTCCTCCATTGCCTTCAATGAATGCGTTATTCTGTTTAATCAAATCCCGACCTCCTTCTCATCTCAATCAGACGCTTCACAAAGAAGTATCACTCGGTAGTCTCTAGGTATTTCATTACCTAAATCTGCATGTTATGCATTCAGGTTCATTAGTCCTAAAATTCTCGACTTAACATCAATTCCTAATCATCGAGTTTCTGAATCATCGTAAAGAAAAACTCTCTTTCTGAAAATATACTTCTTAATTATGAATGCGTATGAAAACTCCAAATCCTTTCTTCTTTATATCATTACTAGTTATTATTAATATGGGGGTTTAGAAAGTCATATAAGCTTGCATTTTAAAGAAATGAACTGTATTTCCATGTTTCTATATCGAACCAAATATCTCCTTTTGCATCCCTTTTATCACTTAATTTCACTTGTATATCTATTTAAAGAGATCGTGCAACAGCGCATGCCCTTAACATTGGGTACGATAACAAATAATAAACATAAGTATAGGGAAGAGCAAACAACAAGCAACATCATTACGAGTTTACTACCTTATTTTAGGATTTTATAACGTATAATTCCCCATCGAATACCTTATCCTTTACTATTTTTTTAACTTGATTCGTTATTTATTATAAAAAAATTTTTCTTTTGTGTACTTTGCTATTTTATTGGATTAAACTTTCATTGGATGTAATATCTAATTCCTCTCCTTTCCTAATTTCACCTATTTCCTCTGCCAATGTTTCATTCCCTTCGCCAATATCCGTATAATAAAACCATTTCTCTTCACCAAAACAACTCTGGAATGACTTACATAATAAATAATGTAAAAATCAACAAATAAGAGGTGAACAAAGAAAACAGTTGAATAGTCAATAGCTTTCATGCCAATGCTCCCTCCTTCCCACACGCTCTCCCTATGCTGGAGGTTTAGTTATTACGTTTATGCAAATTTTTCTATAGTCTTTTGCGTAAGTAGCAGAACATTGCTTGAGGAATAGATTTTCATATGAGGTCGGATATGTCGTTAGGAACCTATTAGGACATAGGAGTAGCTCATTGCAAACACTCAAGTAATTCTAAATTGAAGGTGAACGGAGGAAATTGATTTATTTACTTTGTAGAACGATGTAGAATTTTTACTTTCTCCATATACGTAGTACAGAGAAAGTATTTTTTTCATGAAAAAATCGGCTTCGAGATTTCAACGGAAATACATGTTTTGGGGTCTCTAGAACATGTTTTGACATCGTCTGTGTGTATATGTGTGTGTGTGTGTATGTTTGTGTGTGATTGTGGGCGCTCTAACGTGAAAACTATTAGTTGTATAAATACCAAACTTCATAGATAGATTCATTGTGGTAAGTGTTGTCAGAGTTCATTAGTTTTTGGAGTAAATCGGTTAACCGAAAGTCGAGCTTTATTCTTCGAAGCAAATTTCCGTTTTTGCAAACTATCTCCAGAAATATGATATTTAGGTATATACTATTATTTATAAAAGTTTTAGAAAATGTAATTTACTATAACTTTTTTATGAATTATATTTTTGTATCACTGATTGTTTAGGAGTTATTCGTGAAATATTGATAAACCGGAAGTAGCTGATTATGTACTTTGTGGGTGCTCTAACATAAAAAAAATTGTTCTATCAACACTAAATTTCATATATAGTACTTTGGTTGGTTTTTTTAGAGTGAATTAGTTTTTGGAGTAAATCGGTTAACCGAAAGTCCAGCTTTATTCTTCGAAGCTCGTTTCCGTTTTTGCAAAATATCTCCATTAATCTGATATTTAGGTATATACTATTTTTTATAAAAGTTATAGAAATGTAATTTACTATAACTTTTGTATGAATTATATTTTTGTATAACTGATTGTTTAGGAGTTATTCATGAAATACTTATAAACCGGAAGTTGCTGATTATGTACTTTGTGGGCGTTCTGGGCGCTGAGGACGAAAGGCCAATTTCATCGTTTATAATTGAACATGTCCCGAAAAACATTATTCATAATGTTTGTGACGTAAAAGATAATATGATATAAATAAATCACTCATCTTCCAAGTTTAGATTGAATATGGAGTTTGAAAATTCTGTCGTAGATGAATATTTACATCTTATATAATCAATAAGTCCTAGCCGTACTTCGTGGAACGACATCTTAAGTTGAAAAAAAGGAAATTACGAAGTCTTTTCTTTCGACTTATTTACATCTTATATATGGAGAAAGTCATGTGCTGGCTACATCAGATTTTTTAAATTTCATTTTCACTTCTGTTATATAGGATGAGCAACATTATTTCTGTTCTTGCGATATCTTTTGGCAATCAAAGGAATGCCGCAATGAATGTGAGGAAAGGTCGCAGCCGCAGTTATCTTTGATCTAAACAAAAAGAATCACTTCTATTCCACTTTCATTAGAAACTCTCTTACTTTAGAGACGCTTTCCTCAATCCTTATTTAAATATTCATGCCTCTCATCAAAGGGCATCGCCTAGAAAGAGAATGTCACCAAGGGAATCGCCGCAGCTTCTTCTCATAAATCAAAATAAGTAAACAAACCTGAATTATATTCTTGAGAAACGTATGCTTCGAATTTCGCACTTTTTGCGTTTTACATCGCAGTATAATTTGTTTTTTTTAAGGGATTGCGTTAGTAAAACACAATATTAGTGAAACACAAAATGAAAAACTGGTGCATACATAGTCGATCCTAGATTTTTCTGTTGATACGAATTTTTCCCTTCATGAGAAAGAACTTGAAACAAAAAGTTGTTCAATTCTTTTTCATTTCTGACCCAATCTTTCTCAGTTTCAGCGGTACTCTCTCTTTGGTCTTTTAGGGACAAATTTTGTTTGGCAAAATATTTTATGCGGAGCGTCTCGAGGTACCTGTAGCCATTTTTCTTTCCTTAAGCTATTTCATTTTGAAGCTTTGCATCTTTAACACCTTTTTATCAATATCCATGTTGTGAAAGCATATCGATTGGGAATCCTCATGTGCAGTAACTTTTTCTGTTTTTACAACTATTGAAACCATTTTCTCTTCCCAGAAAAGAGTATGCACTGCAATTTAGGCTTGTAACTGCGTTTTTTATTGTGATTAATATCTCTGGCTGATTGAGTACTGAAGGTTTGAGTGCTTTGATCGAGATGGACCCTTTTAAAGGACAGTTAAGGAGATTAACGAATACAATCTTGGCCGAGGTTTTCGGATTGGAAAAGACATCTGATGCTTCCACTGGAGGAAAAAGACAGAGGGATTTTGTCCGAAAGCATCATGGAATCGCTGTTAAAGCCGTATAAGACGAAGAACTTTTGGTTTTAAATGCTGTGAGTGAAACAAATATATGCAATTTAGATATTCCAGAGTGGAACAGCCACGTTTCGACACCCATTTCTTTCATGCTTATCCTTAACAGTAATTTCCACACGACCCTGATTCTAAAACTCATTCGTAACTATGAGAGGCGCCCCCTGAGGCCCGGGGAAAGTTGCCCCTACTTGTGCACCCCTCTGCTACGTCATCGAAAGTGGTTTGGCGTGCCGCGAATTTAAGACAATTTTTGAGAATGAGGGAAAGCACTGCTCAAGAGGATGTCAAACGTTGATCGACTGTTTCACTACCTTTGTGGGAATGATTTTCGTTTAATAAGCCTCTCGTCATTAGAAGAAAGCGGGTCGTCGGTGACTCATTTGAAGACATTCGGGTCAAGAGAGACTGTGGGTGTGGAGCGGATTCTCAAATATGAAAAGAGCGCTTTCTTTCTCTCGCGAATTCTACCACTAGATGTGTTTTGTTTGCATTTCTCTTTCGCGAAAAAGGTTTCAGAAAGGGGAAATGACCTTTTTGTATTATCAAAATAATAAAATAAGCAAAAAGGCCTATTTATATATATTTTTTCCTTCCTACTTGATGTTACTATTATTTCTTCGTTGTACTTTTCTGTCTAATATTATTCCAATCTATCTGAGGATATTCAACCCTATTATTCTTTATAAAATGTATCACCCTCTCTACTCATCCACTTCCTATTGCACTCCAATCGATTTTATTTCCATCAGACTCTTTATAAAGTACTTAACCATATCCACATTTTGCAGCTTCCAATCTGATATTTTCAGGCTTACCTTTAGTCCAACATTCAAAGCGATAAAATAAAGAGTTACAAGTCTTTTCGAGCATTTTCCTTAGAATCTATTAGTTCACATGCGAGAGTTTCTCTAGCTTTGAAAAAACTTCACTTGTCGGAGGTATTCTTATTTTCATTAAGTTATATGGAAAAGATAAACAGCTTATTTCTGAGATTGATAACCATTAAATATTATGGAGAGCTAGCGACCCTAAAGGAAAATATTTATGCGAAAGTGAATCTGTGAAACAATTCCAGACAGAGAATTCACATAGGGGTGTTTATCGTGCTCTTCAAAAAAAAACAAGGTATAAAATTTAACGTTCGTTTTCTTACCGTAGCATTGACATTGATTTTGACTATTGCCCTTACAACTGTCAAAATGTCTTTGTCTGTCCGTAATGTGTACTGCTCATAGGCTATTTCGAGGCCAAACACGTCCACCAATTGCTCCAAACATTTTTCAATGGGTTTTTAATTTAACGCTTTAAGATGAAGATAGGAGGTGACATTCCATTGTTTACATAACTGAACCAAAACTCTCACAATCAATAATATAACGATTTTCATAGAAATCAACAAAGAGTGACTTCGTGATAGTGACTATACACAATCGCTTTCACTCACACCTCATAATCATACTTTTTATCAAAGGCAGAAAAGATAAACGAATTTCCTCAATTAATAATTTCCTCCACCATGTACTCTACCAAAAATTAAATGATATTTATTTTTTAAATATGTGGTTGTAGAAACTACTATCTTTCCGATGTGTCGTGCATTTTCATAAACATATCAATCTTTATACATTTTATGTAATGTCACTCTTCATAATGCTTGTCGTTGATAACTTTGTCAGCCCTTCTGTTACGAGCTGAAGTAATGATGATAAAAACATTGAGGGATGTGCATTTGTTAGAAAAAGCGACTGAGGAATGATGCCATCCGATGATCAGATGTGCCACAGACGCCTCCGAATGTGGGAAATGCATCGCAGATGCGCGGACGATCCCTTAAGAGCAGACTTGGAGGAAAAAAAAAACATCAGTTAAGATTTGAATGGGAGTGAATATTCAAACTGTAGTGAGTATTGTAGTGGATAGTACGGCAATTATAAGTTTGTCGAACATGAGATAAATCAATGGACAATTTTGCCATAGTAACTCATACTGTTGTTTAACGTACTGATGAATGCCCTGAACCTTATGATATTTCACTTTGTACACCTCTTTTAATTGCAGAGGATGCATTTAACACTAAATACTTGCTTTTACTATATTTTGCTTTTCCTAAAGTGTATATACACTTTGGGTGTTCTCTGTTTTAAAACTACAGGTTATCATTTCAAGCCGAAGAGATAGATGCAGTTACTGAATTTAAAATGACCTAAGTTTGCGCTAATTGAAGTGAAGAAGAAGTGAAAGAGAAAAAGATGCTGAGAAGAGCTTGAGGTACGAAAGGCGTGGAAGACAATTTCACATTCACGCGGTTTCACGTGATTTACAAGCTGTCATCAGCCCCCAAAAATTAACATTTAGACCTGAATTTTGGTTTCGATTTCTACTTGCAAGTATATGTAGTTCTTTACGTGAAATGTAAATTCGATGTCCCGCGAACATGGGATCGCTTTCTCTGCTCAGCTTTGCGCTCAAATCAATCCTTTGCATCTCCATCTATTATGTGGGGTCCTCTCACCATGAAGATGTGTCATTTGGCTTATGAAATGCTTCGGTTAAATAAAAGAGGGATGAAAAAAAAGAACCGCAAGAAATTGTAAATGCGTAGTTTTTATTCTTATGACGGTATAAGTCAGGGTATTACTGAAAATTTTGAGTTCTTTATATTTAATAGTACAATATTACGCAAGAGAAAATATCATCAACAGGAATCCGTTACAGTTTTCGTCTACTTCTTAAAGTAAAGCATTATGGCCCAAAATATAAATTAAAAGCGCTTTCTACTGAAAATTGGCGGATGCAAATGACTCAACATCGTGGAAGCTCTTAACGCCTGTAAAAAAGCTTCGATATTTATGAAAATAAATGTACATCGAAGAAAGAGGAGGATTTTGGTCTCCAAATCTCTTAAATAAAGACGTTTTCGATGTAATAAATAAAATTCCGCAATGCTTGGTGGAATTTCATTTTTTTATCTTTGGTGCAAAACTTGTACAAAAGCCGCAATACTAATACAAGCAAAGTGTGTATTTGTATTATATGTGTCATTGATGAGCGTTCTCATGAGTTGTACATGAACCTACCTTTCGATAGGTTCAGTTAAGCGCCATCTCCTTCATTTTCCTATCCCCACCCCTTATGTCTTCCATCAATTTTTGTCTTCCCCTCTGTTTTTCCCCTGAATCCCTCTCCCCTCAATATTTGACCCACCCATTTCTTCCGACGATGCTTAATCACATCAGTTAAAGCCCTCTCCTCCCCAACCATCTCTAAAACCTCCGTGTTTATTTTCCTTTCAACCCAACTAACTTTTTCCATTCTACGCCACACCCACATCTCGAAGGCCTCCAATCGCTTGACTTCTTCCTTTCTCAAGGTCCACGTTTCGCACCCATAGAGCAACACACTCCAGACCAGGGATTTCACCAATCTTTTCCTGACTCCTTTATCAAGACCTTTGGTCATTAATTCATAAAGGCTTCCTTCGCTAAGGCTATTCTTTTACGAACCTCATCTTTACATCTTCCGTCCCAAGAGAGAGTACTTCCCAAGTAAAAACATTTATCCACATGCTCTAGTTTTTCCCCATCCACCCTAATAGTTAACTTAGCATTATTTCCCTTAGTGAACTTCAAAACTTTAGTTTTAATTTCGTTAATTTTCATTCAAAACTCCTTTGCTTTATCGTTAAGAGCATTTACTATTACTTGCAAACCTTTTAAGGAATCACAAACATTGTATGTCTATTTTTTTAAAAACGCTTTCTATAGCAACATTATTTTATTGTAATTTTCCTGCTGAGATCCTATTTGGGAACTGATTCATCTCCGGTTGCTGTCTCCACTTCTTCAATCAGTTGACAGGATTTTATGTTTGCCCGCTCATCGATGATTGGATTACCACTTCCGAACCTGTGGCGAGTACAACTTCAACAGGTGTGGAAACCAAACAATTGGCCGGAAAAGCGAATGATTTCATTATTACTTCGCTCATTGAATAAAAAGTCACTTAAAAAGATTTATTTTTCACTGCAGGCCGTTACAACCGGTGTCGCAATTTTAAATCGTTCTTTCACCGTGATAAATGTAGATAAATAGAAAAATATTTCAACTATCTTATTATGACTAGCAAAATCTCGCTAGCCTGCGATCCACTGCGACGGGCAGATGAAAATAGATCCAATCCGATTTAAAAATCACTGTGAACAGACCGACGGATACATTAATTCATTGCTTAAGTGTAATCGAACGGAACCTTCATCGTATTAGAGCAAATCGCTTCGGAAAATCAGTAAAAAATTATACAAAAGTTTGTAATCATTTGAGGTGTTGAGTGATAAGGCATGACGCTAAGTTAAACATATTTGCGGAAATGAATTTCCAATGAGATAGAAGAAGGAAATATCTTTTATTTACTGTTTTCTTCGTGAGTGTTATGCTTCAGTGACAAGCAAAATTAATTACTTGTCGGAACACTCTATCATACGCCAATGCTTGCGAAGCATTATATAAATGTAGGTGGCTCAACTTAAATGACATTAGAGTATTTTAATACAGTCTAAGGATTATTTTACCATGGATACGCGTTTCTCGACGAAATACCCAGACCTAAACAATATTTTACCAACAAAATTAAGTGATATGATGCCAGTATATTCAAATAGTGTGATTTTCATAAATATAAATTCAGTTGATCAAATTTTCCATTTCATGTCAGTAAATCTGCGACGTCGTACAGGGAAGGCATAATTTTATATTCAGATATGATTCAATTATCATTTACACGGAAATAATATTTAAGAAAATAATTATGCTAATAATAAAGATTTACGCTATTTTCTATTTTATACACGTATTTAATTTCTTTGAATATTAAAATGTAGGAATCTACCAAAGCACCACGTACGAACAAATTGTCCTTTTCTGAGCCTAAGAGCAGATGAAAATCCCAAATTCAGTTTTTAAAAGGGACATTCAACTGAAAGCAGAATTCGTGCGAGAGAAGTGGGCGTGAAATACGTTTTCTTCCGCTCGAGTCTCCGTCCATCATCTTGTCGCATTCGAGCAGGAATTGAAAGATCCATTAAATGAATTCTCACGTCAGAGTGTGACGTCACCTCCCTTGCGTCACGTGCCGTCAACGAACTTACAGAAAGAATATGGCCACCGATTATGAAAATAACTCTCCCTTTCTCTCGAGAAAATTGCGTAACTTAAAGCGCACGACATTCAGCTCCGAGCGCGACAGCTTCCGTTTCCAAACATTTCTCACGCTCTCATTTCATCTCTCACCTAATGCCATAAAAAAAGTTTTGAGTTTTATTTTTAAGCCAGTGATTTCAGTAAATGAACCAACTGCGCCCAAAATCGCACCGACGCACAGTGGGCTAGAATCGAAAAAACCTGGACAAGGGGCGAACAATGGCTTTTTTTGAGTGCGGATATTGAAACTTTGCATAGTTATTGCCAAATGATTAAATTTTATGCTCCCGCTCGTCGTTTTTTTTTAATTTTTAGGCGTCAAAAAGATACAGGGCGTCAAACTTGAGGAATTTTTACGAAAACGGGAAGTTTCGGATTTTTCGGAAAAACGTTCAAGTTCGTTGATATATAATTGCTTCTCAGGGAAACTGTCGATAAAAACAACAATGCAGTAAAGTAGCATAACTCTTTTTCTTTCAATTCGTTGAATGTTTCATGCTCTAAAATGATTATTTGCTCATTTAAAGCAACAAAATGGCGGACACATTTTTCGGACTAATTTCGAGATAAAGTAAGGAAATCAACTAGGTAAACAGCAATGGACTATCAAGTCTCTTATACCACGTCAATCTACAGGGCTTTTAGATATGGAATCTGAAAAAACTGTCTCGTTTCACCTGCTACCCTGTGATTGCGGTGGATTTTTCGTAAGCGCTGCGCGCTCCGGCTGGGCGCCGTAGAATCCCCAAATCGAGTTCAGGTGTCTTTTTGGTTATGTTGACTCGAAAATTTGGCTTCCTTTATGTTAAATTTTGGCAAATAATATTAAAAACTTATTTGGGTACACTTTAAGATATGAATTTGAGACCTTTACTTTATATAATAAATGCGGAATTGAGAAATTTTGGAACATAAGGGAAATATTTTGTTAGTTACTTCAATATTTATAAAAACTCTTAATATTGTAAATATCTCTTTGAATTTTACAAATATTACCTTAATTGTCAGAATGGCTGCTTACATCTCAATTATTAATTGTAATTAACAGAATTGAGAAATTTTGGTATATTCGTGACATATGTCTATATTATATTTTCACCAGTAAAAAGAATTCTGGCGATGTTTTCATTTTCTATGCTGGTCAAAAATACTGTTAAGAATTGAGAAATCTTCACATCTGGTAATTTTAGCCGACCCTTATTTTATGGGCCCTGAGTTAAGTACGGTTTATGGCCCTCTAGTGCAATGCCAACATCCGTACGCATCCGCTCATTTGCTAGGGCTATTGGGCACGTGCCTTCGGGGTTGGTAGGAAAGAGAAAATATTTTGGAAGTTTCAGTTTTAAATTATTCTTTCTTTGAAAATCTTTCCCAAAAAGATGGGAAGAAATGGGAAAGTTCTACGAAACCAAAGGAGGGAGTGAGGCCATTTGGAATCCCAGGGAAAGGGCTTCCATCCATTTTCTCTACAAAATCAGCCGAATTGCCCCTTAAAATGTGAGGGAATCCAGAGGAGCGTTTCCACCGCATCTTGTTGAACACAAAAAAAGTCCCGAGACATATATTTTTAAGATAAAAGTTAAAACATATATTTTCTTTAAAAACAGTTGCAGCTAATTCTGAGATTTTTCCGATGCTTTTGGAGTAAAATCTGAAACTACGAGGTTGCATTTCAGTTACTGCTTCGTAGTTCTTCAATTATATTTCTGAGCTAGAATTATCTGAACACCTTAACATAGTAGTTCTGTTTTTTTTATTCTTTCAATTTTATCGATGAGAAATATCGACTGTGCGGATTAACGCTTGACTTCATTCGAGAAGGTGACACTTTTTCTTAAATGTGGTATTGTTCCACGCGTCGTATATCATTATATAACTTTCGTTCAAAGCCATATCCTTCTCACTTCAGGTTGGTCACTTTCATTCCTTCGGTCGAAGGTAGTGAAGATGTAAATTTTTAGCTCTGCAGAGGTTTTTTCATACTTCCACTCCATTTTGATTCTCTGCACACCTTTTAACCCTTAAGTGCACAAAGGAAAGGAATAAACTTAAAATTTGCTCAAGATAAGCGCTTGTGTTTGTTGCACAAACACAAGTGGCTGCTTTTGCAGAATATTTTTCCAAATGGTTCGCTATTTCATAAAAATATCGCGGTTTCGGCTTTTTATGTACAAAGCACAAATTAGAACAACGTTCAAGTTATTCCTTTAGAAAATCAAAGAATTTCGATTACATAATTGTTAATTCATGCTTTTTCCAGAGCAATCCTAATTCTATTCACTTTATCCTCATCAGAGGTAGTACACCTTTTCATCTCAAAGGACATTTTTCATTGGAGTCACTTCATCACTCTTTTATGTATGCATTCTCGTGTTTATCTACTAGTGCAACTCATTCAAGCTGCTCTTGGTTTGCTTATTTAGTACACCAATGCTAAACCACTCAAGTTCAAAATCCGTGCAGAAGCGCATGGGCAACCGCGCATGTCCATTCATTCATTTGATACTTTTGCTCGTAAAATCATTACCCAAAGGCCTAATTGAGCTAAGAAAAGCCAAGGAGAGGAAATAAGTCGTACTGTGTAAGATAAAGAATGAGTGAGTAATTTGTTTTCCTCACTGAGCTTGAAATCAATCTATTGGAACAACGTGTAGCACTTGCGATGTGCACCTTTCATTCAAGACGAGGGGAGACTAAAATCAAAGTCATTATTAGACACACATATCTCAGTAGCTATAGATTACTACATACATGAGCACTACCGTGACAAGAATAAATGAGTGACATTTACATTTATCCCCTATATATAACCTCTATGTTATAAATTTAAAAAAATCTTATCTTCCTTTTGTGAGTGATTTCTATAAATCTTTGAGAGAGAATGTTGCATCGGAGGAAGTCGGTGTTGAGATGCTCATGCACATGGAAATCTTTGTCACCATCGCACTTTATCTGCAGCTCTTAATGGGCCTAATATTGACATTTTTCTTAAATTATGTAATATACTCGATGGTTTATTGAATTTAACAGTTTTTGGTACAGAACTTTACGCTTCCTTTTCTCTAGCTTTACTTCTAAACATGCATCAGAATTTCCGTTGAAGGAAGTGCTTGAAACTTATATTCTCGGCTTCTAAATTTTCTCCTTCATTTTTCACTGTTTTAAATAAGTAAATGAGATAAAATTCGTAATTCACACAATCATTGAATGGGATGGAATGTATTTCAGTCTCATATTAAGATATTGTACGGTTATCAAGCAACGGATTGATTGTATTTTTTTGATAAAACGCAATCGTGTAGTAAGATTTCCATGGGAAGTAGAGTTTAAAGGGTTCTGATAAAGATGTGAACATGAGTTCAACGCTCTTAATTTACGATAGAATTGATAGACCGGTTTTTTTCATTGGACAGAGAGGCCTAACAAAATGATAATAATTAATTGCATTAATTCGTTAGATCTCTCCAAATTCCCTCCATACACCTCCATAATATCCTACCTTTTTATATATCCTTCGCTTCGTGCCTATATATTTTAGTACATTCTCCTATTTTCTTGAAGTACCTTTTCCCTCCAGCATTCCATTCGTATTTAACGGAATTTTATTAGTCTCCCATTCATATTTACTCATTCTAATCTTATGTTCGTGGTTTCACCCGTAGAATCACTTTCATGTGTACGAATCAAAGAAGCATATCTGTGTCATGCTGATCGCCCGTAAGGTTATTAAGCCCCTGTTTATATTTACAAAGCAATCACTAGCAAATTAAACAAGTCGAAAAAACTTCGAAGTTCGATTTTACTCATTTTTTACGCGGAATCACAATTTTGATAGGAAATTCAAAATATACTGTCTTTCAACAACCCAGGCAATCCTTAAAATAGCCTTAAAATCAATCAATCCTTAAAAATGTCAGGTACTTGAGTTCTACAAGGAGTGTTTTTTTTATTTTGGTATAATGCTCGTATTTAAATTTATGATAATGAGATAGTGTTAATTTTATAATTTTTAATATCTGTCGCTTATTTATGAAGTAAACTTTTCATCTTCGATGACATTAACTTGGGTCAAAATCAATCTTGATCAAACCTTAATTTAAATGGGTTGATGGTGCTTCGTAGCTCAGTAACTGAATTGAAATAAAGTGAAATGTTTTTAAATATTCCATGGCGAATTTATTAGCATGTATAATTTTTCTTGGCGACATAGCGCTTACAGATTTAACGTTATTTTACAGAGATTGATATAATGGTGTCTCTGATGAAGAAAAAAGACATTCTGCTGTAATTATTATGAGTTCTGTTAATCGTTGAAGAGTCAGCTAATATCAAAGAGAGAGAGAAGAACGAAAGAGCCTATTGTGACATGCTGCTCATCTTTGCCAAACATCGTGTGAATTAGGTCTTCCCTAGAGAATGCATAGCTCGATTTTGTATGATCGATTCTCCATGAAATATTCTGAGTCCTGTAGTCGGAAAATGATGCTGATTACCCGAGTACTCGATACACCTAATCGAATTCCTTAAGATATACTCGCTGGAGATCGTTCTTAGTTACATTTTCTTTCAAATCTGAATAATGAGTATCCCCTTCACTGCTCCACGTATTCGCTCGTCCTCCACTTCGCTGCGAATAAGGATCTGCGAAGAAGAGGACGAGCACTGACTTTCGGAGGACGACGAGCAGCGAATGCAGGATTCGTCGTGATCTGGAAACAAAAGAAAGTGCTCATCTTCTCGTGTGATCGTGACGGATGCGTTGCGAAACCTTTGCAGGTGTCTAATTGCGTCACAAAGTGTTCTCCAGAATCGGAAATTTTATATAACTATGTCTTAGCAGTTTCTTCGCTGTGGTTCACAGATTTCGAGCCTCTTGACGTTCAGACGATCTTATGGAGCAAAATTCGAATAAAATTACTCTCCAATTTACAGTTCATATACTACAACTCACTGAATATGCTTATTAATTAATAACTCAAGTTACGCGGAGAGGTTGGACGTTAAAAACCATATCATACATCAATTCGAATCAATAAAGTTGATTATCAACGCTAAGTCGTAATGAATAATTTACATTTACATTTACATTTAAACCCTGCAATCCGCCGGTGGCACGTGGCAGGGGGTGTAAAACACAGAAATCCATATCTAACCTGGAGAGCTATTAACTTCTCTAATACTTCGCAGGAAAAACGACCAAAAGTAACTGTCTGTCCTGGAAACTACTTCCCTGTATCTCTTTTTTGTTCCCTCCCGAAGATCACGAAAGTTTATAACTGGGATAACAATATCATTTATCTCCTCCCCAATATCGGTAGTGATGAATTTATAAAATAGCCTCCGTCGATATTCAAGTCTTCTATCTCTAAGAGAAATCCATCCAAGGGATTCTATCATAGCCGAAACACTGCTGTCAAATCTGAAATCTCCCTTGACGAACCTTGCTGCTCTACGTTGAACCATCTCAAGATCGGAAATTAATCCTACTTGGTGAGGATCCCAAATCGCACAGCAATACTCAAGTAGAGGTGAATGGAATGCTCAAGTAGAGGTGGTGGAATCAGGTAAAAATAAACAATTTCTTTACTTTAGATACGATAAGCATCCCCTCAGAATTCTACTGGCTAACCTTTGCATCCCATTCGCCTTTCCTATTACACATAAGGAAAGAGTTGAGGTGACTGTTCTGGCCGGGTCGCCTAGATGGTTAAGGCAGCCTCCCGGATAGAGGAAGATCCCGGGTTCGATTACCGGCCCTGTCAGACTTTTTAAAAGTCCGTTTTTTCTTGGGAACTTTCCTATTACGCTTCAAATATGCTCATTGAAGGAAAAATTACTGCTGAGTGTAATTACTAGATATTTACGATGCATCATGAGCTCCAAGGGATTTCCTGAAATTCTATATGGTACGCAGGTAACGTTAGTGGACCGCGTGAAAGTCATGGCAACGTGCTTCTTTACATTAGCTCGAGCTGCCAATCACTACATCAACCCGAAATAATATACGGATCGTTCTGCAAACAACCAGTGTCATCTTGAGTCACGATCTCTCTATGCCCAACAGTAGCATCAGCGAATAACCTAACCTTGCATTTAATATTATCCAAAACATGATTAATATATATCAGGAACAAAATTGGTCCTAATACTCTTCCCTGTGGAACACCGGTTGTGACGCGAACCTCATCAGATAAAATTCCGTCCAACGCAACTCGCTACGACCTGTCTCGGAGAAATGACTTTATCCATTCAACTACTTTTCCTTTAATCCCGTAAGCCATCGACTTATGAATTAATTTTACATGCGATACTCGATCGAAAACTTTTCTGAAATCTAGAAACATGGCATCTGCTCTCATACCCTTATCAGCTGCTCTAACTACATCGTAGAGAAAAAGGGCTAACTGGGTATCACATGACCTACCTTTATGGAAACCGTGTTGACATGGACTAATTGCCTCCTTGTCACTTAGGAAACGCATTGTTGAACTCGCTATGATGTGCTCGATAGTCTTACAAAAGATTGACGTTAATTAATTATATCGATTCATAAAACTAGATCCGTACCGAGGAAATGAATATTTTTCATTAGCCTACATTATTGAAGTACTTCTTATTTGAAAAATAACACTCAATTATTTTACAACGGACCTCAAAAAATCAAAATCTCCACAAAGGGGTTTTTAACGGGTTTCATAAACTATTTAAAGTTTCTGCAAGATATCATTCTACGGAAATGATAATAAACCGTAAAGATCTAACTATAATATGTAATAACGCTAAAAATGAAGAATTACACCGAGGAAGAACATTTTCAGTTATTTCAATATTTTTTCTTCCACCACGTTAAGATTGTATCCTGATTTTAGGGATGTTAATTTTTTAATCAACTCCAAGAATATGGGTTTGAAATTACCACCATGCGTCGTTTGATTTGAACGAATAACCAGCGAAAGACTATTCCTGTCTATCTTAAAACTAACAGTAGTAGTAGTATTTTTGTTTTTTTAAAGTGCTTCGACAGCTTAGGTCATTTCGCACATTGGCTCCCACCGGGAATCGAACCCGGGACCGCTTTCGCGCTGCCCACATGACTATCCGGGAGCTTAAAACTAACAATATGCATGAATTTCCACTTTACTCGAATTCCGCAACCTGGCATCAAATATAAAGGGCTCATTATGGAAAGAGGAATCAATAACACCATTTTTCAAATGCGTCCCCTGAAGCATTTTGAAAACGATTACTTGGAGTTTTAATTTCCATAATTAGACAAAAAAAGTTCCTCCTTGTAAAAAGATTTAAGCCTCAATTCTAATTCAAATGATTGCTTTAATTACCTCGCGTTCCTTTATCGGCCGCAATCACATAAAACCCTCCGATTCTGTTCTGTTTTTGTTCTCTGGGACGATATTTTAATGAAATTTCTACCTTTTTTATAATCCCGTTCTCTGAATATTCAAATAACTTTAAAAAAACGTATAATTATGCAGTGTTTTCATATTAATTGTAAATCTTCTATAACACGAAAGATGAAAAATAAACTATTTGGGTATTTCATGTAAATATTTCATTAAGAGTGGACATTTTTTCAAAACTACCGATTGTATTCAAATGAGAAATAAGTTTAAATAGGGTATGTCTTTCGTGAAATCAGCGAAGAGATTGCGGAGGTGTATTTTGTTCTCTGAAATCAACTACCCTTGCACGCGTATCCTTAATATAAAAAAAGATGTGTTATGAGCAAAATGAGAATTCATTGAGCTTCACTTTCTCCGAATTGAATAATCAGTACTTTATTTCGATCAGAATTAGGTGAGAGGAAGTTTTAAATGGAAAATCTGGACCACCATAACATGACATTTTTAAGAGGAGCATTTTAAGAATGTGTGACATGGTATAATGTGAGGAATGTTTAGGGTACGAGGAAATAATTAAAATCGAAATTTGGGATTTTAAAATTTAAAAATATATCGCAAACAATTACTTTAATTCATAAATGTCATCGAATTACTTTCAAAGAGGAAAACGAGTCTCTTGAGTCCAGTTCAACGGTGTTCGAGAAAATCTTGCAGAATTGTCTCGGGAAACCGACGTTTTGGCCGCCGACTTGGTAACTTTCTACAGGGTTGTGTTTCCATAGGAAACATCGAAAACAATTAACGTCCATCGACGGTCTTCTTATCACTAAACAATTGCCATACCTTTTAAACCAGAATGAAAACCAAGATATAAACGAATGCTGCGTTTATCAACCAACATTTTGGAGTGACAAGAAACGTGTGTCAGCGAAACTATCAGTGGGAGCGAAAAGCGATTTCCAGCATCAGATTTATTCGAGCGAAGGTCCGAAGGGTATTCCAATTGCCACCCTTGAAAGAGTTGCGATCTTTTTCGTTTCCTTCCCTTACATTCTCTCCGCCATTTTCACTCCATTTCTGTGATCCTCACCTCTTCAACATTTCTATATTCAACAAACGGAGATTTTAAACGTTTTTTTTGGAGAGGTTTCGGTTCTCTTTAATAGTAAATATAGTGTTGTTTTTGGTAAACTGATTCTCATTATTTTCGATATACGTCATTCAATTTGGATTTCCTTGTTGCATAAACGTAAAGTTTGACCGGAATGTTTCGCTCTCTCATTAGAGCTCGTGTAGCAGGGGTCGGATTCGGGTTAACTCGTAGACTTAAGTTGCGTGGAATGTTAAGAAAAAAAAATTAACAATAAAAGAAAGAAAAGTTAAAAAATATCCGTATTAAAACAAAAAAATAAAAAAATAAATAAAATTTAAAAAATAATATATAAAAAAAGCCTTCCCGCTCATACATTTATTGCTATATTCAATGCTGTTGATGATAATTCATCAATCACCAATTTTGTACTTACCTTGTTTTTGTATAATACTTAGTAATTTAGTTTAAATTTAGATAATAGAATTAGACATATATATCTTTAGTAAACATTTTCCTGCAGGAAAGCATTCCATCTTGAGCAACACCTAAACCCATTTCGCTAGATATTAATGAGTGTACTTGAATTGTAAGAGCACTTGCCCTCTAGACTCAGACGAGTAACATCGGGCAAATTTCTCCAAGAGTGTACCGAACACGGGTCGGATTCGGCAGTTACTTCCGAAGACAAAAGAGATCGAATCGAAATTCACAGATTTCTTTCTATCCTCATTACACCTATTTCTGCCACAATTCCATTATAGTTGCGACTTTACATGTTCAGGAGAAATATTTTCGCTGTGTTTGTTTTCTTTAGTTTCTACGACGACGGTCGAGCAGAGAGAAATGTCTCCCGAAAAATCTATTTTATGTGAATCTACTTCTCATGAATTAATTAAATTATTTAAATAATGGAAATAATCTACGAAATTTTGTACTTTTACCACAATTTATTTATTACAAAAACAATCACTCGACCGGTTTCGACGATTAATCGTCATCTTCTGGTGAAGAAATAAGCTTAAATATTAGCTGGCTAAAGGGGTAAGGGGATAGAGAAGGTGAAAATTGGGGTTGGGAAAGAAGGAAGTGGTGGGAGTTGGAGACTAAGATGGTAAAGAGGAAGGGACGTTGTTATTGTAAGTAACTTAAGATCGTGAATACATCCAATTGACTTTATCATAAATCTTGGATCGGCTCAAGCATGACCTTTTTCTTTTCCGTTAATTCTTTTGGATTTTCCAGGTGAACTGTGCAGTTTGTCCCATTCCTTGTTCCTTGATAAGATAACTCGGAGTGGAAAGGAACTGTAGCTTTCTTGTTCAAGAATGAGGCCACGGGGATATAGGGCAGCGATTGCACTTGTTCGTGACACAAGGGGCACTCTGTTCGCAGGAACGCGGATTCTCACTTCGTAATTGCTTCGCGAAGGAGCTTTTAAGACTACGACACAATTCCGTTTTTCGAGGCGACTTTTTCAGTGCCTAATGTGCTTCGAAGGATTCATGGAAATACGAGTGATGGAAATATTTTAGGTTACGTTGGACAGAACCGATGGTATCCTTGCAAGTTGGGACTGGAGAACGTTAGAGGATTTTCATATGATAATCTTGCATGTATTGCTATGCTTTTATGTGTATTTGACAAGGGTTAAATAGAAGGTGGGATTCTCTAGTTCCAATTCCTCCCGATAAAGACGTTTGTGTTGTATTTCATTGTATTAGTATTTATATTTGAACACATTGCTTTAAAGCATAGCCTATACACTAGTTCGCTTAAACATTTAGAGCCAGAGATCATTCGCTGTTTGACGTCTACGTTATTTTACGACCTTCTGGACAAAAGGCCACTCTAATTTAGAGTCAAGGGTTCGTAAGACGTAATTTAGGAGACTCTTTGTAAGAAATCTACGCCAAGTTCATTCCTAATATCAATAGTCTAATTACTTTGGATTATAATCTGTAAATACTTACCTTGCGAGATTGAGGCAATTAAAGTCACAACGATAGTTTATTAAATAATCATTGCATTGCCTTCACTTGGTGGAACTTCATCTGGAACCACTTGAAATAAAAACAAACTATGACTTTACTCGACAAATTTAAATTTGTGGAATAAAGACACCGCTTATTTTTATCCCAAGTTGTTTTAGAAATTGCGTATTGCTTGCACACAGTCGGACGATAGTCTTTTGGTGGTGGGGATGGACTTGTAAAGTCCCGCCCCCAGTAACAAACTTCTCATTCTATAAAAAATTATTGCTTTTAAATAAGAAAAATAATGAATTTGAGGTGATAAAACCAAACGATAGTAAAAATACACTCCAACCGCTGATATATGAGCCAGAAAGGTTGATCTAATCAAGACATATGAGCTTCTGAATTTGTATTCTGGATCTTAGCGGCTTCTAACACTGACTGAGTCCCTGCTGTCTACAATCTGTCAGTAGTGGCGCATTGGTGTTCCGCTCAATTCCTTAGGGCTGCAGAGTTCACAGTTTTTTTTGTCATCATGCGCTCGATTTAGCCAGATAGTTCTGGTTTTATGAGATTTCGAGATGGAAGGCTTAAATATTTTATTTCCGAAATTTGCCTTTCCTTTTATTTTCAATTAAAAATCGGAATGACGCTCATAAATTACTTATTTTGTGTGCTGCGAGGCTTTAGTCAGTGCCATCCCGATATATTTTTAACAACTGTTGCCTTAACGATGAATCACATCTATATATCTTAATTGACGTTTCCTTATGTACTAGCAGTAAGTGTGGATTGGAGATTTAAGACATTATGATCATTTTCACCTATAACTTTATTAAATGTTTTTTCTTAGCACTCGAGTTGGATTCCCAGGCATGGAAAGTCTTGAAAACGGCAATTGCCTTCGAAATATAGGGAAAATAGAGAAGCTCGCCCCAAAGCTCGAAGAGATCGTATGATATGAGGAAGGTTTCAAGGCTTTCTTTATAAAACAAAGATAAGTGTAGAAGTTGATACGATTGAAAAATCATAAATTTTATGTGAATCAATGCTGGAGAAATAAAACTTTAAATTGTGATAGTCTTTCATTGTTTAACCCTTCCTTGACGGTGCGGGGTACTGGAGGACCCCAAAATAGCTAAATTCAATAGAAAAGTTTTATTTTTAACCACATATGTTTCTTATTCCTTGTATTCGTGCACCAATGTTTCTTTTATGTTATTTAATTGAAAGAAATTTGTTTCACAGACTCATTTCCAAAATATCTTTAGTTTTTGAATGGGGTACCAAAGTACCCTGCACAGCCACTTTTGATTGGATTGCTATGCACAATGTCATGTCCTGTGTTTGTGGCAATTCAGTCACCCTTTCTTACAGATTTTTCAATTGATTCATTATTTATTGCATTAACAGTAATTCTATCACATTTTCATCCCAAATCTCATGTACAGGGATGTTTTTGGGTATGCCTGGGTTGACATCATATAATAGCCAAAACTCTAATGCTACCTCCAAAATAATAAAATAAAATCTGAACAAAATAATCAATAATGTATTTCTAGACATAATTATAGGTTAAGTAAAAGAAAAACAAAAACACATTGTAATATTCGTAAAAACAGCATTGGGGTAGCCGAGTACCCCGCACAGCTGTTTTTGGAAGTTTTCAGGGCACAGTCAAGGAAGGGTTAAACTAAAATAAATATTTTGAAAATATATTTTCCTGCGTCTTAGGGAAATAGTACTAACACGGACTTGAAGAACGGGAATAAAATAAGAAATTTGACTCTTTTAAGAGCCACGCGGGAATACACTCGCCCAGGGCATTTAGAAGACAGAGAGATTTCCTCGTTTGCCTGCAATCCATTCTTTTCTCTTCAGCCGCTCCTTCCTACTCGTCGTTTTACTTCTCCGTCTCAGCTTCTACGAACTAAAATAAATATAAGTATTAACACCACATAATTATCTCAAATATAAATAATGCACTTCCATTTTTCTAGCTACCCTTTCCATTTCTCTTGTGTTTAACTTTAAAATTCGTCATCCAAAATGCCCCAGCATTTTCGTCAGACCCCAACCATTTATTTTGCACAATTTGTTTTTATCATAAAAATATTTTCTTATGCCTCACTTCTAGTTTTTCCTCATTCCCATTTTAATATAAAAATCTTTTTAATCCTTTGGTCTCATTTTTTTACTATTTATTTCAACGAAATTCATTCCTCAAACATTGTAACAGAAATCTATCTCATTTGACGAAAATTTCTACTCAATCTAACAAATGAATTGTATGCTTGTTTATAATTTCGTGTCCATCGTAATCGAAGAAACCATTGTTTCGCCCTATTCAGATTGCCTTTAATAGCAGAACGTATTTTACTTCTTATCAAGTCTCTTAACATAACGCATTTATAAATTTCCATATGAATACCCGTTTGCCTTTGGTGAAAGCGGTCCCGGGTTCGATTCCCGGTGGGAGCCAATGTGCGAAATGACCTAAGCTGTCGAAGCACTTTTAACAATACTACTATGAATACCCGTAAAAACTGGCCTTTTAGAGTATAGTTTTACTTCCTTTCGAAATTAAATACTTTCTTAACCGACAAAATCTAGGCATAAACTATGTGAAAGTGGATGTCATAAATAGAATTATTTTTATCATTAAAAGTATTTATGCTCAGAAACGCGAAAAAATGGAGTTTTGGTTATATTTTGGGAAAATTTTTGGTAGACTTTCAATGGACACAGTTGCCCCTCATAAGAATATGAGGGAGATAGAGCAATTACAAATGCATTTAAAATTAAATATTCCACTGGGGAGGAGTAAATTTAGTGTAATAATTATTATTATAAAATTTCTACTATACTATTATTAAATATGCTTTCAAAAGCAATGGCATACTAACTTTTCCATGCACTTACTTGTATGAACTCTTGTGCTATGTTATTATTATTATTATTATTATTATTGGGGTCTTTATTAGGCGAGATTGAGACTAAAAAGTCTTCTCTTCCATCTAACCTGTAAAATGTTATGTTAATATGGATAAGCTGAAAACTGATCAATCAGACCACAGGTATGAAACGAGGGGAAAAAATACGTTGCAATATCCGAAACACAAATTAAAATTATTTGAAATAGTCCACAGCATATGGGTAGAAGGATATACAACAAATTAACAATTGATATGAGAAAAAAACTGTCTACAGATCATTTAAATTTCCTAAAAACATTTAAAAAGTTCTTGATAAATAAATGTTATTATTCTGTAAGAGAGTTTTTTGAAGATGTTATTGTAAATATGTAATATGATGTAAATGATTACTTAAAAAATAATTGTTCTGTTAATGTGTAAGGTAATCGATTATGTATATCATGTACTGTGAAATTTAAAATGTTTATATTTGTAAAAAAATTGTAAAATTGTACACTACTGACGAGATACCAACCTGCAAACAGTGCCCATCTGTGTTCTGTTAATGATGCAAGTGTTTTGTATCAATAAAAAGTTCTAATTCTAAGTTATACTAATTATTGACTCGCGACCTCAACATATATAACTCATGCGGCCTTTCACTTTATCAGGAAATTAATTACACAATGATTATAATCAGTATGTCCTGACTGTACTTCGTGGAACACAATGATTCTTGAGTATGCTTCATGGAGTCAAATATGATTCTCCCGATAAGTGAGAGATTTGATTTTATAGATGTATGTTTCAGAGTTGGAACGAAAATTAATTTTTACCCGATCAGCGCCACGTACATTTGCTCGTATTAAAGTATGATTTGAGGTGTGACCAACCTAAATATCAAATATTTCAGATGTTGCTTATAAATAAATACCTGAAGCGAAAATCATGCCTGATAATAACAATAACTGATTATTGAATCTAAGATAGCGAATTGGAAATAAAAACTTCTTTCGACGTTTTTCTCGGCAAGATTTTGTTGCTATTCTGGAATATATTTCTGAATATTTTTCTCTTCCTTATTCGTAAGTATAATCTTATAAATAATGCGCAGGATAACATGTCAACATCCATGGATAAAGTTTGATTAATTCCAATGCCATTCTAAGCAAACTGGGCTTTCGTTCAGTTTTAGTTCGTCCGCCGAAAATAGAGTTCTTTCATGGAAACAAAGAGTGACATCAGTTTGCAGTGCAATGTGTCGTCATGAAAGCCGAGGTCGGGCACAAAATAATAATTCCTTTTGTGGGACAAACGTGACTTCGAGAGCCCACGTAACAGCGTATTGATGTGGCCTTTGGAATGAACGTGGACGAAATGTGAAAAAATAAAATATCGAGGAAAGAGGATCGATGGAGGAAAGTTTGAGAGAGTAAAAGACGCCCGCGGCGAAACGGAAAAAAATAAATAAGGAAGAATAAAGGGAAGTAAGCGGATGATTCACTCGCAACGGGAGGGTACGAAAAATGTCGAAAAGGTGCGTTGTCTTCTTTGCTAATAGAAATTCCGAAATGTCGCTGCTTTGGAGCACTGAAAAATTCTACCGAATACATTTTTGCCCAATTCTGCCCAACATCATCAACCGAAAGTCATGGTGGATGAGGCTTACTTGACAAAGTGAGGATTGAGGCAGTTTTCCATTCATATCCACATCGTGCCGAAATACTATGACAACAAGCCCAATGACACTGTGAATAACATTTTGACAGCAATTAATATGGAGTGAACAGAAAGAATGCAGCATCAATCGTACCTCGGTATCTCTTATGTCATCAAGGATGTGACCAAGATAAATGAAAGGAACATTTTCCCATAACCAAAAGACAAATGAAAAATTTTACATATAATTAATTGTTTAAATTTGCAACAATATAAATACTATCAACAACAAAAATATTCACAAAGAAACACAAGAAATAACCTTACATTTATCACAAAACACACTTAAAGAAACTTCACTCTCTACTCTCCAATTTTGCAAATTATGAGGAGTTTAAATGAGCTTAGTGATGAAATTGATTTATTCCACATTAACTTAGAAACCCTAAGAAGAAGATTGCGATGGAATTGATTTTATTTTTACACTCTTCTACTTTTAGAATGTTTTTTTTTTTTCCTTCTACTAAATTTCTCTATTATTCATGCACTTGATTTTACTCGTACTTATTGCCTGTTTTAACTACCTGAATGTGTATACGAATATGTTATTATTGCAAGATTGTATTGTATATGTATAAACTTAAATATATATTATGTGTATGTATGTACTTCTATATTGGCTTTCGGTAGTGATTAAGATTAAAGATGTATATTGGAATTATTTTCCTATACATTGATTCTATATATTGATTTGTTGAATTGTTTTCCTATATATTGATCCTATATATTGATTTACTTTTGCAAATGTGATCTCAGTATACATTTATTGCTTTATATTTTTTGTTATTGATGTACTTGAATTTAATTGTATGTTTTGCTTTATTCTATATGCATTTTTATATTGATTATGCATTATGTAAATGGGTTTGATACCCGTAATAAGTTCATTATTATTATTAACCGCTCTGTTAGATTCGGTCTGCCTTTCAACGCTCTCGTTTTATCGGATTTTTCGCTCCAAGAATTTTGATTCTCGTCCACACATTCTGGCAAATGGATGTCATTCGCACTTTCTCCTCCGAAGAACAATTGCAACTGCCGCGTTCGTGACTTCCTGGTTTCAAACTCCTTCTAACTCTTCCTCAGTGTCCTTAATTTCATTCACAACGACGCAAATATAGGAGAGAGACCACTTCCCTTCATATTTGGAGTGATGTTCTCATTTTCTGAACGGAGCGATTTCCTAATGTTACGGTTAGCAGGAGAGTGAGTTAATATGCTGTCCGAGTTCAGAGAAGAAGTTTATGAATTAGATCGAACTTTAATCAAGGGGAGAAAGAAAATAAGAAGCCATTGATTCTTGAACCTTGGGGACAGTAAAGTTTACAATGTTTAGTCGTTTCAGTTACTTAGCTTGGTGATTTTTCAAACTCACAATACTTACCTTTGTAATTACGAAAGGGTAACATTTTCAAATATGCAAATATCGCATCGAAATGTATCGAAATTTCAACTCAGGAATAAGGGTTTTGCATCGAAACACGTTTGTTTCTTACGTGATATTATTATTTCAATTACGAAAAATTAATTCTTACCAGTAAATTATGTTTTCATTATTTAAGCTTAATCTGTAACTATCAAAAGTTTATTGCCTAATCTAAGTTACTCCGCTACTAGTTTAGTTACTTGTTACTATTTCCGTCCTTATGTTTGTTTTTCGTTGTCACACTTCCATCACGATAAAACCTCTTTTCTATGAAGATGGCTAGTAAATAAATGAATGAGAAAAGTTTGCTGTTGCCTGGACTCGAACCCGGACCCTTCGTCAGGCGGATGAAAGTCTGCACTCCCTCATTTCCTCATATTATATCGAGCATGCGCCTGCACGTTTTTCATTGTTAAAGACACTGTACTTGTTTATTGTTTCTTTGATCATTTTTAATAGCTTCGATGCTCTTTTTATAATCTGAGGATGTGCTCTCTACCTGCGCCCTTGACATGGTCTCTTCGCTCCAATTCCGTTCGGTTTGTGGAGTATCGAAGCCTCAAAACATGGCAATCGTATTTGCAAAGGCCTCTATTGTTTTTCTGGACTCCACCAAAGTATCGCCTCCAACACATTTCGCCCTTTTTTATCTTCGATTGTTTTTAAACTCATTCCATTCATTGGTGATCGAAAAAAACATGATACCGTCGAGAAACGAAAATCTCTTTTTAAATTGGAGTTTTCAAAGGTTTAAAAAACAAATGCTCGATAGAATGATATAATTGTAAATTGTGCATAAATATTTTCAACAGAAATAATGAATCTTAAAATTCCCTTCAGCTCAGAGTGAACCTATATAGAGCAATTGAAGTTTATCGAGTCTTATTTACAACATGCCATAAATTAACGTTTTGTCGTAAATCCATTGACGTTAAAAAAAACTTTCACAACTCCTAAGTGGGTAGTTTTTCATTTGATATTTAAATCATATTGATCTATCAGATTAAAATTAGCCATTTGAAAAATATAATAATATTGTTTTTTTCTCTCTATTTTTTTCTAATTATCTATTCTGAACGGTGGCTAATCGTAAAAATCAATATAAAATAAAAGGTCCCGTAAGTTATAATTCTAAGATGCATCGATAATAATAAAATAATCGTCATGAAACACAAAATCGGTTTTAAACATGGCATATTTCTCAATTTTCCACGAATCCAAAGCATCCCCAAAGATCCTACGATCTAAATTTGAATGCTCTAACTTAGAAATTGGAAATGTCACAGCAGTGATGAAAAATACTTAAATTACAAAAAACAAACGTTTATCGAACTTTGATTAAACGCTTTCTCTGGCGGATTGAGAAACGTTCAGTACAGTACAGATTGCGAAACTGGAGTAATGAAGAGCGCTGAAAGACCTCATCGATCAAACGGTGGGGATTTCGAATAACACAGATTCAACGGGGGTATCCCAATAAATGAAAAATTTCGATTACCACGGATTCAACAGGGATTTGAGTATCCCAATAAATGAAAAGAGTCATTCATGTTTAATGTGCACAAGCAATCAAGCGCTCCACCAGTATTTTTCCCGAATTGAAAGCGTATTAATAGAAGAAATATGTGATAAGTCCTCCCTCAATGAATTGCTTCTCTACTCTCATCTTCTATTTCGCTTCGGTACCCGCATTCATTTGTTTCCCTCCTACTTAGTTTGTAGACAAAGATCATGAGTCTTCATTTCCTCCCAAAAAAACTTCCCAAACGAGTAAACAGAGTCTTTTGGGCATAACGAGGAAGTGCCCAATTCCCCTCGTCCGCAGTACAAACATTTCAATCGATGTTCATTTGTCTCGATGTCCTTCCAGTCTCCCTCCGCCGTTCTTCCTAACGCATTTTAAGACTTCACCGATAATTGATGGTCGTGTACATTGCTTTTTTAAGTTTTTTTCGGACAAGTCTTCTCACAATTAGCTCTCCATACCCTCTTTATTCTTTTCAGGCTCTTTATTCTCCATTTTTTCATCTACCATGGCGTTAGATTCGGTTCGAGTTAGTGTAGATTCGGTTGGAATTGCAGCGTCAATTTTAACTACAGCATGATTGCAAATGAAGATTCAGGAAAGTGATACTTTAAAGCATTATGTTGCCTTTTCAAATTCGTTTATAGTAATAACAATGCTAATTAAACGTTTCACCCCATTTACCGTTTGAGAAAACATCAAAAACTCTCTTTGCGATTTATGAAACACAATTTTACAAATTATTATATAGATATGCAATTAAAAAATAGAATGTAACACACCAAAGATATTTGAGAGAGTGGTTGTAGAATGATTGAGAAACCGACTGGACGATGGTCTAAGTGAAGAACGATATGGATTCCGAAGAGGAAGATCAACTATTGACCTCATAAAAAATCGATATGGGAAGGCGTAACTTTGTGGAAACCCATAATAATATTTGGAAAAGCTTCGTAATTTTTCACAGAATTTATTTAAATCCTATGGAAAATTACAATGCTTTTTCATTTATTTTTGACCTCATATTCTCAATCAGGCAAGCATTGGGAAGAAGCTGGGTTTGGAAAGAAGATTTAACAGCAGTGTTTATAGAATTAGAGAAGTCATAGCATTCCGAGAAATGAGAGAAAACGGTAGAGAAAATGAAAAAGGTAAATTTTATTAACCACAGGAAACCACACTTTCCCTGCGCTTAGTAAAAGTTTACCTTTTTCATTTGCACCTGATGGAGACTTACCTCGAAGTCACGGCCAAAGCAGTGGATTCTACCTAAAATGTAGAGAAGAAATATTCCTCGTTATAAAAGTTATGTACAAGAATTGTCAAAGTTGTTTAAAAACTTGTATTGGAAGATCTAGCTGGTTTCCTGTTGAATCATGATTGATGGAAGTGAACTCCTATTTACATTGGTGACAGATTAGGTTATTAAAGACGTGAAGGAAAAAATAGGAGATGATTTGAACTCTGCCTTGTCTGCAGACGATATTGTGGTTTGGGGTAATGATGATGAGATGCTGCAGACAAAACTCAATACTTGAAATGAAAAATATGGAATATAGACTAAGAAAAGAGTAAGATACTGGTGGTGGCAAGAGATCCTGAGAGAAGGAAGGGAAAATTGAATTGAATGAGCAACAGCTGGAGGCTGTAAGGAATTTTGGATACCTGGGAAGTGGGTTGTCAGAGGATGGTAGAATAATCACAGATATTGAGATAATGAGAAAGCAATGGATTCTATTGAATTATACTTCCTCTGGAGAAAAGAAGACCAAATTAAATGTAAGTTGTTAATGCTTAGTACTTATCTGGTGCCCATTATGACGTATGCGGTCTGTATACAATGACAGGCCTAGAAGAGAGCCAAGCGATGGAAATGAAGTTTTTAAGGAACAGCTTGGAAAAGGAGAGAAAAGTTTGGGAATTAAAGAAATCAAAGAAATTTTGAGTACAGAAAGGCTCCAAATAGTGATAGAGAAAATGAGATTAAGATGGTTTTGACATATAATAAGAATGAATGAATGTCAATTACCAAGAAGAGTATTTGAAGAGAAGAATAAAGGACTTGGAAGAGACCAAGGAGCAGGCCAAGAGGAAGGATATGATTAAAAAGACATAAGGAAGAGAGAGGAAGAGATAGTGTGGGAGGAGATGTGGTCGGAGGATGTGGACGCGATGGTGGTCCACAAACACCCTGTCGGAGTGGGGAGAAAAGAGGAAAGGATGATGATGGTAGTGATGATGAAGAATGTAAGACAACAATGTGCCTTTGATTATTATGAATTTTTCCTTTACGTTAAAGAAGAGAAAACATTATTTATCTCTAATAATTATACATTTTCCTACAAGTAATCGATTCTGTTGCCTTTGAAATAAATATTTTCTAGTTTCTCAGAGGATTTTTAACAACGGAAAATTAATTTACATCTAGATATGTAAGCTACTTTTCTGCATGTGGGAGGGAATGCATGGCTTGCTATACTAATCAAATGATTAATATTCCTCCCTGTCAATGAGGGTTATATCAGTGATTTTAATAGGATAGAGAACTTCAGCCCGCTTCTTGCTGAATGTTTATCTGAAAACGTAAAGTATTCGCAAACCGTAATGTGTCAGTGCAGTGTTTTGTATCGCTGCACAACGAATAATTGGATAATTTGCAATTTAGTGTTTCTAACAGGATGTTCTTTTGAAATGGTATGACGTAAATGAGAGAATTCCAGTATTCGCATAATAGCACCGTAATACATTCTGTCTGCTTCAGAGCACGAAATTTGGCTTTCTTTGATTACTCTCGAGAACGTAATTGTCGAACTTAAAAGAGGCGAAAAAATCCATGATAAAGAAACTTTTACTAGAACACAATTTATTTTCAGAATAACACGAACAAGGTTTCGTGGTGTCGCTACATCTCAGGTGACAAAATAAGAACACTTCCAAATATATATACTCATGAACGTCAAGAAATCAGCAAATAGGAGAGGAGGAAGGGGGAGGGGAGAGATCTCGTTTAAAAGATGCGGTTATTGAACTTACACCACCTTTTTGAGATTTCATATGTTTTGATAGTCTTCTAAATCGTTATAAGAAGTAAAGATCGAAACATTCGTCCTTCGGCCTAAATCTTAACATTTGTAAGTTTTCAGTATCATGTTGAATATCAGACGAAGCGTATGAGCGAACATTTTTTTACGAATCACTTGATAATTTATTCTATAGTATCGCATTCGGTGATTCGATCACTTTGGGGTGGATTCGGAACAAAAATGAAAACAGGAAAGGAAAAGTGAATTTCATATCGGTCTGATTTTAGCATCGAGATTTGCCCTCAAAGAAAGTTCCGTGTTACAGGCGTAAATAAAAGTTGCTACAACTGCGAGAAAGTGTAAATCGCTTAAGCGTTTCTGTGAAATAAATAAGTTCGAAAAACACCTTAAAAAATGCAGGATTTTCATTCTTTTATTCAATATTTCCCATTCAAACCTTCGGTCCTAAATATTTATGAAAGTCTCCAGCTCTTGCCTCCACCAACTTCTTCTGAGAGTGTTTCATATGCAGACAGGAGGAAGATTTTTGGGACCACGAGCTCTCTAAAGTTGTTACATTTCAATATTACATTCCGCTCTAAACCCTAAAGGTGTTTTATTTTTGAAGTTGGATTTCCTTTCTACCGATCGTTTGGAATTCATATACTCTATATCCGTGTAAATGGAAGGAAATGCTTAAAATATCATTTTTGATTATATTTTGGTATCCTTTTAACTTTCACTAACTGAAAATAGATATTTGGTTTGGTAAAAGTCAGTAAAAACGACCTCATTATGACAAATAATTTTTCTCGCTCACATGATGACAAAGCTTCTGAATTTAGGCATTTATTTCCCATCATCAGGAGTGCTCCTACTATCAATTCTCCTGGATTTAAAGTGCTGCGGATTCTTTTATTTTTATATCCACTTATTTAACTAAGTAGTGATATTAAAAACTTTAGAGGGCCAAACTAAAGCAATAAAAAGGAGACCTAATCATAGTTAATTTAACTAGGTAGTTTTATAAAGTATAGGGTCCATCTTATTCTTGCTCTGATAAGGGAAGACGTCGTTTTTCGGTGTCAAAGAGATTATGCTTATGAACGGCAATCTATATATTAGTACGTGAAGAGAAAACTTTGGATCCCTTTTTAAGGATATTGCGCGAACGGAGGAGTTTGACATTTGGCATAGTTTAAGTTTATATGTAGAAAAGGTGCAGAAAGCTAAAATCTTTGTCCAAATATCCTTGGTTCGACTTTGGACCAGTATAATCGTCTCTCATAAGAAATGCACGCAAAGTTCATTTTGATCGATTGCAGACATTTTTTCTTTTGCAGAATTAGATCAGAAATAATGGTAATACGAAACCGAGATTAATACCAAAAGAAAGGGAATTGAATAGAGACTCTTATTTTAGTCGTAGAATATAGTATTCGTGTAGAAATTACGAGAACTCGGGCAAACCCGGGCCCCCTGGCGACCAAGGCGATTGTTGAATCCGAGCTTATGCGTTTTCACATTAGAAGGGGATTTTATCTCCAAACCAAATTAACGGTAGGGACTCATGTCAGAAAAGAGGGCAATCAACCGAGATGCCAACAGTCGCTAACTGATTAATAAATAACAGGGATATAATTACGGCGATTTTACGGAATTTGTTTTGGAAATCAATCTACAAAATTAAAAATGACAATGAGTTGTATACAAAAATTAATGAAGCTAGAAGCTGTAATTGTCTTTTTTATTGTTATTAACATTAAAATTTTAAATTTCGTGGGTATCGAAGGGAATTAAGGCAAACAACATACCCTAATGACGTATTTGTACACGCTCTTTAGCTGACGTAATAGAACAAACTTCAAAAATATTTTATGCAATGATTATTTAGGTATACTCTTCGACAAAAGAGCCTACAGCACTAATAATAGCACTCATAACATAAATCATGAATGAATTATGGTCGAATTTCTACCACTGGGAGATCATAAGAATAAATAAACCAACATGTTACTACTCAACTACGGCATCCACATGTTAGTCTGGATTTCTTGAGCGTTGGTGTGCGAGGTTTCCATTATTTGATTTTTTGCTCCCTTATAGTAACTTCTGAGGTTTCTTCAACAAAGGAGAGGTATACATACCTTTTTAAATTACAACTATAGTTAGTAAATGCTTCAAGTTTATTTAATTGTCTTTAGTTTCGTAAAATTAAGCATTTTTACACATATATTTCTCGAGGGACCTCCCTAACCAGAATCGGGTCCGTGGGGCAGGAAGGGGTAGAGCGATGTTGTTAACTTCCATCGACTTCAGATATATTTCTTAAGAGACTTTATCAGTTCGTAAACCCGGAGCAGCATCTGGCGCAGGTTCCATGGGATGTTAAAACGAGGCTGTCCTGTGAGTGTGGATTTTGTGAATAAGCTTAAAAAAAGGACATATTCGATGTAAACTGTAGTTAAACCTTTATAGCAGCTCGAAACAAGATAAATATAGAGTTAACTTTTATTTTCTACAATTCCACCTGTTCTAATTGTTTTTATAGTTACTTATCTTTACCGCCCCGTTATGCCCCATACCCGGGGAAGAACGGGCCAAACGACATTTTTTTTTGTTTTTGAAAATAAAAATATAGGTCCTATGTTTTCTTACGATATCATTGTAATTTTGAGGTTACTAAACTACAATGTGTTCATAGAAAAATTTGCAGCTTTCTTAATTGACCCTTTTGTACTTTCAAAACGTATTTTCAACTTGGTACCCCATTCTCCCCTGGGTTTCCCCGCTGAAAACTTGACATTAGACAATTTTATTTTATTTTTATGGGATACGACTCACATTAATTTAATCAAGAATCTCTATGATATGATCAGTCGATACTGTCAAACTTAAGTAAATAATAACTTCATAATTCTTCAGACACGTAAGGAAACACCTCAACGTTTTCGGGTATGTTTCCAATAATCAAGCGATTGCTTAGATTCGAGTTTGTTTAATTTACTTTCACTCTATTTCCTTATTCTCATATACTGTATCGAAATGCATGCATGTATCGGGCAGAGCACCATTCGGTAGGGATTTTTACTCAACATGCAAACTTAAGGCAAGGTCTAACTAGCGCGGTTAAGTCAAAGCAATCAGGAAATAACGTTACATTGGAATATATATAACTCCACCATCATCAACTTACCGATAATGAAGAAACTTATCAATTTGACGTATTTTTTAAAAATTTAGTCTTGTATTTATTTCTTAAGAAACTCCTGAGTCAAATATGTAGATACGTTAGTTTGTTGATGGCCATTAGTTGATATTGACTTGGCTGTCGTATGATTGTTTAGATAGCAGTAATACTTGCCGCTGTATCGATAGGGAACGGAAAGCTATGTGAAGTGGTACAAAAAATTTATTTTAATCCCTTAGGGTATCGAATTTAACTTACGAATGTTTAAAAAAATATACATCTAGACTAAATTAACAATATTACGTCAAATTAAAGATTAATGTATTAAAATTCGATCTGTTAAGCAATGTTGCGAACATGTGGACTCGCCGATGAGGAGGTGCCGGAAACTTTCGAAGATTCCAGCAATTCATTGTTCACTAATGTTTTTGCAACAGCTTCTGCATTTTCGCCGAAGGATAAAGTGCAGGAGGAAAGGAATTCAGAATTCGCAGACGCATAAAAAATGAAGAAGAGCCGTCGGGTCATCCTCTCTCTAAATCCCAAGAAACCGGTCTTTCGTCCCTTTCTCTCTACGGATTACGTTCCTGAAATTAAAAGGCTCTCGAAATGGTGGGTCAAGAACTGTAAATTTTCATTTAAGGTAATATTATGCAAATTACGAATAAATGATTGGACCTCTGAATTTGAATGATTATATTATTCACTAATTAACATGGGAGCTTAATTAGTTGATGTTTGATTGCATATGACAGATTTAATCACCTTTGCTTGAGAAACCTTATGTGTATACGTGAAATTAAATGATTTTTATAGTTACGACTTTAACTAGGTACTTAGTTTTAACTAGTGTTTTAATTAGAGATACACAAAAATGTAAAATTATTTCACAATGGTGATAATTTGCTATGAGAATTTTTTGAACTGCAAGTTGATTTTTCAATATATATGATAAAAATAACATATAATACGTTTTTAAATAGAAACCTTTACTATCTAACGTCGCTTTTACACGATTATACTCTTACTCCGAGTTTGTGCTTTATTTAACTGTTTATATTTGCAAAATAACATCCCCATACTTCATTCCCATATCCATTCCACAATTTTTTATTTTCAGTAACAATTCCCGATTGAAAAATAACAAAATAATCCAGTGGAGCGCTCGTTGTTCATATTCCTTGCCTCACTCTTACAGACGGATTTTACTGTGTCAATGAAAATAAAAATAACTTAATTTTATCGATTTGTAACTCTATCACCCTCAAAAAACTATTGTATTTATAACACTCTATTTAGAGAATCCCTGGGGAATAATGAGACATGAGGCTGAAATAAGGAAAGTCCCTTTTATATCTGAATGTGGCGTTTCTCTTAACTATCTTTTATCATTTTTATCTTGTTTACCTCACGTTTTTTTATCAGAGCAAGAGGTCGTTGAACTTTGTGGTAATTAGTCATTGACAGCTAAGGAGATTATGGGCAAGACAAAATGGCTGATCCATGAGCATAAGAATTCGATATTTTTATCTTTCCCGAGGTAGATCCTAACTCTAATTTAGATGAAATTTTGTCTGATGTTAACATCTAATCTAGCACTCATTTAGGAGTCCTTTTGTGCATAAAGAGTTTATACGCAGTTTATAAAAAAGCTGTACGCTTTGAACAGTAATCCTACCGAACGTTATTAAAACTTTGAAACATACCCTTTCTCTTCTCCATGTTGCTGTGACGTGTAGATCGAAGAATCTTTCAGTTTAGGCTTCACGGAGGATGACAAGGAGCAAACAAGCGAGTTCATTAGAAGACATGTGTCTCGGGTTTACGAGTTTCGGGAATCTCGAGTCGTTTTCATGAACATGTATTGGAATCGAGTGAAAGCACTTTCATTTTCTCTTTGTTTTAATGACCGTTGAAGAAGTGCGTTGAAACGGCTGATCGCTTCTCTTCGATTGGGGTCGATGCTCCAGAAACGGCTTTGAACCCAAACACAGCTGAGGCTCCTCGATTTGTTTGTTCTGATTCCGCATGAAATACGAGCGGGAGCTATTCCTAATGTAAGGCATCGAATCTGAGTTCATCGAAAAGCTCTAACTTTTTCAATGAAAATTACATTGAGTTGTTGATAGACCGGAGTCAGGCATAGCTCCTCCTAAATGTACCAGTGGATTTAATGTATCAAGAAAATCAATGTTTCGAGGGGATTGATTCGTAAAAATGTTTAAACATGAAAATTTTAGAGTGAATCCAATCCCAAAATTTTTTCTATCGAACACATATTTACGCTGATTATGTTTTCCATAAAATAGTAATTTTTACTTGAATTAGGATTGAAGTGTAACTTCGAATCGCTGCGGTGCTGTCGCCGAGTAATTCCTGCCTGAAGCAAACGCAGGTCCTCATCTTGAAATAATGTTGTTGTTCTTGGTGGAGAGTGTGTGCTTACAATGCGAGGATGCAATCTCTGATACGTGACTGAGATATTCACAGATACTTCTGGCATTTCCATAATCATTTTGAAAAATAATTTTTCAAGTATGATAAAAAGAGATGTTTCAAGATGTTTAAAGTTCTCAAGTTATTTACGTTAGCGACTTACCCATTGTATGATATTCACTATTTTACTTCTCTATTGATTTGACTATTCGCAGTTGTTCTTAAGATTCGATGATGGGCTCTCGGATGTGGGTACCGCGTTCAGCTTTGATGAAAGTGGTGCCGGGTTCGATTCTCGGATGGAGCCCACGTGCGAAATTACCTAAGCGGTCGAAACACTATTAACAACACCACTACAACTATTATTCAATCAAATCCCATTGTATACCGTAATCTGATAAATTATTTGATTCCCGAGAATTATTTTATCATTCGTGTGCATAAAATTCATAGCGATCGAAAGAATGGAATAAAGAAGAACGTAAAGTTTCCGATTTTAAGAATTTCTGAGCAGTGACATTATCTTTTTAAACATTCTGAGCCATGTGAACAGTCGGTGGTACGAAAGCACATATTGCATCATGAAAGGGCAATAACTTAATAACCGCAAGAGATATAAACACGGCCTATTCAGTAACACAATAATTATTTCATATATCGATAATATTCATGTCCTCCGTAAAATCTGGGCAAATTATTTCGATATTCCTTTAATCTTGAAAAGACCTTTTTTCAGAATTAATCGTAATTGATGTTGGCAATATATTCCTTATTCTAAGAGGAATAACAAGATCGTTAAATTGAAAGATTTCATATCGACGAAAGATTGTTAAGCTTATCGCAAACATGGGAGATATATTTATAATCTTAATCTTTTGCAATGAGAAAAATTTTATCTAAATCTCAGATAAACTTTAGAGATATATTGCTAATTGATCACACTTTGATTGATCATGGATTCTAAATTATGGTGGTAATTACTTAATAAGTAAAACAGCACTAATAACTCTGTTTGACTATGGCGTGATATATATAAATAAAAAAATATGAAATTTTAAGCTGTCTCTTTCAAAAATCGAAATTTGGTCTTGAGTAACCTTTCGTATTTTATTACCAGCTCAAAAATATGAAATCAGATGTAAAAATCAGATATTCAATTGTCGTCTGCGGATTATATTTGTGTAATGCATGCATGTTCTGAAAAAGTCTCTCTTTAGACTGAAAATGAATTTTTCAAACTCAACGCGTTCCGCATATAAGAGTTTTCCTTTGGTGTTACTTCACGGATAGAATCTTTCCGAACGTGAATGGCTTTCGCAATCCAAGAAAAAGAATTACCATAATAATGCGCCGTAGACGATGAAAACAGTTTCCCGGGTAACAATGGAGCACCGAAATCGCGCGTTTTTAGAAAGTGAAATTGAAGGGAAGCACGGATGGACTCCTGCAATCGTCTCGTGAGTCACGGAATGTGTCACTGTTTTTTATGTTTACCCAGACGTAGAAAAAGCGACCAAGGACACGGGGACAAGCATATGCGATTCGCTTCATCCTTTCTTGCGTTGTTTTGATACAAGAACCGTACTTCCCGTTTGCGATTAGACGCCACTACGGGGTTGTTGCTTCAAATTCGACATTAAGTAACCTCTTGAAGAAGACCGGAGAATCCACTAGCGTCGTTGCACAATGACATTGGAGCAGCGCGGCTAACTGCGTTTGATGACAAATATTTAGATTATTAGATTATTGATTTAGGATATTGGTTAGATTATTTGCCGATGATACCCTGATATACAGAGAGATTTTGACAGAAAACGATTGTAATGTGCTTCAAGACGACCTGGACGTAATATCAGGATGGTGTAAAGATTGGCAGCTGGATTTAAATATAAACTAGCGGAAGTGCCCGTTGAAATTCAACGGGGATAATAAGTAAACATATATGAAGTTATACTCTCTCACGATTTTAGCAGCTAATGGTTGACCGGTAGAAGACCCTCTCAGCCTTTAGGTGGATGACTTTATGGTTTGTATATTGGTTCGCATTAAAGATTTTATCTAGGAAAATGGATTGAGAATGAAATTTATGATGTTTGGATAGTATATAAGTATACATATACTTGTAGGTATTTCATTTGTATGCATTCAATATAAATGAGTATACAGTTACAATGGCTCTTATACGATTGCAGAAAGCCAAGAAGTTTTATAAACCTTTAATGATAGATTCCAACACTACATGCCTCTCATTTCTCCCATTCTACAGAACCGTACATTACTTATGAGACAATATTTAAATTCACTAATGTTTAAATCTTCTGTACGCGTACTTAGTGTCATTTTGGAAAATATCCAAAGCTTATATGTGCGTAAAGCACACACACACTATCGTCATAAAAGGTTGCAATAATACTAACTAAGGTACGTAACCTAACGAACGTACTGGTAGAAGGTCTAACATACTAAAATATTGAAATTTTGATGGCCAGTTTTCAAAATCACGGTTATATCTTAGTGAAACACTTCAATTAAAAACATAGGTAAATTACATTATGCATTCATGATTAATTGTACTAATAAATAAGTTAATGACAATACTCGTATGTATGTTATTAACTATGTCCAATTCGTCTATGTTGACGTAAAACTGAGTTCTGCTTATACTTCATCAGTAATCAATGCAATAATTTTATCTTTATTAACTTTAATCGGCAGTTCTAAACTATATAAATTCATTTCACTTCCAATGTATAACTAATTATAACACTTTTGAAGTATCTGAATCATAAAAAAGACTTCGCAGCACCTAACGTCTGTGTAATGATTTACAATAAAGAAAAAGGCAATGTCGCGAGAAATCTGTTTAAAGGAAATAGACAAATTTATTCAAAATATTTTGAGGATTTTCAACCGAAAAAAGCACTAACAATCTTATTTTTCAGCGATAAACCAACTGAGGCGAGAGGCTAGCTCTTTAAATTTCCGCCATAAAGTTTGTTTACATCCATGATGCATTGCGGAGAAAGTTACTTTTAAGAGTTAAATACCAATTAAGGCTTAAGTATCGACAAAAATACGTTTTTTTAGAGTTTACGTGAAGATTACAGTCAAGGTCGACTCTAAATATATGTTATAATACCGGATCTAAGTTTAGAAAATCAGTTTTAACTTAAATATAAATCAATACTATGTAATTGATAGTGACAATAAGTCATAATTACTATCGTATTGATATATTTTTAATTATTTACATTCTCCAAATAATTAGCTGGGCCCGCGCAAATATTTGCGCACATAGAAATTAAAGATTTGACAACACTTCATAAAAAGTACATAGTTCTTAATCAACTTTCCACTAGTGTTATTTTAGGTACCGGAAACTAACATACATCTTATTAGACGTCCATTGACAATATTTTAAATTTATACTGTTCCAGGGGTAAGAAGCCAAGCTACAGTAAATTTCCTTCCATAAGGAATATATAGGTAAGGTAGGACGTGAATTGAGGGAGTTACAGGTGAGATTTCAGCTTGAAATCGTACGCATAATTACAGATGGTCATTTTGTACTGACCTAGATATCTAGAGATATTTCTGAAATGCCCAGGTTTCGATGCCAGGATGGACCTGATTCTCCCATGAGGAATACATGGGAGAAATATTAAAAGTAATTCTTTACTTCTAATCGATGAGATGCACGACTATGCACCATGATGATGATCAATTTCTTGCATTTTTACTTAAAATTTTACCTTTAGCTCGCAATAAGTAAGTATACCTTACTTGTAGTAACATAGTTGATCGTTATCATACAAAAAAAGTTATTTTTCGTAGTAGTTTATATTACTACAAACATTAAGATACTTCATTGATCAACTTATTACTAAAATAATCATAAAGTAATAATTTTGGGTGTAACAATGCAAAGAATTCCAAAACTGAATTTACAATTGTGGAAACTAAAATAAATGTATATTATTTATTAAGCTTTTCGGTACTTCAGACGAAAACGTTTCCTCAGGAGGGTTTAGTTTAAATCAGTCAAAGTATACCTAGTTCTTTTCTTCCGAATGCATTAATTAATAATAATATATAAACAGACACATTAATGTAATTATTGATGACCGATTCCATTTCACAAAAAGTAATCACTTTCAGTCAATCTATGAAAATTGTCATCGGGCCACCTAATTCAATTGCTTCCCATGTGGTTTCACTTCAATTAAGTACCAATTTAAAATATTCACTCGTCTTCGCGAAACGCAATCACTGTGAAAATGACGTCTGAATGGTTCACTACTGCCTAGTAAAAGTTTCTCGTAAATTAAATAGTTAAAAGCAGGTCAGTTGCTGAAAATAAAAAAAAATAATGCTGTGACATCGTCAGCAGGTAATTGTCTCGGAGAGGAACACTAGTGTAAAAACCATGGCTTTTAAACCAATAACAGTAGGATATTAATTTATGCAGTAGGATTTTGTGCTTGTAATTTAAATGGAAACGAATTATGGGTTCCGGATTTCGATCCTCCGGAAATGAAACTATTAAGATCACATTAGGATAAGAAGACATTTTAAGAAAGGCACAAAGAGATAACGGAAACGATGATTATATAGAAATAAATTCTACATGCCCCTAAAAACCAACAACAATTTTTTTCGCGGAAAGTAAGTGAGTTGTGTAGCTAACTTTTACCCCAATACTAAAATGTGTAACATAAACACGGAAAACCATCTAATAACACAAACTCAATCACAATGCCAAAACAGAAACGAAAATTAAACAGCTCACGATAAGATAGTAAATTTATATGGAGTGAAAGCAATCAAAATTGCCACAAATGAATCACTTTTTGTATTCTGCATATAACAAAACATAAAATTGCTTTACCTTTTTGGACAGGTATGCGATGTTAGCGATTTGCTACATTGATCACTGGATGTTCTACTCCTGTGAGAACCCGAGCATCGAATCAAGAGAAATCTTTACGATCTTCACTGACTACATTTTTGTCTATCTCTAAATATTTATCGTTGATAATATATTAGATTTAATACTTAATTCAGAAGATTATATCAAAAACATCCGCAACGTACCTGTTTATTTATATGTATTCAGTTGAATTGATCGAGAGAAAGCAATTATAAGAAGCACAATACTAATAATACTGTTTTATTTCACGGAAACACTGTTAAAAATTACGTTGATATAAACAAAGTTCGGTTGCTACAGAGAAATAAACAAAATTTGAATTTTTTAAAATTTTGGTATATTTTTCGCAAGATTTTTCGGAGGATATTGTTTTTATCTGCAAATGTTTATAATATAATTATATATATAAATGTATAAATATAATTTCTTCTATTGTATATCTAATATAGTGTATCTCTTATTTTCAGCATTAGTTTTAACTCATCATTTATTCTATATGTCTTCCTATGGATAAACTCATGAGCTCAAAATGAAAAATCTGATGTGGCCAACTCATGACTTTCTCCGTATTTATTGAAAACATAAGCCTATGCCGGTAATATATAAATAACTCCAAAAGAATGAGTGTTACAGGAAAATGTTTCATACAAGCTTTGTAGTAAAAAACATTATCTACAACTTTGGTACATAATTGTATATACCTACATTGCATTTTGACAGACATAAGTATGAAAAACTTCAATTTATGGGTAAACAACAACTTCCGGTTAACCATTATTCAAGAATAACTCCTAAACAATCAGTGTTACGAAAAAATGTTTCATACAAAAGTTGTAGTAAAATACATTATCAATAAGTTTTGTTCACAATTTTATATACCTACATTGCATTTTTACAGAGATATGTATGAAAAGCTTCCATTTCTGGATTAACAACAACTTCCGGTTAACCATTATTTGGGAATAACTCCTAAACAATCAGTGTTACGAAAAAATGTTTTCTACAAAAGTTGTAGTAAAATACATTATATACAACTTTTGTGTGTAAATGTATATACCTATATTGCATTCTTACAGAGATATTTAAGAAACAAAATGTTGTTCCGGATAAACCGTAACTTCCGGTTTATCGATAATCTCCAAAAACTAATCAACTCTTGGCATTGTTAGGAAAATTCTAAATATGAATTTTGAAAATGATCGGATAATTACTTTTTAAGAAAGAGCGCCCACAAACTTTTTAACCACAGACAGACAGACAGACAGACAGACATGTTCGGGAAAATAGCTAAACATGCTCTATGGGCCCCAAAACATCTATTTCCGTCGAAATCTGGAGGTCTTCTCTGTACTACGTATAGGGAGAAAGTAAAAATTGCTTAGGTCGTCATGGAGATGAGTTGTTTACAACATCAAAATATTGATAAAATATTGGTGCATTTTATCAAAATGTTTACAATTTCGAATCGTAAACGATATTCTACGACTGAAATAAGAATCTCCATTCAATTTCCTTTCTTTTGGTACTTGTCTCGACTTTGTACGACTTGTGTTACTAATTTAATTTTGAGAAAGAAACAAAGCCTGCAAGCGATAAAAGTGAAGTTTACGTGTATTCCTTATGGAACCGTATTATGGACTCCTGGGTTCGAACCCGGGCTTTCTTAGTAATGGGAATAGTTTTCCTAGGGGTTTCTAACTCGTAGAAACACAATGCAGTTTGTTTCGAATCTCTAAGTCAAACCGTTTCTGAAATAAAGGGGGGACGGACGGACAGACGGACGGACGGACGGACGGACGGACGGACGGACACTTCGGAAATTATATATAAAGATAAATGCGTTGCCATGAGTTTTACGCGCTCCACAAACATAATTCCCACGCAGTACCAAATCTCAGGTCATCCATTAGAGTTAGTTCACGACAACAAATACCTAGGAGTCACGTTTAGCAGTAACTTATCTTTTAAAGAACATATTCGAGATGCGATAGGAAAAGCGAATAGAATGCAAAGATTAACTGGTAGAACGTTGAGAGGATGCTCATCGAGAGTCAAAGAAATAGCTTACTTTTCTCTTATTCGTCCGAGTCTTGAATACTGCTGTGAGGTTTGGGACCCACACGAAGTAGGTTTAGTCTCAGATTTAGAGATGGTCCAGCGTAGAGCAGCCCGATTCGTTTGCGGGGATTTCAGGTTTGATAGCAGCGTTACGGCAATGATAGAGTCCCTCAGTTGGAATTCACTACAGATGAGAAGATCTGAATATCGACGGAAACTTTTCGAGAAGTTCAATCTTTCAGAATTTATAGACGAAGTAAGTGAAATATTAGTGCCAGTAAGGAGCGAACGCGATCTCCGAGAGGCATCGACGAAGCGTTATAGGGAAGTTATCACAAGGACGGATAATTACTTTTGGTCGTTTTTTCCCCAAGCTATTAGAGATGCTAATAGGTAGGAATGAATAATGGTGGTGTATTACACCCCCTGCCAAACGCCTCTGGCGGCTCGCGGGGTATATATCTAAAATCTAAATCTAAATCTAAATTGCGGAAAAGCGATGCGTGGATAAGTAAGTTTGTAGGTTTGCAAATGCTGGTTTTGCAAACTCACCACCGGAAACCGTGCGAATTGACAAAAGGTTTTGTTTGTAGTTTGAAGATTTAACTCGTTTTTGTGTTTAAATCTCAAGGAAATCGAGATAATCGCAATGAATTTCGGCGTAAACTGATATGGAGATACTTTATACTAAGATGGGAGTACTAATTATCAAATAACATACCTTTAGTCTGATTAATAATATCATGGGTTGGGTGGATTCACTTTTACATGCCTGCACACATAGGAATGGTATTTAAATTGTTTATTAGTATACGTTTCCTATCTTTACACATTATTCCCCCTTCCGCGCATCCCATTTGCAGTCTTCCATCTGCCTTTAACATTTCAGTCATATTGCTTCACTCTCTCGGCATGACTAAGCCAATCGTGGAAACTACATTTTATAATTATATGGAAAGCTTTGCTGCAGTTTGAAAAAACTGTTCAAAAGGACATAATGTACAGTAACTCACGAATGACAACAAATATGAAAAAAACCTATCAATAAAGTGCTCTATTACACAGGTCGGTGAGTCATAAATGGAGGTTAAGGTCAGCCAAGTATGTTTTCTTAGAAACACGTGTCGTTCAATCATTAACCGAGGCTCTCGATGCGGGTCTGCGATGCTCTATGGAAATACTAGCGGCTCTGCTGGAATCGAAAAATTCATTATTTGAGGAGTCGAATGCTTCTGCGTCTTTGGGTATTTTCTGCATTAGTTTTTTTGTCTGTATAGAATTACCGTATGATATAGAGTTTGAAATTAGTATGTTTCATCTTGAAATATTGTACGGATAATTGTATTAAAGTTGGATAAGAGGGGTTTATTGAAAAGCGTGCTTTGCTATCTCAAGCCTTGTATCCTTCAAGCGGTACTTGAATAATTCGTTAATTTACGAGGAATGCCCTCGATGAGTTTGGAGTCCATCGACAAGTGAGGATTAGAAAGCGGAGGAGTCAAAGCAATGCCATTGGCTCATAGGGGAAGAGCAAAAGGGTTTCGTGTGCTCAATTTTCGAAGGACTCTTTCTAGGGAATATACTTTTATTTTAGTAATTAATCAGTCGGTGCAAATGACTAATAATTAAAGCGTTATCGAAAGAGGAGATTGAATTGAAATCTTGGAAGACACTCTTACTATCCGACTCCGCATTCATCTATTTTTTCATGTAGGTAGCACGTTCTGCGTGGTTGATTACTAAATATTCGTGGTATTTTTATTACTGATACAACATCCATATGAATAGTACATTTCTCATTTGGTACAGGATTAAGAAAACTGTGTCCTTAATTTACTTGCGTCATTCTTGATCATGGCTGTGACGACATGAAAGCTACTCAAGTATGAGAGAATGATCGCACTAATTAAGGTCTTTGTAGAATAGCAAGAAAAGTGTTATTCATATTAATTGTGCTTCACGCCAAGTAAAATGTTGCACTTATAATGTTCTTAGGGAAGATGAGGTACCAATTGCATTTGCCTTAATACTCTACAGTTAGACAGGCATTTTATGCCGGAAACTTGCAATCGTTTTCCTGCACCTCAAGATTTAGCGATAAAAATTGTGAACATACTTTACGGCGGAATGATTTTAGCGGTTATCCATGCATTTTGAGCTGTTTTTGTAATTTTTATGGCGTAAGAAATGATTTGCGCAAATATGGACTTCCGAGGTAGCGAAGAAATTACAAGGAAAACCTTTTAATTTCGGAATATTCTCAAAAAGAGAGGCTTTTCAAGCCGAAAAGGTGATTCTTTTCAACGAAACAATATTGCGAGCCGCACGACATTTTAGTAACTATCTTCGTACTACAATATTCACACATTTTCTCCTATTTTCTGGCCCCAATTTTGATCCCTCATTTCGTTAATCATCAATTATGATGCTATGGATTATCGTTCGCGTTCCCTTTTTCCATTCAGCTCTACCTCTAAGTCACGAAAAAGCGACTCCATTTCGCCCGGTGAATAGAAGTGGACCGACGACTGTTTTTTTATCAGTTTTAAGGCCTGCACACACCGGCGCGGAACGCGAAGCGGGACGCGGGAGCAAAATTCGCGCGGGATTTTGTTTGAGTGGCGGGAAACCGTAGCGCGCACACCGATGCGAATCCCGCACGGCGGTACGCGGGACTGCTGCGAATTTTTCTCGGTTCGCTGTAAGCACGAAATTCCGCATCCCGCGACTCTGGTCCGGAATCTGAAAACATTGAGAAATGTTGACCACGAGGTAGCCCATATAAGTATTTGAGTAGTATTTTACGGTCTTTAGCCTAGAGATTCCTTGTATAAAAACAAGCAGTAAAAAATTCGAGATACGGAACAAAATTGGAGCGGAATATGGAACATCTTGTGATTATTTCACATCATTCCTTATAATAACATCATAGATAATTTTGTGAGTCGCACAAAAATAAAATATCCTCTGACACTTATTTTTTCAATGTTTTCGATCAGTGGGAATGATGGCTGGCGTTTGTAGAGAAAGATAAAAAGAATAAAGAAAAAGATAAATAGTACATTTTATCCTTTAAGGAATGTCTCACAAGCTTTGTGAAGAATGGATTCCTTGTCTGCTGATTTGCTGTCAGCGAAGACTAAGTTTCGAGACAAAGTATTTATTGATGTAATCAATTTTCAAGGTTTCTGAATAAGTTACTTTGTTTCTATACAACAACTCTGCCACGATTCGATCAAACTACACGGCCAAACTCCTCACTTTAAAGAAATCAAAAGGAAAGAAGGCTGAGAATAATTTATTACGAAACTTGTACAAGTCCACAAAAATAGTTACAAACATTGACCGGTTTCGGCAAGTGGTTATGCCATCATCAGAATACAGAATGAAGCTTGAACAAAGAGTTTAAAACTAAGCTAGGGAGGGGAAGGGCTGAGGTTTACCTTAATAGAAATTATTCCTCAAGAATAGAAGTAAAGCACGTCGTCATGGTTAATTGCTAGTCGTTCACCGGGAGGAATTGGATCACGGATATTGGTGTGCTCCTTCCGAATATCGTTTTGTATTAGGTTTAAAGTTTCATAAAAACTTTCACTTCTCATACGAAAGCAAATTTTAAATCTTTTCTCGATCTGCCGTAACTTTGGCATGAGTGTGTAAAATTCTCCCTTTGTTTCCCGCTCTTCATTTATTTCGTGTACCCATCTTCTTTTCCTGAGCAAATATTTAAAAATTTATCGAGTTATACATAAGTTTCAACAGTTGTTTTTGTTTCAATAATTATTTTTTGGATAAGTATATGCCTTTTGTGACTAAAACTGTCCTTCTAGCCTCAATATACCGCTTATATGCCTCTGTATAGGGCAGAGATGACTCCTATGGGACCAGAATAGGACAGGAGGCGAATTAATTTAAAATGAAGCTTTTTGTAACTCCTTCCGTCCTCGTCTATTCCTTCCCCTCATGGCACCTATTTATTACATTTAATAGCTTATACGTTTTATAAATATTTTCGAGTAATGCATGACCCTACTTAAAGATGATGAGATTGTTGCTCTTGATAGTGAAGGAAAGAACACCGATACTTGTTGGGAGAATGAAATTCTTCGAATTTTCGAGGAATTATCTAAAAAACCAATGGAATGGAATAGAACTTCATTGTCAAGTTGAAGATAAACAGAAAATTCAAAGGTTTCTTGTCAATTCTTCGACTATTCAAAGATTATCATCTTTCCAACCAGTATTGATGTTCCTTCATTTACTCCCAAGAACATTTATCTCATCAACTTTAAAGTGGGCCAGGATTTAGTCAAATATATAGTAGTTTCATTCATACAACAAATAGAATATTAAATGTAATAAATAGGTGCGTGACAGCTCTGCTTTGCTACCGCTACGAGCCACCAAGTAAAGGAATAGACGAGAACGGAAAGATATACAAAAAAACTTCTATTTAATTAAGTCTAAATTAATTTGCCTCCTATTCTGGCACTATAGGAGGCACCTCTGCCCTATACAGAAGCATATAGGTGGCATATTGAGGCTTTAGTGACAGTTTTCGTCCCAAAGGACATATCTCTATCCAAAAGAAGATTCATTTTAATCGAAATAGAATTTTTTTGCAATTTAAACGTTTCTTGCCGAAATTTCGAAACTTCGACGTAAAAATTCTCACAAAAGATAGTATTTGATTTGGAAAGAAAATTACATATATGAAATGTGGATGTTTCACTATTGCCGAGTGTTTCATTTCTGTGATAAAAACAGACTAAACGACCCACCCAGCTGTCTAACCGACATCCGTAAGATTTCTATATATTTTGCGTATTTTGACGAATTTTGGAAAACTGAGAATCCATTTTCCTTGTTTCGATCATACTAAATCGTTCATATTAAGCAACAACCAAGTATATATACTTCTTTGCCATTCAATCACTTCGGAAACATTGAGAAACCATTAGGAAAAAATGCAAAAACTTGACATTTTTCACAAAAATTAAAAATTTGACAAAACCTCGCAGCCTCAAGATATAACCCGATCGAGTTGAAATTTTTTATATATTATAGGGACCACAACCACAAACTTTAAGCACTAGCCGTTGACGGATTTTGAAAAAAGGTTTTTTCCTTTCCTCCCTAGTGTACAGACAATACACACGCACTACTGCTCCTGCGAATGTTTCGCGTTGGTCTGTCTTAACGAAAGTTCGCCCTCCTGGCGTTTCCCGCGCGAATTTCGCACCTACGTCCCGCATTCGCTTCCCGCGCCGGTGTGTGCAGGCCTTTATTATATTTTCGTGGATTCGCATTTGAGCACCTTTCAGGTCACTTAATGGAATCCCTCCGAAATATACAGTTCTCTCAACAAAGGAATTTGATGGAAATAACAGCATTGGAGAAGAACGTCCGGTCGTCGTCAACAGTTGCCTAACGGATTCCGTATCTTATTTGGCAGCTGATTCGGAAGGGAAAGTGAACATTTTCTCATACTGTTTATTTACGAACGAACACTTTACGAAACTTCCTCAGGAAAGAGTCTTATCGATTTCTTCCGCTGATAGGAAAATGTTTTGAAAGGAGAGTGGTTTTAATCTATTTCATCTCTGCACAAAAGGATTATTAAATGAAGGAAATAATACCTTTAATCCCATTCTATTATGGTTTTATAATTATATCTTTATTAATACAAATACAGAATTGGAGAAGGCAATCTGAGCGATCGATATTGAGTGTTAATATAAACTTAACATAGATTTTTGAGGACCTATTTCTTTGGTAGCATTACGAAGCTATCTGAAAATTATGTAAAAAGTATGAGTTGATGATGCAGAAATGATTACCTTACACATTATATGTGGGTTATGTTGTATAAATAGTACGAGGTAAAGCTTATGCTTAAATCAAACAACTCTTTGGGAAAGGAAATTAGATTTTTCCGTGAAAAAGGGGAATTTGGCAAAGCTGTACTTCTTCCTCCTCCCTTTTTAATGTGTGAGGAAATCTGAAGGAAATGGAGAATAGATTGAAATTTGAGATGGAAAGAAATTTGATACGTTAGCAGTGAGGACAACAAGGCAGACAGTGGACAAAGATGTTTTATGTAATTCCAATTGGGGTTTAAAATACTAAAGGTGCAGCAAATTATCTAGCAAGGGAGTTCGAGTTGGAAACAAACCTCGGAAAATTTATAGTTATGAGATTTGCCAAAGTAAATTAAGCTTAGTTGACAACCTGGTTTGGTGGAGAACGGTGAATTAATTCTCTTATTCGGTTGTTTCCTGGAAAGAGGGACTACAGATGAGGTTAGAAGAAGAAAAGAAATAGCCGAAGAAGGTTTCATCCAGCGAAAGAAAATGAAGACAATAGTAAAAGAATTAGGAAAAGATCAGATCATCATTGTGGTGGAGTGGATGTTTGATGTGGACGAAATTATAACATCAGAATAGTAAAGGCCTTCGAGACGTAAGTGAGCCGAGGAATAAAAAAGTAAGTTGGGCCGATAGAAAAACAGCAGAGGAAGGACCGGAGAGGAGATGGTTTTATTTGATACAATTAAGCGACGGCAGAGGAAATGAGTGGGTCAAAATGTGACAGAAAAAACTTAAATAGGTTACTAAGGATTGGATGCCAGAGAAGAGACGGAGTCACAAGATGTTGTTGAAGGATATGTCAGGCGAAATTTCCAGTTATCGAGAAATTAAGGAAAGTCCGTTAAATAAAGGGTGTTAAAGGGAACCTCAGAAACATTAGGACATCCATTTCCATTGTTTAACTTAAAACAGTTTAGATAATTTGAGAAATCAATATTATATATTATATGGTTTGGTGTGGGCTTTACACGTACTCCAAATACATTTCTCGTGTTTTAATATAATTAACATTTTAATCGTAGAAATTCTGCATCCATGGGTCGACTTGTACGCCAATATTTAGGCAATCGCAGGCGTGGAGTCAGATTTCGTTTTTTGAGGTTTGATTCTTCGAAAAGGCTGCAAGCAGGAGAAAAGTCGATCTCCTTTATTAATCCTTTGTTCGGCCAAACGACATTGGAAGGGGAGATGCCATTCATCGCGTGAAGAAAACGCAGGGACGATGAAAACTGGAAGACCTCATCTTCTCGTTTCCTTCCTTCGAATCCTCTTTCCACACACTCTCTATTTAACTTCCGATATTAACACTTTCCTATTTTCTTCTCTTAAACAAATTGAGGCTTTGAGGTCTTGTCGGTCGAGTGCCATTTCTGATAAAGCTTTGTCCTCCATCATTCTATGGTTGCTGTAATTAGCATTGCTGTAACTAGTTCATTAGCAATCGAACTATATTTACCTCCAGAAAACATCGATTTAAAATTTAAAAGCGCACTCCATTAAATTATAAGATTAGTATAATCTTACTCACAAAGATACTACGAAATTTTGGGGTTGGATAATGTTCTCATAAAGGTTCGATTTTGATTTAGATATATACCCCGCGAGCCGCCAGAGGCTTATGGTAGGGGGTGTAATACACCACCAGTATTCATTCATCCCTATTAGCATCTCTAATAGTCTGGGGAAAAAACGACCAAAAGTAATTATCCGTCCTTGCGATTACTTCCCTAAAACGCTTCGTCGATGCCTCTCTCGTTCGCTCCTTACTGGCACCAACATTTCACTTACTTCGTCTATAAATTCTGAACGAATGAACTTTTCGAAAAGTTTCCGACGATATTCATATCTTCTCATCTGTAGTGAATTCCAACCGAGGGACTCTATCATTGCCGTAACGCTGCTATCAAACCTGAAATCCCCGCAGACGAATCGGGCTGCTCTACGCTGGACCATCTCTAAATCTGAGACTAATCGAATATGTTCTTTAAAAGATAAGTTACTGCTAAACGTGACTCCTAGGTATTTGTTGTCGTGCACCAACTCTAAAGGAAGCCTTGAAATTTGGTACTGCGCGGATTATTCAAGTCTTGACTGCTGTCAGAGACAGGTTCATCAGAAGTGAACTATTTATTCTTTACTTATTACTTTACTCATTATAACTTGAATATGTGCGATTTTATTTATAAATATAATATATAAACACCTCCACCAGATAATAAATCTACTAGTAATGATTCTGTTATAATAATAGTAATGATAAGCAATCCTTGGCTGCCCAACTCCTCATGAAGATGCGACCATATCTACTCAGAAAATTCCCTTCTTCTCACTCATTTTCAGACAATCGTGGTGCAGACATTAGCAGCCTCTAAGATGGATTAGCGATGTTGCACTGTCTCATTAGCGGAGAGTGCGTATCCCTTTTCTCTCCCGTCCTTTGTTTTGCGAGCGATTCCTCGGAGTGGAAGACTGCGTTTCCCTGGGAAAAGAGCCTTTCGACCGCATTTAAAGCTGCTGCATCCTCTTTTCTGCTTTCACTTTCATTTCCTAAGAATCGTACTAAGCTTTCCTGAGATAGTTCGGACATTTTGTGGCTTCGAGGCGCTGAAATTTCGGCACTCTGTTCATTAATTCGACCGCCCCAGTTCTCGTGTTAGAGGAAGTCGCCGGTTTCATAACTCTCAGCCATCGGCGATCCTTTTTTCTGATGGAAAATATTTTGGTTTCGGTCGAATCGTTCTCGGATTAATTTGAACGTCGAAATGATGTTGAATCTGTACGATTTTGGAGGTAGGAAGGAGAAGAAAGGAGAAAGAAAGTTGTATTTCCGTCAATGGTCACCCTTTTTCATCCACCACATGCTCCCGTGACGTGTTGCATTTTCATTCCGTGAACAGGAAATGGGCCGAAGGTAGCAAAGTAAGTAATGCTGCGAAATCGATCATATTTTTGGAACTAAGTTCATTTTTTAAATTTATAGTTCAGTAAGAATGTTCTTTGTAATTTCTATAAGTTCAGGTTGAACCTGGACTTTTCCACCATTATCTACAAAAGCAATTTAGTGAGGTATGAGGCTTGAACATGAGGAGTGAGGTCCTTCTCTCTTTGAGTAGACGACGTAAATCACTTACCATAACATTCAGTGATTCAGTTATGCAATTAGATAGCATAATTCGTATCTAGTTAGCTTTTGTATTATCAGATCCACTTTTCTTTATCTTGTACCGAAATTTAAATTGTAAAACAGGGGTTATGAATGATTTTTCTTTCGAATTAGAATATTTTATGCAAGGTCGTAAGAGATCCAAAAAGCCGTTTTCCCTCTCATGGGAGTGGTCTCAAGGCACGGTTGTGGATCTCAAAACCCTTAAAGCGATCACATGCATTCATTAATTTTACCTAGCCGTTCTTTTTTAAACATCAAATAGCCTAAATTAATCAATATAATTAAAAATAAAGATATTCAAAATATAAATAGGGTTGTATCAAATATTTTACTTTACCTGTGTCTTTCAAACACCTTGGCATTTCGGTAAGCCTTTTACGAAACATGGCTCGGATCCGATAGATGACGCAATTTGGCAGAAAATAAGAGTTTTTCTTCCGAATAACTCAATTCCATTCATCACTTTCATTTTTGAAATAATAACGACCTGGATTTGAGTTGCGAAATGAGATGGCGAAATCCGGCTTAGTCGGAAATCTTTTCCTTATTAAAGGCATCCATTTCCATTCAAACTAATATCTTTCGTCCGTGAGTAACGCGAATGCATCACCGCCGCTACTTTTCCTTCGCAAGTCCACGTGCCTTTATTCGCCTGTCCTTTTTTATTTTATCATCCTCATTTAATTTGAAAAGTATTTTCCGACTCTTGAGGAGCCGTTGCGGAAACTGCATTGAGAGATAATGTAAACAAAGAATTTGGATGTACATTTATTATTTTTAATTTAGTTCACTGACCAATCGACCTAATATTGGTGACTACAGCGCAGACGTAAAGATGGCCAACACATGCGCCGAAAGCAGAAATAACCTGTCTTCTAGAATCTCGGTATTGGCAACATGATAATCATTCTGCCATCGAAGTCGACTTTAGATGTGAAAAAAGTCAAAAGTTAGTAAATACTGCCTATACATAGAAACATATGAATCTTTGAGTAGAATTTAAAGAGGATAGAGAGTGGACAGGATAGATTAATAAATTCAATCGAAGAATCCTTAACTTGGTGGAACTCCGTAATCGGTATCATAAAAACATATTTAACAGGATAGATTAACGTGACAGCGGGTGTAAATTAAACGCCTACTTTAATTTATGCTAAAAATATTGTCCTCTTTAGTTTTTTTAGGTAATGTGAACACATTGTTTTTTGGTGACCGATCGGCTACTTCCCAATGTTGCTGTCATCAAGTTACATATTCTATTCATCGTTACACAAGAAATTTCAGCATTTTGTAGAGATACAAAAAATAATATGTACTTGCCTAGAGAAGAAAAAACAGTTGTAACATTATATTAAAGAAAATTTAGGGACCGAGGAAAAAATATTTGAATGAAATTGCTAAAACAATTTAACAATATATGTAAAATATTATCACTAATCACTAATATATTAATCACCATTATAAAATGTAACGTTATTAATTATCAGGAAAGCTATTTTTCCGTTTGACGAAAAACAACACATTCCTCATTGGGTGGGAGACTGATTTCAAGATATAAAGAGTGGTTGAGGGCTCATTGAGTTCTCGAGTCGGAGCACTCACTTCTGACTCCATTACTTTCGAGAGCAGAAAATGCATCTTTTAATACTTTACTTGGGTTCATCTTTTTTTCCTGCGATCAGAGAATTATGCGGAGACAATTCAAATGAGGGGCATTAAAATAGTATATTCAACTGTTGAGTGAAACTTCTCCAAAACCTAGAAGCTCTCATTATCCGTCCTCGACGCCTCTAAAATTGCTTTTGGAATCATTTAAGCCCAATTACCTTAGTTTTGCTAACCTATCCTAAGAAAAGGCAGATTTTTTCTCAAATGTACGTCAATATCTCAGTGATTCTCCTCATCCAGATGACCCTGTATTATATACACCAAAAAGTTAAGAAAATATGGTTGAAATATGGAACGAATTGAGGCATTAAATCCAAGCGGCTGACCTAATATTTTCTATCACATATCAGTCTTAGATGAATGAGTTTTTATATTAATTTTTTTCCTTTTCTTCCTCTTATTCTGCAGAGCGGACGGAGTAGCATAGCGGAGGGGGATCGTATGGATCCCATAGACACTTTCATAAACATACTTCTCTGAATTTATTCAGCAACCGCGATTTGTATTTGAATATATGCTGAGGAATTCCAGCCAACATTCGGAGCACTTTAGTTTTTCTCAGTAAGCTATCTTAGCAATTATAACCAAAATAATACATCTAATTCATTTTGAAATTCGTTACTGTTACGACCTAAGAGATTATTAGTTCCGCTATTTGAAGCGCAAACATTATGTCACCGTATATTTTGTATTCGCATACTGTATGAAAATACATGCAATGGAAGTTTAAGGAATGCTTGACAACTCTGCTTTTATTCTTCGGTGAGTCTTCTCTTTAGCAGCGAACAAGGCGTTCCGTTTTGCTGACGAACCTCACTCGAAAATTAAGATTCTGTGGAGTATCTTGATTTATGGTACGTACGATTATTGAACATATGACATTGATAGTCAGGAATTCAGAAAGACTGTATCAACTAAGATACTATTAGTAAAAGGAATAGAAGAATTCCGAAACTAATGAACTCCGAAGATAAAATTGTTTTCGTTGAAAATGAGTAAAAGGTAGAAAAATCTTCCATTCCAATATTGATGGCCTAAGCAACATTTAAATCAAAGATTCATAACGAATTTCTCAATTCCATTATATTATATTCAGAGTGCAACCTTGCCGTGTTGGAAGGCCTGCGAGTTCCTATGACCTAAAGAGCTAGACTGGCTGGAACTTTGTTCCTGGTTTGGTCACCCATCTCTTTTTACTACTCCATGCGGATGAGAGCTTTCCTCAAGGATGCTATGCTCAGTATCCTACAAAATTCTTCTGATGAGAATTTTTAATAGATATGTAAAAGGGTTTTGTCTCCTCAATTAGCAGCTTTTAGAGAGAGTTTGTGGCTGTATGTTCAGCACATACTACTAGCATCTGCAGAAGAAGTGGAATCATCTGCCAATCCATCTCAGCATAAAAATAATTTGGAAAGAATGCGCCGAGTATTTGGTTTTTAAATAAATGAAATTTTTGAAATAAACTGGTGCTATGTATGAATTCTAAAAGTTGATTAAATAGTATTCATTTTTTATTTTCTATAAAATATCATATTAAAAAATCCAAGTCGTTGTTTGGACTGTGAAAGTACACCTGGAGTAGTACAGTGATTGCAGTGAAGATGATGTAGACATGTTGTGTGAACACGTGGAAGAGATTATGCCAAGCAGTGAAAACCTCCATATTATGGGGGACTGGAAGTTGGCCCAGGCAACGACGGATAAGAGGTGGGAGAATTCGTTCTAGGGACTAGAAAGAGGACAAAAACTGAAATAGACCGCAGAGAAATAATATCTGTATTACAAACACGATCTTTCAACATCCCAACATACGGAGGTGCGAATGAAAAATCTTGGGCATAACGATATGTACCAAACTGGTTACATTTTGGTAAAAATAGATTTAAAAACAGTGTTAAACTTATTTAAGTTATCTTGGTACACATATAGACTCGGATCATAACCTTCTAATGATGAAAACTGAGCTTAAATTTAAAAACTTCTTTCGGGCAAAACGTACTCCAAAATGGAATTAAGAAGATATAAGGGGTGGGTGGTCAAGAGAATTTCAAGAGTCTGTATGGATCTAAATGGAAGGGAAGGGAACTGACTACAAATGAGGAATTGGAAAAGATTAAAAGATGTGATAAGGATAGTGCAAAAAAATCTGTTGCTTAGGTAAGATGAATGAAAATAGGAAACCACGCCTCTGGCGGCTCGCGGGGTATATATCTAAATCTAAATCTAGCAGGCTGGTTATGATGAAAGATAGTCGGGAAGATATCTTACGGGATCCAGCTAGCGTTAATATGGAATAGGATAGCATGGCATGCGCATAGTTGTTGCTATATTTATATTGGCCATTTACATTGAGTTAATTCTTAGAAATTATAAAAAAAATATAATATGCGATTGATATCAGAATGAGTTATATCATTGATAGAAGCCACACCTAATCCAAAGTTACGGAAAAAGGTTATTCTTAGGGTCATTGCGTCAACGTACGCAGACTTTGTCCTTTAACGGTATTCTGGCATAGTGAGGAAAACGATCAAAATGTATCTCTCTTCATTCCGCCTGGTGAACCTCATTTCATCTTCGTAACATTCTTTTAGCTGCTGGATCTGACCAGCCCTCCAGTTGGTCCCAACAAAATTAACTTCAATTGAGTGTTTTTTCTATGTTCTCCGCTAAAAATAGCCTAAAGAGCCTCGAACGCGACGGAGCTGCAATTGAGTGTAAGTACGCTCTGTTTGCTCGGCGATGCGCTCGCTCGCATTCATTTGTTCGTCAAATGGCCGCTCTTCGCATGCGGTGGCGGATTGATCCGGCGGCTGTGTCACAGTGAAGGCGGGCTATTGATCCCCTCCGTGATTAACGCCACATCTCTACGAGATCCTCTGCGATATGTTTTCGTCACAGATGCTTCTCCGGATCATTGGTTGTGGAATTATTTAGGACTCTCATTCCGATTCGCATCTTCTTGTGAATTCGGATTGCTGCGACATTTCCGCATTTATTTTGATTTATAGGTCTCTACAGAGCGATTGCCAGTTTTATGAGTGAACTTAAAAGGTATATCATCGAAATGCAGGAAATAAAGTACATTTAAAACATAGGCGTTTAAGAAATATTTATCGGGCGATAGATACACAGCACTCCTAGATCTGTGACAATGGCATTAGAATAAATGTTCCATGCAATACTATTCATGTTTTATGAGCAATGATAATGTACTAAAAGAAGTTGGAAAGGAACGTAATTCTAAAGGGAAGTTTTCAGAATTTTTATTCAGGGTGTAGAAACAGTGGGCTCAAAAGGGTTGATGCTAATTTCTTTGAATAGTTTGGGTTTTTTCTCCATTCGCTATATGCTCCAAAATAAAATATATTTGTATGTTTTTATGTATATATTTATATATCCGCTCCTGTCACTACCCCAGTTCATCGCCACATCGGGGCAGAGGTTGGAGGAGATAGCGCAGATTAAACCGTTTTAAGAAGGCATAACAATATCTACGTCGAATTAGCGAAAGTGGTATTCGCCAACCGGCAGTAAGACTGCCTGATGAATTTTTCTCCTTCAATGATATGATGTAAAAGTACCGCTCCTTCGGATGTCATGGGGTTACATTTCATGAGGGAATGAAATACCACCCGCCGAAGCTAGAAAAATCAAGATAAAATCGAATCGAGATCAAATCGAATCGAGAAAAAAAAGATCGAATAAAATCAAGAATAAAGATTGAGATAAGCCCGTTTTAATACTTTATATATTTTACTATAGAAGCCGATTCTGGCTTTAAGATCTTTCCAATCTGATGTATTTTTACTTTCCAAACTAATGAACCAATATGCAATTCTATATTATTTTCTATGCAAAATGCATGAGAATATCCCGGATAATAAGCTTTAATCGTTTTCAACGCCTTTTTCTTCATCATTTGTCAATCTTCATCGTCATGATATATATATAATGGCATAAGCGCATTTTTAATAGAAAAAAATGAATTTGATATTCAGGGATTTTGGAAGCATGTTCCATATACCCATACTACCTAGTTCTTACAAAAACAAACTGCATATCTCATTATTCATGCTTATCTAATAATAAACGAAACAGACTCAGACTCATGATTGTGAAGGTTTTTATATTGGCAAAACTGGCAGGAGTTTTAACGAGAGACAGAAAGAACATTTTCGTGCCTTTAAAAATAATAAACCAGATGTCTCCAATTTTAGCAAACATTTACTCCTTAACGGACGTTATAGTGATTTTAATGTGACGTATTTACATTTTTGTGACCACAGTGTAAAATTGGACACATTGGAGACGTTAGAAATAGCCCGGAATTCCTCCAAAAATAATATCCTTAATGACTTATTGTTTTCAAACCCTTCACCCATTGTGCAAACCATCATCTCTTAACCTAACTCCCCCAAATTCCTGTTCCCTCCCCCCCCCCCCTGCAACTCCTACCTCCAAACTTACCTCTCCCTTCTTCCCATTGGATTACTATCAACCCCCACTCTTCCCCCTACCCTCGATGTTCCTATATAACGTTGTTTGTTTTTTCTTATGTCACCTGAAGATGTAGCTTGGCTATGAAACCTCGTCGTGTTTGTAATTTTTATTGTGGTGTAGTAAAAGTATTTTATCATGAAGCCGTTTTTTTCTTATCTAATAACATAAGATGTGTTTTGTTTCTTTTTTTGAACCTCCGAACCTGAATGGAACGTTAGTCGATAAAATAAAATTTCGAGTGTGATGTAATCTTCATTCAAAAAGGGAATCCCTTCATATCGCTTATCAACTGGTACTTAGAAAAAGTGTCCACCGATGAATAATCTAAGTGGTGTTCGGGAAACTATCTAATGTTAGTATCGCTAATACGCCCCCAAAATTAGTAATTTGTCAGTTTTACGTAATTCACGAAGATGGCGATAACTTCGTATAAGTCCATCGGGTTTTTATTCTCAGGATATTGCTCTCAAAGGCATGCCATATTCTTATGGTCGGCATTTAAAATTTCTTATTGTATCTTAAAATTCTGTCCTATCAAAACTAAATTGAAATCTTGCAATTCCTGTAAGAACTGGAGGAATTAATTTTCCAACTTTCACTGAGCCTTTCTCGCATATCCGAGTGAAAATAAGTTACTGTGAACTAAATTAAAATTTTGACTAATTATATCAGAAATTGTATAATTAAATCTCCCAATTAACGGTAAGGTGCGGAGTGGTATTTCTATGTATTTATCCGTTTAATATTAATAAATTCCTCTTCACGAAATTTGGTGAGGTTTCAGACAGATGGCCAGTCTGTGAAAGGCTTTTCTAAATCTCTGCTTGGAATATACTATTCTCTGAGCGGGACCTCGTCTCCAACATTGTTTAACATAACAACTCAGAACCCACCAATTGGGTGCATTGTTAGAAGAGGTCACAAGGAATGGGAATAGACAGTGGCGTTCCAATACATTCCGTGAGTTACTTATTTATGATGAAATGCTCCAGAAATTCAAAGCGATACTTTTATTAAGACTGGGACCATAAATTGCAGCAAATGCCAACCAATACTGCAGATGTCGATTTCTTATGAATGAATGTATCTTGAAAATAAAGTGTTAGGAAAATTATTTCTATCATTTCCAATATCATGGACCGGAATTCCAGGCTTGAGTGGCGCTTAACTAAGTTTCTCCGGGAATTAAAGGAAATAACGCACCTTCTTATTGCTTCAAACAAATAACAGCCAAATAAATTAAAATTCTTGGTTTTAACTTTAATTTCACTTCAAAAGTCATCTATATAGATATCGAATAATATGCTGAATACATAATATTGGATACATTTACGTAAATTCATATATCTTATGATTTGTGAGATGTCCTCCGTCAATTTAAAAAGAAGATTTATGTGAATACCTAGAGGAGGACCCAAAAGGTTTTTGGTAATGCTTACGTTAGGTCCAAGGTAAAGAGCAAACAGTAGGTTCGTTAACAGATAATAGCGATAATGTATTTAACGATGCTAAGAGAAAAGCTAACATATTGAATGGTTTTTCTGAATGGTTATTTGCGTCTAACTGTGTCTTGTAGTAATCCTTACGAATAAATTAACATGGGAACATCTGTCATAACTGTCGACGAGCACTTGAGAAACTCGGCTTCGTGAAGCGATTAGTCGGTAAGAGCGAGAAAAGAGAAGTGGTGTTGCTTGTTAGGCCTCACCTTAGGAACGCATGTAGTGTATGGGACCCTTCCGATGAGGCTTATGTTATAGAAGAGACGCATCGAAAAGAAATAAGTTTTTTTATAGAATTGCTGATATAGATCAGTTTGCTTCACTCGCATGATCAAGAACTCAGGATGGGAATCTTAAGAAGATAGATAATTTAAGTATCGGCTTAACTTACTAAATAAGTTTAAGTTAAGAGTAGTTACACTCCTAAAAAAGTCCTTAAGCGCCCTCTTGTTTACATCGGTCGATCTTTCATGCGAGAAATAGGGATTAGAGAAATTCAGTCGTTGTGCCGCACGCCGATAGGAGCCTTGTTTAGTGCATACACGGCAAATGTAAATGTATCTAAAGCTGTAATCTTATCAGAATAGGCACAAACAGAACATATTTTAAAGTAGTTACGTATGCAAATCGCAATTGCGTTTGGCAACAAAAAGAGACAAATGGAATTACACATATATTTGAATGTTGGCTTTTTAACGCAAAAAAGAGTTTTCAAACCCTTTCCTAACCTTCTAAAAACAGATTAAATGATATCCTTATTGTCTGCAATTGTTAAATGTTTGGAACTTTGCAGATCTTCTGAACTGGTCCGAGCAATCCATGACAAAATCTTTCATTATCACCAAATCGATTCAATCGGTTTCAGAACTAAGGCGAATGAACTTGAGAAGCGCATCTTTAGCACCTTCTTGCGTCCGGTGCTTCCTTGCAGTCGTCGACGTTGCCACATTCCATTTCTGACGCTATTTTCTCGTCATTCAGACGTTGGACTTCTCGAGAACGCACCGCTTTTCCGCCCGTTTTCATTATATTTGCTTGATACGAATTCTAATATTTTGTCTCCAAAAGAAAATAATATAATTTCATCGAATAAACATAAAAATCTCTCTAATGGAAGATATATATTAAGACTTGAAAAACGAAATTGATTTGAAAGATGATAGTTAAGATTGGATTCTCACAAGGAGTTGCACTCATAGGGAATCCATATCAAGAGTTGATTCAGTTGTTCCAATCGTCCCCTTTGTTTACTAAGTTTTAAGTCTAAACATAGAATAATGGGCATACGTCAGAAGCAATCACCATAAATTAATTTTCTACATAATAGAGAGTCTCACAAATACTTATTTCTAATTAATGGAAGTCATTCAAAGATATATGAAATTATATCTTGTGTTAAGTAATCTTTTCTGAAATATTTTCCGTTCACTTATCTAATTTTTATCTTTCGTTTTTTATTTAAATTTTATTGGAAATTCACGTAGTGCATGCGTTAGTAGTACATGCTTACGTAGTGCGTGTGTATTTGAGGCAGTTTAGACTTTAAAGATTGAAAATCAATGAATCGTTACAGGAGGTGGTTCTCTGCAAAGATATCTTCCAAAGTTACCTTGTAATCGACTCTATGTTGGTGGACAATTTTCTCAGATTTAGAAAACTGTTTCGCTTGGCATTTTCAATTCACGATATCCTGAAATCTGCCGGAAATAAAAAGCAAGTCGGTGCAATATTTTTTGTAAAGCATTCGATTAAATCCCTCATTATAAATCATAATATAACAACTAGGAAGTATATCCTAAAAATATCAAGATTTATCATGATGACCGAGAGATAAAATGGGTAGAGGAGTATTTATAGTGGTTAAAAATTTTCGACAAAGTATTTCACATACATATCCTAACTGTTGCATTGCGAGCGTCTGGTGCGCTAATAGTTAGCCCATAACATCGAATGTAAATGTATATGCCTTATATTAGATCTTTTTCTTGTCAATGAGTCCGAGCGGATATCAAACAGTTTCTGTATCTGAATCTGTTTGCGATGGACTATTCGATCATAGAGCCATAATTATAGATTTAGACATTGGTAAGGCACGGAAAACACAAGCGCGAAGTACATCTTTACTCAAGAGCCGGTATTGGGCATTTCGTCATAGACTATTAACCGATTTTCCAGTGGAGTATTTCTATTTTAAAAGGCATAAAAAAATGAGACTAATGCGGCTATGAGATTTTGACCATAATCGAACTTTAGCAATCGCAGTACAACCAAACGATTTTGGTAAATAATGAGTACCAATAAATTAGAATCATGTAACTCCGAAATACAGACATTTGTCAAATATCATTGGTACACCTAAAGGCTTCATCGAATTTTATATTGAAATTAGTAATTTTACTTGATTTGTTACTACTCTCAAGCTAAAGTGGTATCGAATGTTAGCAATTTAGCTCGAGAGAAACTTTTGCAAATAGGAGTAAAATTTACTGGCATACTGCTGGGTTATTAATGTTACATTTCTAATACCCCAAAATACTTCTTACTTACAGTATTCCATCCGTCGGACAATTACGGGACTAAGGAATGTTTATTACCTCACCTCAGATGTCATTTTCAGGCCTCTTACTTTGGGGTCTGTAATATCCGAAGAGGGAGTTGTTGGGACCTAAGAAAGCATTCAAAATGATTCGATAATGAAGCTTAAATGGAACTGGTAATCCTTGAAAAATGTCTTGTAATATCCACCTGGAGGACCTCTGATGACCTTTAAACCAATTATAGAGTAAAGAATATGTCAAACCCCATTGCTCTCAATCAAACTTTCAAATATAGCCTCAGTAACTTGACGCCATTCCGTTCACACATTCACATCCCTCCATTGCTCGTCATCATATGCATAAGTTCCTCATAAAGCTGCTTGCAGGTTCCTTATGGAAGAACAGTTATTCGTAGATCAACGTCAAAGCGTTCAACTTCAAACATAAAATTTGAAAATGATTCTTATTCACAAATTTAGCTATGGCAACTTGTCTTTTCAAGATCTACTAAAACAATCTTGAAATTCGCTGCAAATCATTTCTTACAGAAGAATTTTTCTCCAACCTAGCATCGAATCCAAGATAATTTATTTAGATAGATGTCTTTCCATTATATACAGAACCAGTGTAAACTCCTAATACAGTACTTACATTATTTTTGAAAAGTCACCCTTTAAGGGTGACTGCCTTTAAAAAATTTCTGTAACTTCCAAAGCTTATCCTTATATATATATATATATATATATATATGCTTCAAAATCTCGATCTTAAGGTCTTTTAAGATCGAATAAATCTACCTAGGACCAATATAATTTTTCTGGATCTCATGTTAGTGTTTTGTATGAAAATAAAACTCTAGGTCTACATTTGGTTTAGGGTCTACATCTGGATCCACGAATGAAGACACAATGAAATCCGTTTAAAACGATCCAGCACAGGACAAATTCCGCTTTATATTCCGGCTTAATTTTAAAACATTTAATTACACGAATCATATGATAGAAACTTCTTAAGACGCTAACCTAAATTAAGACGAATTTTTCTTCTCTCCAAATGCATTCCGGTTATCCGATCTTCTGTCTCTTTGATATACAATAGAAAAATTGTTTAAATTATCTGTATCGCACATTCATAGGGAATTATCACGCAAAAGTGGACGGCAGATAGCCAGCGGTACTCCTGCATCTCTGGATACCTAAATCCGAAGATTTGTCACAACGCACTTCAAACGAATATAGCCGCAACATACCATTTGTAAATTCAGTATTTTTTTAATTAAAGAAAGCAATAGTAATTCATTTTAACAACAGAGCATATGACTTGAATGTGATTAAAATTTCTTAATAGAGACTTTATCAAAGTGTGTTAAATCCTTACCTCTAGAACATAGTTGCAACTTGCAAGGTTAATAATTTATGATAATAATGAGAACAACGGTTTACAGTGGCTATAGCCAGGAGCGAAACTGACAGAAATTTGCTATTTTTCTTCAATTAAAACACATAACATATTTCAAATAAAACACGCATATCATCTGGGGGGGGGGGGAATTCTGCCTTGTGAGTATACGGTAAAATACTTAGGTTTACCATTCAGTAGGGACTTGAAATGGAACGAACACATAGAGCAAAAAATTTTGAAAGCCAACAATATATTAAACTTCCTAGTGCGTGCTCTTAATAAATCAAATAAGAATGTTAAGGAGGCTGCGTACAAATCATTTGTTAGGCCAATCTAGGAATACGGGGAATGCCTATGGGACCCGCATGAGGTAGGTTTAAAGCGAAAAATAGAAAAGGTACAGAGAAAGGCAGCAAGATTCGTCTTAGGCAGATATGCAAGGCTTGATAGCGTTATTCAGATGTTAAAAGAATTAGGTTGGGAAAGTTTAGAGGAGCGGAGATTCAAGAAATGTCTAGCTATATCTTTAAAAGTATACAAAGGAGTTAAATCGTTTGAGGAATTATCAAACAAAGTCACTATGGAAAAATTTCACGGCAGAAAAGACCATAGACATAAAGTTAAATTAATAAAACAACGAACAAACATTAGTAAATTGTGTTTTCTAAATCGTGCTGTTACGGATTGGAATGATTTGCCTGTAGGAGTCTTGGAGCCCTTCCCAAAACATCATAGGGAGTTTGTAAAAAGATTGGGTGAAAATATTGGGCACGAGTGAGCTTGACGTTGACGAGTACGTGTGCAGTAAATAAATATATATATATTTTTTGTAATTAAAAAATGTAGATGGGATTTATAACAATGTATGTAATATATGTAATTTGTGTTACCGCCGGACGATTAGTCCACTTGTAGCATTTTTACAATAATAGTATTAATAATAGTAATAATGCAATTAGTACGGCTAATAACATATTTCACGTTTTTGGTTGCGAATCAAAGCACTAAAATTATGTTAACTTTAAAACAATGCATGTGGAATAAAGTTAACTCACGTTGCCCCCTGGAATTTCCTTGATCAGTAGGGAGATAAATTAATGCAACTTTATGTAATTGAAAGTAGATTATGGATCCATATCTTGGATGTCTTGGTAATTGGGAAATAATTTTGAACTTTATTTTTCGGTTGGAAGCAATTTAGTGGCTCCCATGTTCATGGACACCTTTGGATAATTTTGCTTCAATTTCTGTTTGATCGTATGTCGCGTTTCTTGAAGATTTTCAGTCTCTTGCGTTTAACCACTTTTCATTTTAGTTCATCGCATGGAAAAGTGAATCAAATAGGTAGGGAATAAAATAAGAAAAAGAAATATTTGTGAATTACATAAACAATGAAATCTAGATGATCAGGCGCTACTTTGTGGAAAGCCATTTTAGATAATGAATAGAATGGAAAATTACACTGTTTCTATTCATTATCTTACATAAACAAATCAAGAGATGAATGTAAACTTCCTCACAGAGCTGTAACCACAAGAAAGAGCATTCGAAAAACATTAAAAATCTTGAATGAATGAATATAAAAAATTACATTTAAAAATAAACTATTGTAATTCCCAAAGATCAGAAAAAACAAAGGCCAAAAATTGATTCAAGTAATTAGAATATGAGATTTTTTTCTCTTATTTTTTCTCAAATTCACAAACCTAGAGAATCATCTATCTGATGATTTAATGATTTCCACGGATTTAATGATAATCGCCTAATAGATTGTATATAGATGTTTCACTTCGATTTCTGTGAACAATAATTTCTTAAGAACTCTGAATGCAAGAAATACTATACTTTTTAAAATGCTTTGACTGTTGATCAACGTGAACACCATGCTGTATCAGTTATCTACATCGTGCATTTGTGAACCTACAGTAAAACAGTATTTGCATGTTATTTATCTTCGTTTATCTCCTTAATTTCTGTTATTCATTAGTTGTCATGTTTGTTTTCCTTTCCTTGGCTTTCGTCGACTATTCTGGTTAATTATCTCGCCCCGAACAGCATTCCCAATCAAGCCTCCTCTATCCTTCCCTATTTCAGTAACACCTTTCGTAACATTCTCTTCTTCGTGGAAAAGCATTAACCTTGAAACTCTGACGCCTTTTCCTTTCGTAAGAGCCTACAAATAGAAAGCCTTTCCTCGTGTTAAAACTTCCTTATATCGTCATTTTAAAATCCCTCGGACATAAGAGGAAATTCTCATAAACGAATTCAATTTTGAGATCAACAGAGGAAAAATCATTTGCTACTCATTATATATATATATATATATATATATATATATATATATATATATATATATATATATATATATATATATATATATATATATATATAATATCCATATGCGTGCATTCATTATTTCACATGAGAAAAATGTTAAGCAGCAAAAGCAAATTGTTTATGAAGACGTAAAAGACAATAATGTATGAGATTACTAGCGAATGACTTTCATTTTCCTTCATAAATGAATCATAGACATTCATCATTATTGAAATTGCTACGACAATTCTTTTTACTATATATCCTCTGTGCATATCCGGATTTATACTTAACGATTCGTGCTACAATCTAGTGGGTCGTTCCAATAAATTGTAAGATATTAAAGAAACGGATCCAATTTGCTGTCTGATCAACCTTCCACTTCGATCCAGTTGTCCACTGTCGAAGGAATTGATGTTTTCTATAATTAGTTAGGCAAAAAAGTCACGTAAACGGTGGTGTTGATATTGGATATTAAAGCGAGATAAACGTTCATACGTCATGCATCTGCGATTGATGAGAACTTGCGAAATGACTGGCGAAATACTTTCGGATAGTGCGTAAATGACTGAATTTTTTTAAATAAGGGCAGTAAGAAGCTGCGAGAGAGGGTGTTGACCAAAGATTGGACGATACATTGATACAATTTCGTTTATAAGTTCCTCTTGCTTCCGTCCTTAGAAGTGTAATCCCTTCTACTTCAATCATCCAGTTTAATGTACAATCTTGTCTAATCTAGTCAAACTCCCTCTACATACTGCAATTTTCTGCAAAGAGTTCGTTCGTTCAGACAAGTTGTGCGAACAATTTTTAAGGAATCATCTTATCTGTTACATTCCGTTTGTATGTAAAGTCATCAGCCAGAAGACCATCAGCTGCACAAACCCTTGGAGAGGAGCTTGCTGGTGAGTTGCTCCTTTTCTTCACCAAGCCAATGCTGTATTAGTGTCCATAAAGTGCATCTCAATGGTCCAATCAATAATACCTTTAATAGCGCGCATGTCGTCCGAAGTTAATACCTTTCCGTGATAATTTTATGTAATTCAGTAAGGAATGACATAATCAGTATCAGTCACGCCTCGACTGATTTATCGCAGCTTTGAGGAAGTCTGACAATGAAACAGAAGTAATTGAATGTACAATATATTTTTCTGTACTAGAGACAAATTAATTCCATTCATATCCAAAAATAAAGACGGCATTATTATTATTCACGAGGAAATGGTGACAGGAACGAATTGAACTTATAAGCGAAGGAATAAAGTCTAAAGCTGCTCGTGCCGGACTATTTAAGATGTCTCCCTCAATTAGTACCATCGTATTGTAAATCACAACTACGCGTTTACATTTACCAAACTGATTACAGCTTCTGCTCGCGCACCGCTCTGGCTGCAGTCTACTGACCGTGAGGAATTGTAGATACATCATAATTATTTCTACCGTATACGGGCAGGAATTAGCTGAATTAATTCTCAGCTTTTACAGAAGCTACTGATATTACCGATGACTTGAGGTACAAATTTCCAGAGCACTTTTTCCTGGAATCGCTGCGACATTCACAGGTGAAGAAGTGCAAAGTGCTTTCATGATTAGGCTTCCTAAGAATGCTTGTTGACAAATCGTTCACGATATTTATCTAACTTGATGAAAGGAGTTGGTTGGTAAGGGGTTTACCGAGCGGGTGCGCAAGTAATTAATGCCATTTTATTTAAGGGAAAGAGCGTCGTGACGTTGATGCAAAAGTCCACTGAAATATTAGCAACCGAATATCGAGTTCTGTGGAGAAGAGATTTAAATAGATTTATGGATAAGTAAAGAGCTATTACATTTTCTTTATGCCTAAAACTGGTAGAAATTAATTCAAAAGGTAAATTAATTATTTTAAATTATGGCTAAAGATATTTCCAAATATTTTTGCGCTAAATTCTAATCAGAAGAACTCCCATTAAACTGCAATTTCTATTAAACTAGAATACATCTCACTTTCCAAAAACATAATTCGAAAAATATATTTGTAGCATTTTTCTAGATTTATCAGTCTCATATTGTAAACAGAGAATAATTAAATCAATGACACTACTGAAGAATCGTAGCAAGCACATCTTACTCTGTCTGCTGTAATTAAGAAGATGTGAATATTCGAAGATTAAAAATACACAAATATATATTTGTGCATTTTCAATCGAAATTAGTCACAAATCTCTGTGTCTGCAAACTTGTCAGTTCGAGGACGGGCTATATCCTCATATTAAGGGTTAGAGAAGAAGTTAGGCTTATATGGTAAATGAGTAAGTAAATGCTAGAGATAATACCTCGTGTAGCGTAATGTTCGGATGAGTAACAATTTTAAAGATTGTCAATAATGTCAATAAATGAGCGAGATGATTTCAGAATCGCTCGTACTTCAGTATCTTTTCTATTATCACATCCACGAGAAAAAATGTAAAAGTAAATGATCTATTGCTCTCTGTCCTTCACTAGAAAACGAATTAGAAATATTAATTTTATAAGCCTTGCGATCAGACACTAAAAATACCCTCCTACGTAATCAGCCAGCTCGGTGTTCATAATCCTGAAGTATTCCCCATCGTAATAGAAACAACTTACAGCTGAAGGTTGATAGAGCTTCCATTAGCTTCGCTCATCACGATCTCGTCGTTGCCTTTGGAAACGTCATTTGTTTGTCAGCGCCAAATCGAAATGGATTTGCCTATTCACTCTCCGTGCTTTCCTTTTCAATTTTCAAGGATTCTTCGGTCTCTAGATCAAGATCCTTTTATTCAGCTCTTCTCAGACACCTGTGATTGGTTGAATAAATGAATGTCGACGCAGTAGAGTCGGTTTTCAGTTTGCACTCAATTTCGCCACTTAGTGATGGTATAAGTAGGTATTGGTATAAATATTACATGAATTAATTAGCATTTTTGTGATGATTCCTTCTTTAGCGTTTGGCCATAACAAGTCTTGAAATATTTTCAGCGCAACGTCTTCCTTGGAATATTTTCATCCTTTTGTCTTCTCTTCTTTCCACTTTTTACCTTAAAGTATTTTCGCTTATTGAGTTAAAGTTGAGGATTAAACGAAGGCAGAGTCAACTGTCATCGGCATATTGGCAGTCTCTCCCACGCCTTTCCATTCCTCCGCAAAGATCTCTGAATCAATGTTTACGTTTCGATGCCAGATGGGAAGACTGGTGTATACATCTTTGAAGATATCTATAATCATTGTTTTTCTTTTAGGCTCATTCACCACCTTTCTCTTGCCAGGAACATAATATAACAGTATTTTATTGCCAATTGCTAAGTTTACTGTTTTAAAATTTTCAAAATTCCTCTCTTCACGAACATCACAGCGTGTTTCTTCTTTCACTTTACTATTTAATTTTACTGTAATTTGAAAATTTCGAATGCGAGACTTGCCATTATCAATTTCACCGATTGAAGTGCTTTGTAAATTGCTTTATGAATTGAGCCAGAAATAGATTTTTATTGTATCATATCAGATTATCCCGAAGATAAACTTCATTTATCTGTAAATCGTTGCTAAACAAAAAGAATGTGACATCGATCAAGGGAAATGGTATAATTTCTGGGAAAATGCTGCTTAGAGCTAATATTACCGGAGTAAAAATTGTGGTTAACAATTTCTACCGTAATTGGCGAAGAATGGTTGTGTCTTTGATTATAACGGTTATTTTTTGAAAATATTACGAGTTAGAAATGGACAAGTATTTTTCTAAGACACGTATCAATAAAAATTCGCTAATGTTTTAATTGCTTTAATTTTCGAATACTTTAAAATTTGGAAAAAATTAAGCACAGGTCTTTGCAAGAAAATATTATTAATATTCTATAAAAATTTTTCACGAATTTAAAAAGAGATGAACTTAACGGATTGGTCCATTATCTCCATAGCTCCAGATTTAGCAATTTTTCGTTTGAGAATTTTTCCTTCTTTTAGTGACTTTTTTCAGCCTCGAATTGCTCTCCATCAACCTCTACGTTGTCACGGAGGCCATTCTTTAAGGACTCCGCGGTTAAACACATTTATTTTATTTATAAATCAAAATAGCATTGCATTTGGTTTATAAAAGACTCGAGATAAATATCGTTTAGTATACGAACTAAAATTATATTTATGAAGTCGACTTTAAGCAAATTTAAGTTCTTTGATGATAAGCATCAAGTGATATTTTTCGAGTTCACTGACTTTTAGCCGCTTTTCAGTAAAAGGTACATGCATCTTTGAACAAACTGTATGACTGAATACGTATACCATTTAATGGAAACATTTTCAGTCAAGCTATGGTGTATGATATCCTAAAGCGCCATTATAGAGTATAAATCAGTCACATGAATTTTTTAGCGGTTTCGAAGGAAACTGTGATAAACTGAGGAAATGTAAATCGTAACACACGATGTAGGACGCGTCTCCTTCGCAAAACAAAAGAGCGCATAAATGCGCAGTGGCGCCGACTTTTTCGTGGATCGAATGGCGGCGCCTCTTTTCAGCGGAAACGTGTGTCGACGGGCCTTTTATGAAAAAACGCGACCAAGGGAAGCATTTTTCTTCCCGGCGTCCATTTTTATCGAGTGTACGTGTAGTTACGGTTCCATTTGCAGGAAAGAGAGCACATTCGACCCAGTTTCGAAGGCGTTTCGTTTCTTTTTCGCCCTCTTTCGAGAGGAAATGGAAGAATGCATTTCGTTTGAAGCGCCCTCTCGTGGAAAGCGACGTGACTAAGTGACGCTCACCTGCGGATCTCTAGAAAAGCGCATTCATCAGGAAAAAGCGAAAAGATGCTAATGAGAGAGAATGTGGACCATTATAAGAATTACTCTGTTTGGAAAAAAACTATTCATACACGCAACCAAAACTACTAAATCATATCGTATAACCACCCCAGGCATTTCATATAGTAGGCGCATAAATATTTCAATAAGGAAAGAATCAGGTCATCCTTCCGTTTTCAAGTGATTCCTAATAAATACTCATCGAAGGACTTGGAAACGAATTTATCCGGCATATCGCTCCGAGTAAATGTTTTAATAATACACGGAGAGCGTTTCCAACTACGTTGTTGTCATGTCTTTCTTTTTATTTTTTTAACTGATATAAATCGGAAGTTTAAGAGGTGTGAGAGAGTGCATAAATTCTACAAACAACTGCTTTGTAATCGGAATGACATTACTGCATCCCCCAACATCATTAGTATTCTATTAAGATTCTTTCGAAGGCTCTTCCATTCCTCACATGGCATCTGATGCTGTTTAATTTGGTTTGGTCATCCATTTGTTACGGCCAGATGCTCTTTCTGTCGCCAACACCAGGGCCGGCTCTGCCCCCTGAAAACGCCGGCCCCTATGCAAGGTCGTGGCTGTCCTCTTATCCACCTTTAAACACAAACTTTAAAGGAAATTTTATTAACCCCCCGATATTTTATTTGCCACCTATTCGTAACATCAACAAGAACTCTTATGTCATTACTTGGAAATAATATGTTTACTATAGCAACAGGATCGCCCAGCGTTGAGAATTTTACAACACCAAGCAAGTTTAATCATCTTGAGCTTCCTTTTCGCGTTGTTTTTCTGCCAACAGTATTATACTCTTATGAAGTAAAAAAAATTTAAAAAATCCAATATGGTCAATCTCAACTTTGTGGAAGGGAGACATACTAAATAGATCAAATAAATAACATCTAACAATTTCCACTAGAATTATTTATTAAACTTAAGGTGCGACTAGTTTTGTCGTTACAACGACAGTGAGCACTACATTGTATGGGAGGAAGGAGGTACGCTGAGGAAAAGGTTATATTGTATTGTGAGTTAAAAACTTTTTCTCGGGTATTCCTATTGATTACTATCGTAAGGTAATTTTGCAACTGGTACTTCCGTAATACTAATACTGGTAATTTAGATTCCCGATCTCCTCTTCAAAGATTATTACGTTTCAGATTATATAATATTGCTCTATTTTATAACCGTTTGGTACCTTTGTATGTATTGTGTATGTATATATGTATGTATGTATGTGTATGTATTTATTTATGGCTGGAGATCGTTTTGTTTATATTTTAGCTTCTTCCTTTTATCCTATTTTCAGTATTTATTTTGGCATTTCAAGAATTAGGATTCTTTGCTAGAATGTAAAAACTAAAGAGAAAATCGACGTACTGCTCTTCCAGTATTATCGATTAGGTAAATTTTTCACGAATAACGAATTTTTTTAGGTACGTAAAACTATGCAATGCCAGAATACCAATCTTCTTACATTATAGCTGAAATTCTCCAAAATGAAATATTTTGATGGCATATTTTATTATAATTTTATTTTCGAGTAAACAACATTAAAAATTTGACATGAGATGCTCGAATTAATTCTTTTTATTTATTCTAATTTTAATTGGCCAATATTTGTTAAACGTGGAGCATGTCCAACTAAATAAATAACTCAAACATGTCTTATATTGCAGTTAAACATGAAAACAGCACTAAATTTGGCACATGAAAACAGAGCCTTTCTTAGCCTACTAGTACTGGGAAGATAAACTGCTATTAACATGTATGATTATTTTTTCTTTAATAGCAGTCAGAAAATCGTGAGGGTAATGACTACCGCATAAACATCTCAACAAAACAATTATTCTTTAAGGTGTTAGAGTTGAAGTTTATCGAGCTTTTATGGAAGAAGAAATAGAATGCCCTTTAATTAATAGTAAGAGTAAGTCCGTAATATCCATTGCCCGAGCTTAACTGAAAAACAGTAAATGAGGTGCATAAAGACTGTCTGTAAATCACAAAGGCTCGTTGTGAAGCCCTTTATCATCAGCCGCCAAAACTCCCGTAGAGAGAATGAAAAGGTTGGATGAAGCTGCTTTCTTCCTTCGATTTCCTCAATGAACGATTATGTTTCAAAGTGCAGGGCAGAAAAAATATCCCACACTTTTCATAGATGACGTGCAACTCATTGATGAATCAAAGCAAGTGAAAAGTACAATCTAGGACCATGTATCAATTCCATACATCGAGATATTACACCAGGCACTTTTAAAAGCCAAAAAGAGTTTAATTTTATGAGTGGATTCAAAATCCTGGAGGGAGACGATCGCGTGTGTTCGCGACTCGGATCTAAATGGCGGCGCAAACATTTGAAAGCTCTTCTCGGCCATTGGCTGACAAGTGTCAATGAATCGATGCCCTTGAATGCCATGTCAATACACGTAATAGCGGAGATATTCGCCGTGTGCAGTCCTTCGCAGAAAGAGGCCACGGACCTTCCATCGGAGGGCGATTCCTCTCTTGTTTCACGAATATCAAATGAGAAGGGAAATGCAACAGGCGATTTTGCCGAAACAATGTCATTCTGGATTTGTTTACTGACGTCACCACTCGCCCATCGCGATGAAAAAAATGTCGAAGTGCCTGTTCGATAGAAATGCGAAGTGACTTTGGATTTATTCTTTTACGAAAAACTAAAAGAGAGACGGTAAAAAATGTATGTTTTACTGAACTATTGCGTTGCTTTTAGGTATACTGACCTCTTCTGCTCGAGAATAACCATTGGCACCCAAAGGCATCCACTAAAGTACAAATTAATTAAGAAATAAAAATAAGTTTTTGAAAGACAACTATTTTCCTACATATAATTTAGTTGCTGGTAAATTTTAAAGACAATTCTGACCACTTTGTATCTTAAATAGAGCTTTAAGTGAAAATAGTAGGCCCAAATGTGATGTATATGTGCCCATTATCCTAATATATAATTTTCGAAGAGTCTGTTCGTCCGTCCACCCTTTATTTCAGGAACGTTTTTACTTAGAGATTCTAAACAAACTGCATCGTGTTTCTACGAGTTAGAAACCCCTAGAAAAACTATTCTCATTACTGAGAAAGCTCGGGTTCAAACCCAGGACTCCATCATACGTTTCCATAAGGAAAACACGTAAAGTTCGTTTTTATACCTCACAGGCTTTGTCGCTTTTACAGAATGAAATTGGAAGTAATAGTCCTACGAAGTCAAGAAAAGTACCAAACGAAGGTAAATTAAATCAATTATCTCATTATTGTCAAAAAATACACTTTTTGAATCGAAATTACGAGAACTATGACAAAATAAACGACATTTTTTTTTAATTTCACCTTAGTAAACAACCAGTCCCCATGACGATCAACTTGATTTTTAAATCCGTTACATTAATTTTCCTACAAGAATACACGGGGATTTTAAGTCCATACCGAATTAAAGGGGAATTAATGTCAGGCTTTATGAAGAAGAAGCAATTTACTGAGATTTCAGGGAATGTAAACTATTAAATAGCCGGAACAAAATTACGGCCATTTTGGAGTTTTTCTTTGTCAAAATGATTCAGTAAAGGACATTTTACGTACGTTTGTGGTGATGACGAAGGAATATTACGTCGAGGAAGGAAAAGATTTTTGAGAGGCAGAATTTTTACGCGAACTTGATTTTATAGCAGAGATTTTAAAGCAGTCCGTTTTTGTGATTCTCACGAACTGCCTAACGTACAATGGAATTGAATTCGTAATTTTTCGGAATTTTGCTAATATTCTTAGCTAAAAATTCCATCCTGATTAGTATTTATTACAAAAATAAGAGTATTGATAAGTTATATATTAAGTCATCTATACTTAAATGTTGCATATTTATTAAAAATTGAAATTAAGACCCGTCATGCATTACGGGGGATTTTAATCGTATACAACCCATTAATTCACAGATATATTTAATTTCATATGATCCTATAGTATCGACGGATCAAGATGGGGCCGATCGCTTTCTCTTTGATTTATCGAAAAATTTATCAAGAAAATGACGAGACGATCAATATAAATATTACTAAGTACGTATACATAAGTACCTTGCAAGCAGCCTTTCGGCGTGTGGCAGGGGGTGTAAACACCAGCTGTCCGAACTACTTCTGTTTTATCACGCATCGGAAAGCTTGCATTCTTAAAACAACTTATCCATCGATTTCTCTTAATTATCGGATCAGCCGAAGAAGCGGGAGTTATATCAGTTGTATCGTCTGCAAATGTATTTTCTCTGAATATATCAAGCAATCGCAGTCTCTTCTTCCACGGATTCCCAACCTTCCTCTGACTGTAACGCTTGCTTTTTTATCGCAACATTTTTCAACAAAACGTGTCGCCTTGCGCTTTCCTTTATCGAGTTCACGGATGCACGTTTTGGATGACAGATACTTGCCGCAGGTTCGAGATGTGGTCTTACCAAGGTGAAATAACATCGCTCTCTCACCTTTTCATCGCATTTGCCGCTTTACGAAGCCGAGCCTTTTAATCGCTTTGCCGCTATATATATTTTTCGAATATGCGTGCTCCAGTTCAAATTATTGGTGAGAGTGATTCCGAGATATTCATCGATTGAATCTGCTGCTTTTATGTTTATTCCGTGAATTTTAGTAATTCGGAAGCAATATTGTCGAAAAAACTGACTGTGGAGCATTTAATTGCATTAAGATCTAGTTGATATTTTTCGCACCACGTTTGAGTGAGGACTAAACATTTGAGAGAGATGTTCGGTCTTCCTCGTTTGATCTTTCTCTATATATATAACCATCTGCAAATATACTCTCATTGCTATCTATCTCGTCACCCAAGTCATTGGTATAAATCAAGAAAAAAAGAGGTCCGCCGCTTGTTGTTTCCTGTCGCAAAGAAAATCCTCAACCCAGTCGATAACTTCCTTGTCAATGCAAGTTTTAGTTTGTAAATACGTTTGTATTGGGAGACTATATCGAATGCTTTTTTAAAATCGAGGATAAAGACATCCACTTGCCTCTTCTTTCGGCAGACATTAAGATATCCTGTACAAGTAGTGCAAATTGGGTTTCGTATGATCGGGAACTTCGGAAACCGTGTTGGTGCGCGGTGAGGAATCAATCGCTATCTAAAAATACAATGAGTGCGCAAACAGCGATATCTTCCATTGCCAGACAGCGATGCTAATGATATGGGTCTATAATTTTCTGTATCTTCCTTTGGTCCGCTTTTATAAACAAGAGAAACATTAGCTAATTCCCAATCTATTGGGACTTCGTTCATCGATTTAGTATATTTAATTATGAGGTCGACGCTTTCTGACAGTTCTTTTATGCCTTCACCTTCTACCCCTGGAGACGACCAAATATACCACTGGTGTTTAATGATTCAATCTTTCGAAAAAACTATTAAAGGATTAAACCTATCGAAATCTATTAGGTTCAATCTTTTCATTTTGCACCACAGGAAGGAATTTCAACAGTAAATATTACAGAATTAAGAGATTAAGGCCGAATATTTGGAATGAGAATAAAAAGAAATTAAATACGATCTCTTTAACCTCTCGAAAGATCCGCCGCTGACCTTAGCAGACAGCTTCGCATTTTTTGATTCGTTGTATTTATCAGATAATAAAGAATTTTCAGTGCGCGTGATTTAAATTCGAACGATACTACTGTTAGGCTCTGTTTCTGAGAGCAAATCTCTCAAACTTCCTTCGAATGACATTAGGAATAGGAGTGTAACTTCGCAGTTGATCGAGATGAATTGAATTGACGACCGCTTCCTAATCATCGTCATTTTAGGCTCAATTAACGCTGAAGTTCATTCAATCTGAAATCAAGAATCAGCACGATTCTCTATCTAACTGAAATTTGCCGCTGTAACTTCTCACTGTTTCTTACCTAAGTGAAGGCTTTATTTTGATAGCGGTAATTCGGTTACAACACTTCTATTTCCTATATTGTCTATGTCTATGTAAGAAGCCGCCTTTCGGCGTGTGGCAGGGGGTACAGGCACCTTGATTTCCTCATCGATTGCTTTCGCGTATGAAATCGTAGTCTTGATGAAATCGTAATCTTTAACGCAGAGCAAAAGAAATGACAAACTCCAATTTGCTGATGCGTATTTCTCGATATCACAGCTCAAGAGATCATTCAAAACAAAAAATGAAGATTTAAAGTCGAATTGATAATTCAAGAGTTCTCGCATTGATTTGTTGTATAATAATCTTCGTCAAGAAATCGACTTTAATGTGCTTAACGACTGAAGTCAACATTTTTAAATATATTATTAATGTTTTGTGTCATTGATTTTCTTTGTTTTCTATTAAAGTTTTGATTATTATAATCTTAACGTCCACGTTTCGCACCGAAGAAGCAAGAAAACCAAGGATTTCAGGAAAACCAATTCCACCGATCTTTTCCTGAAATCCTTGCTTTGGCGTGTGTTGCATCTACGGTGCGAAACGGGGACATTAAGAAAGGAGGAACTCAAATGTGTTGGAGGGCTTCGAAATGTATGACGTAGAATGGAAAAAGCAAGTTGGATTGCGAGGAAAATCTAACACGGAGGTGTTAGAGATGGTTGGGAAGGAGAGGGCTTTAAATGAAGTGATTAAGCATCGACAGAGGAAATGGGTTGGCCAAATATTGAGGTGACAGGGATTGGTAAAGGTTGTAATTGAGGGTAGGATGCAGGGGAAAACAGAGGGGAAGTCAGAAGATGTTGGATGACACAATGGGTGGGGTTAACTATAAGGAAATGAAGTTGCTTAATATGGATTTTTGCATACGAACCTTCCGAAAGGTAGGTTCACTCATGTGTATAGCCATTATATATCCGAAATAAATTTGCGTTTGAACTTACTAAAATCACTTCGGCAGCTGAGTGGTATTTCCATTAAAAAGATCAATAATTCGATCCGATTCCTTTGCCACGTTTGAAAACGGGTTAGACATCAATCTCAACAAGCCAAAAACACTGTGGTTTTGATAAAATTTCTCTAAAATATAGTTTAGGAAACGGGATTTTTTTTATTCTTGAGGCTTGATAAAAGTTGGGTAAATTCAAATGTGATTTGAGTTCACGTAATGATTTTTCTCCACTGGAAATATTGCACGCAAATGTGGCATTCCTTTTTCATGCTTCGGATATTATGCCCTATTCCTTGCTTATCTAAGGTAGTCCGGGATACAGATCTAAGAAAGTGATAAGGCTCTTTGGACTTTTGAAGCATTTGAAACAGTATTAAAACAGAGCAATGAAATCAAATTAATTGATGAAAAATTAAAATTATAATCAAGGTATTGAATTATAATCAGTATTTGAATATTTATGTTCATGGTAAAGAAATCAATTGTGGAACCCGGCTGTTAATGAATTATAGGCTTTAAATCTCCCATGGCCGTCTTTGTCGGCGTTCCTCATCTCACTCTCCGAACACCGGGTAATGAGACGAGCAACGACGAAAAAGATAGCCATTGCAGATTTAAAACGTGTAATTTATACTCGTATTTGCTTAGAATTTTTTCATTTCATGTATAAATATATCTATCAATTTTATATTTTACATATTTCACTGTTGTAGAACTACAAATGTATGGTATTTAGATTCGTAGAACTCAACTTCCACTTAGAGGACTTGTTGTATTTTTCAAAGTTTTACGATATCCCAGTAACTGCCTACGTGAGAGGTTAAAATTCATATTTCTCGTCGATATCTGAAATTCCATCAATCACACGTTTCGCCTGATTTTCTCAGAATATCGATCGATATTAAGATGGCAGAAACCTGCAGAATAGGAGGGCAAACGGAGGAAGATGGCTCAGAGGGCGTTCACTCAATGCATGCACAAGGCCTATCAATCGACGCCATCAAATGCTATTAAAGGAAAGTGAAAGGACGCCGCTTTGTATCGGTTTCACTCTGTCGCCATCTTGTCTGCACACATTTCATGACGCCGTCCGTCTTCGAGGCGAAGCGAGTATAACAACAGTGTTTTATACTACCTCTTTATATTTGAAGAATTTAGATCTTCATAACTTGGGATTTTATATTTCTGCTAACTCTCTCATTCTTCGGAATATGTACACATTTTCATCTCTGTGGAAAATTCAACGCTCTGGATTTATAAAATTAATTTGGAATTTTCGAAGCTTTCCTTCCTTCTTGACTTAATGTTTAAATTCTTCTAGGAAGGGCAGATAAGTTTTATAATTAATATGGAAACCGTATGAAGCATGTAACTCACTGTATTTGACGTGTTGCTTAGAATCCTTACTGTCTAAAATTTTAGGAAGATTTTCGAATAAACGCGCGAGAGTATGTATTATCGAAAGAGATTTGCAACTTTCGGCGCCCCCGTAATGTACCTGTATTGAATTTAGATTTTAAAATCTTCGATTTGGTTCCTCATTAATTTAATTATTTACTTTAATCTCTCGTTATTTCCATAGGACTCTTCTTACAATACTGTTATCCATTACAAAAGAGCTCCTTTTGTCATTTTAATTTGCATATAGGAGAATCTTCTACGCAGCTACATGCTAAGGTAGTACTGAAAGTTCTTTTGATTTTTACTAATTTTCTTTTCCATTCTCGATAACTTCACACTATGTTGGCTTCACACTCTTAAATATCCCTAATTAATTAATAATTGTAAAGACTGAGTTCAAAATCTCTATCCCCAGTGATGAAAATGCTCTAACAAGTGGCTGATACTTGCGAGTTTATCCGTTTGAATTATAATTTGCATCATAGCTGCAATTCCTTACTTCTCTCTCATAAAAATATACCAAATATTTTCTCTTCTTTTATGATGACTACTACGAAACTATTGTATATTATATTATTATTAAAGAACTGAACTTCTCCACTCAAAGTTAATACCACTCATCTTTCTTTTTGTGATTTTCCCCGATTTACAGGTAGGTGTCACTAATGAGTGCTGGCGTTGAAATCATCAGCTGGTCTTCCCTTTGATGAATCTCCGTTGATTATCCATCCGATAACAGATATCGGGGCAGCATCTGAGGCTGTTGACCTTCGACGGTGAACGAACCCAAGTCTAAGTGAACGCCTTTTCCTCACCCTTTATTGTTACTTTCTCCATATACGAAGTATAGAGAAAGTATTGTTTTCATGAAAAAATTCGACTTCGAGATTTCAACGGAAATACACGTTTTGGGGTCCCTAGAACACGTTTTTACCATTTTCTGAATGATGTCTGTGTGTATGTGTGTGTGTGTGTGTGTGTGTGTGTGTGTGTGTGTGTGTGTGTGAGTGTGTGTGTGTGTATGTGTGTGTGTGATAATGGGCGTTCTAACTCGAAAACTAAAAGTCGTATCAATACCAAACTTCATATATAGTACTGTTGTGTGTGCTGTCAGAGTTGATTAGTTTTTGGAGTAAATCCGTTAACCGGAAGTCGAGCTTTATTCATTAAAGCTCATTTCCGGTTTTCAAAATATCTCCATAAATATGATATATACGTCTATTGTATTACTTATAAAAGTTTTAGATAGTATAATTTACTATAACTTTTGCATTTAACATATTTTTGTATCACCGGTTCATTAGGAGTTATTCGTGAAATACTGATAAACCTGAAGAAGATGATTATGTACATTGTGGGCGCTCTAACATGAAAACTATTTGTCGGATGAACACCAAATTTCATATATAGTATTTTGGTTTGTGTCTTTAGAGTTGATTAGTTTTTGGAGTGAATCGGTTAACCGGAAGTTGAGCTTAATTCTTCAAAGCTCATTTCCGGTTTTCAAAATATCTCCATAAATATGGTATTTAGGTATATACTATTATTTGTAAAAGTTTTAGAAAATGTAATGTACTATAACTTTTGGTTGAAACATATTCTTGTATCACTGATTGTGTAGGAGTTATTCATGAAATACTGATAAACCGGAAGTTGCTGATTATGTACTTTGTGGGCGCTCTGGGCTCTATGGGCGAAAGGCCAATTTCATCGTTTTTCATCGATCATGTCCCGTAAAAATTATTTATCATGTTTTTGGCATCAAAGATAATATATATAATATTAATAACTCAAATTCCAAGTTTAGATGGAATATAGAGTTCGAAATTATTGCGGTAGATAAATATTTACATCTTATACATATGGAGAAAGTCATGTGCTGGCCACATCAGATTTTTTCTCTATGAACTCAGTCAATCAATATTTTCTTTCTTTCCTCCAAACTGTGCCAGCCTAAGTATGGCTGGTACATCCAATTCGATCGGCATTCCAAATAAGAGTCGTCTTCATTTGGTTGAGACTAAAATTTTTTTCTTCCATCTAACCCAAATATACGACTACCTAAACCACATTCACTGCCTGCTGTCTTTATTTAGCTTCTATTAGTTATTTGTCGAAGACCGGATTAAAAATTAATTAAATTAATTTCAAGGTATTATACATAGAATCTGTGGAATCTTCTACACAACGCTGAAGTTATTATTTACTTAACATGGCAATTGCCTGATAGAGGTATCTTTGCTAAGAAGGAATGAAGAATGGGAAATAATATATTACAAGAGAGGATGAATATTTAGAATTCGAGTCATAAAGGAGCGAAATGTTAATTTGAAAGACGCATAGAGACTGCGCTTTTCACAAAATCTGATGAAATTAATAGGCGAAGAAAATAAAATTATGAAAAAGTGTTATATATATGTGTATATATATATATATATATATATATATATATATATATATATATATATATATATATATATATATATATATATATATATAATTTTTTTCTGCTATAAATATGGAAACTGTAGCTCTTCGTGAGATGGTCATTTTGAGTTGCAACGGAAGGAAAAAAATGAAGGAAATTCGAGAAAGATTCCATATAATTCTCATTAACATTGTATATTTTTCCTTCGAATGTTGTACCCACGTCCAATCGTGAAGCAAAATACTCGGGAGCTGTTTTGTGGACACTGCTGTCCTTCCCTCCGAATCCAAATGGACTATCCCATTTGTAAGCACATCATCGGGAAGATTACGTCACGGCTCGTGTCTTCCTTCAACTTTACCTTTCCTCTTCTTCGTCAACTGCGCACTCAGTTCCTCTTTAATCTCCTTCTTTCCACTGATGACGCTATTAAATCCTCCCTTCTCCCTAATTTGGAGGCTAAGGCACACGCAAGTCTTGATACTTTCCAAACCTATGTCGGAATGTCTATATGAATGCAAAGATTTGTCAGTTAATTGAGAGGAAAAGCTTCAGTATGAAATTGTCTTTGATAAATATAATCTGAAACTCCGACAAGTGGTAAAAAGTTTTCAATCTGTGTATGAATATTTGAAACTTGAAAATATAAATCGCAATGAAATAAGAAGTACGTCGGGTAAAAATTTTTACAAACTATCAGTTCTGTAAAAAAATCATCGTCAAGACTTTGGTTTTTGAACTGTCATTAAGAAAATGACACTTTAGCCAGGAAGATCCATTTATAGATATAACATACATCATGGAAAGGAAGTTATGCTTATTGTGAAAGAGTGTATAAAACTGCCGCATATTATGTGAAACACCAAAAGCCTCGATGTGATACAGCGATTATAAATGACTACTGTAGAATATTAGAATCCAAATAAAACTTCCGCGTTCTAAATTCTAATAAATTAACAGATATTCATTAGATAAGTGATTGGAATCATAAATATTGGAATTGGAGCAAATTAATCGACCGAAATCCGAGGATTATTAACCTGTTTATCTAAATAATGTAATTGAAGGCAAAAACAGGTGAAGACAAAAGATGTTTGATGAATCATTTGTTTCGTCAATCATTTTGATGAAGTTGTGGAATGGCACAGCATTGAACTCATATCGAAATAACAAAGGCTTAGAGATGTTATTTATGTTATATATATTTTGCCATGTATTTTAAACGAAATTATTGGGCTCTTTGGCCTTCTTTTATTATATTTATATATCAAATACTTGATTAATTATATTTGTATTCCGTATCGATACTGATATCTGTATCATGGAGAAATCTCTCCTTTGCGTAATTTACAAAATGTTCAAATTGGTGAATAGTTATAGCGTTTTCCTTTTATTTTCATCCCCTTCTTATCAAAGAGTGCAAATTCTTTTTAAGCCCCTTTCGAAGTCACATACAATAGATTTCTCCTCTGTTATGTCTTACAGGATTTGCTACTTCCCCAACCACTTTCCTTTTATCAATCTTTTCTCGTGCTCCTTTTACCATTTCCTCTCCATGTATACCTAAAAGTGATGGAAATAAAGCACTTTAATTTATTCCTTTCACTCTCATGAAACAAATATTTTTTTAATTTAAGATGACCATTTAAGGATTTCTGAAACTTTAATTGATGACTGCACTGTATTTCGAGAGCAAAAAGATTTAAACCGAACGTCCTATTGGTAAGAATGGAATTTAAATCAGAGATATGAACCGTAATTATTTTCGTGGCAATCCAATAACAGCAACAACTTTTGGCGAACTTCCGGTTTCTCTTCGTCAGCTATCGCCGATTTTTGTGTTGATATTTTCGGAATTCACTTGGCGGAAGATCATTATAATAATAGAAGAATAACAGATCCAATATATTTTAACTTACACAATACCACAAAATACATACACGACCATGGTTTCGATGCATAACATCATCACCCTGTATGTATTTTGTGGTTTTGTATAAGTTAAAATATTATATCTATTATTCTTTTATTATCGCCGATTTTGTTTAGATCGGTTTTTACAATACCATTCTCATCAGAATTCCTTATAAATTGTTAATTCATTAAATGACGTTACATCGATTCAATTTTGAAATAAAATTCATAATTTCAAGAATTTCCGAATAAATGAGAGATAAGAAATTGACTAAGTAATACATTTATTTCAGTTAGTTTTAAGACTCCGTAACATACAGACTATAAACTGATCGTCTATGAGTTACATAGTAACCAAAGTTTCACTTAAAGTGCATTTATTGGAAACTAAAAATCGGACTAAAATAGATGAAGATTATCGATCTAGGTTCAAATAATCGAATTTTCTTTCTGTTTTATTTCGGAAAATATATTTTTTTCTTCATCTCTGGTTCGCCTCTTTTTATATTCCTTGATTATAAGATCCTGTACACCCTATATTAACGATATTTCGTAAAATAGTGCCCATACGAAGATGAAAGATGTCCACTCTAAAGCCATTCGGTGGTGTATCATCGTCGAATGGCTCACATCGAACGATCTATCGAATGAGTAATCGATTCGGTGACGTCACACATTGGGAGCGTCGCAAATAATCCGGTCGCAATATCTCTTGGGATGATGGCTCATCTCTCGCGTAAATCGCTGACCGCCAATAACAAATGACCGCTTTTTATGCGCCGAAAATGGCGTCCTGGACATAAATCATCGTCGTTTGAGAAAACATCACAGAATGTGCTAAACTTAAAATAGCTAAAATTCTAAACTAGGGTACGGAAGTGACTTGTCCACAGATTTTCTTCATTAGTCTCGTGACACAAGATAAAAGGCAATTTCATATCTCATTTAAATTGTCTTATGCATCACTGACATAAAATAAAAGCAGCAGAGGGTGTGACTGATGCTCTTTATTGAAACGGGTTATTCATAGCGATTTGGTTAAGCACTTGGACTTTTCCAGATATATCAGTGTTCTAGCTTAGTGAGGAAAGCGACAGAAGCTGCCTCAACCCTCACCAAGACGCCTCAGTCTTTCTTCAAATGTTACTTTGGATACAGTAGAGGGACCAACAGCAAGCTTTCTGAATTTACAGAGATTTGTTCCTGAATCAGTATTAAGTAGTTCTTTCGTTCCAGGGACAGATCTAGAAAATTTTTGGGGGGGGGTCCGATCGAAAAATTTTAAAATAAAAGATATTTCGGCTTTCATAAAACGTGACGTTAGAATTGTGTTAGACAAACTCGATATTTTTGCTAGTGATTGCTTATTAAATTATGTGTTTATTTGCGTTATTTGAGTTTCATTTTCGAAAAATAGGCACAAGTAAAATTTGGGGGGGGGGGGTGTCCGGACCCCCTGGATCCGTCTCTGTTTCGTGTGCATATTTTTTGGATCGACTCCATTCACCATGGTCACCATTGACCACGTCAATCAGTCCCCAGAGGCGCTTCTCCGCCACGCGCCTCAGACACCATCGCATGCCATCGCGACTCTTCCTTCTATTATTCCAATCTCGTGTGATGACGTAACTCTCTTGACGTCACTCCTCGAATGGCGTCGCATTAAACGACCGCACGTGTCCTCGCCTCGTTTGATCGCTTTTTAGGAGACATCGAATTCCAAAGTCGCAGATCTGCAAAACCTTGCAAAATACGATTTGCTCATAAGTTACCTACTAAGTCATTTCTCTAGTTGCGGCAATTGGATCAAGAATTTTTATTATATTAAAAAAATTTAACGATTCTTGCAGTCGTTATAGCATGTTTTCTTTCGGTGAACAGCTCGGTTTCCTTGTTTCCAAGATATTTAACTATTGCTGGGGGACTACGGTAAAACTAGATAACACTTCGTGTAAGGCTCTGTATCTGGTAAATGGTTCTGTAAACATTTTCATCCTCATTGACTTTCGCCAAAGGAACTCACGCTTTTCGATAACTTTGCTTACGGAAAGTATTTGAAAGTACCGAATCGGAATTGGAAAATATGCCGAAAATTTAATTCTTTTATTCAAATTCTCGTTGATAATGATTGTAAACCCACCGAAGAAAAAGGCCAACTGAATAATGGGCAGATTGACTGCTGTGATATGTATTGACGATCAAATCATCCAACTGCTCGACGAGGTCTCCTGTTATTTGAACTTTTTCCATTTTATTCGTAAATTCTGAAGATTAAGATACACTTAGAATATAACTTTGGTATATTCTTAAATAAATTCCTATATGAATCAAAATCCTTTTCGTTCTTCTATTCATACAATTTTCGGATTCAGTGTGACACTTGTGCACTCAAAGAAGATCTGTGTTTTGGTTGGAATTGAAAAACAACGACGTATTCGCAGGAGCGCACTCGTGCGTGTTCCCTCCACCAATGACACGGAGAATGCCAACAGCATTGTACACAGTATTGCCAACTCCTGAGCCTTAACCCGCACTATACTGCTCTTCCAAATCATTTCGTAAATTAAATTTAAAAACTGAACCGCCAAAGGAAAATTATATTTTTTTTAGATTTTGGATTCATATTCTAAATCAGTGTAAGAGTTTTTGTGCTCATTAATCAAATGTTATAGTTACTTACAACTCAAAGATTGACTTAATATTTTTATGAGTGAGCTCTTATGCTGATAATTTATATTCTATTGAAATTTTTATCCTTAAATCCAATTAATGTGATTAAAAAGTTACACGTAACAAAATACTCTTAGAAGTAATATTACTCTCATTAATATTCAATAGTACTGAAGGCGAAAGAAGCAAGATTGACTTTGGCTGACAGAGACCACAACTGAGCCGAGATTTATATTTATTTTTTTATTTTATTTATGTTTCGAAACAAAATTTATTTGTACTGGTTTTATCTTAGGGCTTCAGATTTGTAATAAGCATATGCTGAAGAAACTATTTCTTGAAGTATTATCAAGGGCCCTTTCCCGCAAAGATCAAGGTTTCCCTGTTAGCTGTATTTCCATCTTACAATAGTAACGAAAATTCTCAAACTAAAGAATCACTTAATGCAAAGAAAAACGTATGGACTACCACGTTTCAGAACTTTTCCAAATACATTCGTTATTTCATCTCCGTTTCAAGCTTGTGCTGAATATTTCGCATGAAACAATCATAGCCTGTGACCCTTCCTAATTAATTATGCGTATTTTTTGCGGTTTAGAATTTTATTAGAATTATAATTAGAATTTAGAATACCCATCACTCTTCCTTCCGCAAGAAAAATTTTAAAATGTCTTGGATAATAATTTGCTAGGAATACTTGTCGACAAAAGCCAACGGCGTAAATTTGGTAACTCCCTTTGTACAAAATTCATTATCTTTTGTCGAGAACGTTTTGATAGTATTGAATGAAACACGCTTAAAATTAAAAAAAAAATAAATATTTCTTCAAATAACTAAGAAAATATAGCAATTTCTTCATAACATTTTCTATTATTTTTAACATTTTGAAATAATAGTTATTGACGTTCGTCGAACCCCAGCAGTGTTACTCCCTGTGATATAAATTCTTTCCCTTTCTTTCCCTCCACTGAATCTGTTTCTTCCGCAGAACTTCAGTTTTTCTGCCAAACGACGGTTTCAAAGTACGAATTCGTAATTTTCCGTCGAGTGTTCCGGTGCATCGGATCTTGTAGGCTGTGCGCAACCCAGTTAAGCACATCCGGCACAAGTAACAGTACTTGTGTCGCTGTTTCCAATTGAAAATCGCTTCAAAGCCAGAAATCTTCCAACTTTTCAACGTTTCGAACTGTTGTTCGCAGAAGCTTCGAATTTAACGCCGTCGATGCATTCATCCAGAAAAACCTCGTCCTAAGGTTATTCGTTCTCCGATTTGATTCATGCGCTATCTTTTTAAAACACATTTTGCATCAGTTTTTACTTGCTATAGTTTTGCGTAATGCCTTTCCATCAATTATTCCATACCGTTAAATGCTGTGTAGTTAACGGTATCTTTCATCTTTTGTTTTAACGGGTTAATTAATTTGTGAAAACATTATGGCTTGAAGGTAAAAAGAGATGTAAATCTCAATCACACACCAATGAACAATGTGTAATCAATTTCCGAATTTTATTAATTTTTACGTAGTGTTGCTGGTCACTCGGATCTTCATCAGACAAAATCACCAGATTTCAAAAACACGGGAAAAATGTTCCGCTCGATCCTCAAAAGGATTTTATTGTTTCAATTTACATATTAATAAAAACTAGTGATCGCCCAGTGGTCGAAATTCGACCATAATTCATTGAATTTTTAAGTCTGAACATTATTGAGGTTCTTTTGTTAAAGAGTATACCTATATAATCATTGCTTATAATTTATTTCATTATTTTTCTATTACGTCAGCTTTGAGCGTGTACAAATACGTCATTAGGGTGTGTTATTTGCCTTTCCCTTTAATTCCCTTTAATAAATGTAAAATTTTAATGTTAGAAAAATAAATGAAACACAATTACGGCTTTATTTATTTTTTGATACAATTAATTGTCATTTTTAATTTTAAAGATTGATTTCCGAAAACAATTCGGTAAAATCGCCGTAATTATATCCCTGTTATTTATTAATCAGTTAGCGACTGTTGGAATCTCGATTAATTGCCCTCTTTTCATAATTTCTGACTTGAGTCCCTACCGTTAATTAAGTATGGAGATAAAATCCCCTTCTAATGTGAAAACGCATAAGCTCGGATTCGCCTTGGTCGCCAGGGGGACTGGTTTGTTTACTACGAAGACATTTCACAACATTTTCGTTCATTTTGCCCTTGTTCTCGTTATTTCGACACGAATACTATATTCTACGAACAAAATAAGAGCCTCTTTTCAATTTACTTTCATTTGGTACTTATCTCTTTTTCGTACGACCATTATTTCTGATTTAATTCTGCAAAAGAAAAAATGTCTGCAATTGATCTAAATGAACTTTGCGTGCATTTCTTATGAGAGACGATTATACTGGTCCAGAGTCAAACCAAGGATATTTGGACAAAAATTTTAGCTTTCTGCACTCCTTCTACATATAAACTTAAACTATTCCAAATCTCAAACTCCTCCGTTCGCGCTATATCCTTAAAAAGGGATCCAAAGTTTTCTCTCCACGTGTTAATATATAGATGACCCATGAAGCTGATCAATTGTTTATCTTAGACAAAATGAAAGCATCTGTAATTTGTAAGCGCTAACGGTCTAAATACTTTGAGGATCCGGTAAGTTTGAGAAGAGAGACTTTTTTCACCGCGGCCTCAACGTATTTTTAAAGTTCTCGATTCAGATGCCCACTATATTTACTAAAAGATTATTTTTTTCAGATAAAAATGTTATTAATTATTTATAATTACCCTTAAAAATAATTTATGCTTGGAAACTTAGAACATTTTTGGTGATAAAGACGCTCATGATATTCGAGAAAGGTGGAACAATATTCAAGTTAGTTTTTAGGCATTTTATCCGTAACAATAGAGCGTATATCCCTCCTCCAAAGTGAGGTTTTAAATTTAAGGCTCAATATCTGTTTTGTGGGAAAGTCTTGGAAAGGAAAACATTGGATAGCTTCTTGTAAACACAGAAGGAGCAGGGGCTATTCCGTCGACGCGCAACTGAAGGCAAAAGGATGAGGAAGAGGACAATTTAAGTACATTTCACAAATTTCACACACCTTACACAATTTTATGTTTAGAGATTTAATACGGAAACAAAAATTAAACGTAATCTTTTCATCTATTCCTATCTTTCATCCTACATTAAACGAGTATTGTCGTCTTAAGATATTCAAGTTAAAAATATTTATTTTAAACTAAAAACTGTTCTTCCTGAGCTCCAATTTGTTTATTTTTTTACTCCATGCTCCTATTTGTTTTCACCTATTTTTTGGTATTCCTGAAAATTGTATTGATAACTATAAAATTACTAAGTAATGCACTATAAGAACAAGTTCATCGTATTCCTATTGAAATCACTGTTGAGTCTATATCGCTATGAATTTTAACCTTAAACTACATGTCCTTTGGTATACATTTTGCTGTTAATGTCGCCATTTTTAATATTTCGTGAATCATTTTAGTTGATCATGAATCTTCATGATATTCGTTTGGATAATCACGCGAGATTGTCTTGGATTAACAGGACCCGGCAGGACTAGGGTTAAATTGTTAGTATTTCTATTTTGTGGAAGAAAATAAATTTCCATTTGTTTAACCGAGTTAGCCAAGTTCCTTCCTCAGAGCAAATAGATCTGAAAAATAATGTTGTCGTCGATAATACACTTCTTCAGTTTCATATTCATGATTTTTTTCTAAAATAGGCGTTACGACTGACGTAATAAATTTTATCGACAGCGCCCACAAACAATTATTTCGCGCAGACATCTTTCTTTGCGTCTTAATATTAATATATTAGCAGTACACAAATTTTCTCGATGTTCCCTTTATTTCCATATTTGTCAAGTTTTCGCCTTCGCTCCAACGTCACTGAATTCAAGATTCGTGTTCACTTCGAAGACTGGTCTTTCTTTAGAAATGGACGCAATTACGCATTCTTTTGTTCGCTCAGGATATCGCTGACGTCAAAAGATACCCCATTTCTGGTCACTGCACAATAATAGAAGCGCTCTTCCTTTTGCCCTTCTGGATCCGGATTTGGTAATTACTTTGATCTCCTTGGTCTCTCCTCCGCTTTCACCAATCCTCATAAAATCGATTTATGCTATCGATTATTCTTTCATAAGTTTTTCTTGACGCCCTTCCTTTCTTCATTCCTCTTTTCTGATGAAAACAACAAATTTCGATTCAGTTCGCAGACACCCTCGAATCGACGAGACTTTGAGAACTGTTTACTTAACCACAGAATTTACACAGCAACCACTGTTTCGCAGCTGCATCATCAGGCCTGATGATGATGCGAAGTAAAAAGAGTGAGTCTCGTTGTATCTCAATATCAATCTAAGTTAAGTCTGAACTCATCGCTTGTACCGTGGAACCGGTTGCAACCGGAAATTTCGATCCGAGTACTCCGAGGTAGGAGAATTAAGCAATAAAAAGGATTATAATTTAATAATTGGAATTGAAACTCAAAGTATTGTTGCGTACGATATTTCAATATTGCTTCGTTTAATTTATTTGTGAATCAAGCATCCTGATAATACTGAAATAAAATATGAATGAGTCCAATTATTTGAATATAAATATTTCTTATAAGCGTGGAAATTCTAAGGGAAAGGTATTTCATGTGATATAAGTAATAAATAGGATCGATTCGAGCTATCGATAACTTAATAATGATCTTTAATCGTAAAATTCCACTTTTCAGAGGAACTGATCAAGAGAAATAGAATTTTTAATTAATCTTATTGTTTATTCTCTCATGAAGTTGCCACTTAAACATTGTTAATTTTATAAGAGCTTCAAATCTTAACCAAATTAATTTATGGAACTTGGGTTAATTAATTCAATTAATGATATTTACGTAGTCTAGGCCTAAATAGAAGTTACATCGCGTTCCAAAGAGTTAAGAAAAATAACCTCTCTTTCTTACTTTGAAAATTTTACCTAGACATATTTTTGAACCTTTGTGATAACCTGTTTTAATTAAAAAAATGAGCCTCTAAACATTCTGGTGTTTCTTCGAGTAGCCTCCAAAATATCTGTGAACGTCAATAGGTTCCCCGTCCATATGGACTCGCAGGGGTCCAAATAGATTTACAAGGGTCTGGAAGTAAAGAACACAGGGGTCGACGAGATGGGGATCCATTGATCGAATACCATTTATACTGCACGTGTAGTAACGCAGTACAGTAAGGTTCGCTCGATAAGCCAACTCCGCACTGGATCCTTGAAAGTTCTACAGTATTAAAAGATATTATGTCTTCGGTGTAAAAATAGTACATAATATTGACGACTTCATTGTATGCTGAAGAATTCCTTCGTCAGATTCATTTTCAAGAATAATGTATATCCATTCAATGACGTCTTATTAGCGAAACAACAAAATTGTCTTTCTTATCGATTTTCATTAGGCTATTTTAGTATAAATTAGGTGATCACTAGATTAATGGTATTTAAAGGGTCAATTCTAGTACCGATTTAATCTCACTAACTCATCATTATTTGGTGCAATAAGCAAAAATAATTGGTTGATCCCTTTACCCTCATCTCAAGTCAACGGGTGACTTTCAGAGCATCAACTTCGCGGAGTAAACGGATGATAATAAACGGCCAATCTGGCAATCTTGTGTGACATTCACCCTGCTCTTGCTTATTCCATTTCCAAGGTTACGATAGTGTTTACTGCAGTTACGCCGCATGAGCAGCGTCCAGATATATCTGCGAGCAACTCCCCTTTCTCACTGTAGCAGTGGGAAATAGCGGAATTCGGGTATTGCGAGCCACTGACATGCCTAAGAATTGCTGAAGGAATTGCTTTCAACAGAGCATCCAGTTCCCGTCGAGTATTCCTCGCACATTTGTTTCCTACGAAACTCATATCCTCCTACACTACTTGTCTCCTTCCTGACCGCTTTGTAGACCTGCGGTGGGAATACCTATTTGTACCTTCTGTTCCTCAATGTTTTATTTTTGTTAGATCTATATTTCTACGGCCGTCCATTTAACATTATATTCGCATTTTCCGTCTTAAATGTTTACAGCATCACGCTACAACTATGCAACGGAATTTGCTTAAATTCGGCATGTTCGTCGTCGCAGCCTGCCTCTGTCACCTCTTTAGGGATTTAAATATATTAGAAGCAGGCGAACAGCAGTTAGGGGATCCCACATCTGATGGGTATTAAGATAAGTAAACCTGAACTTAGTGCAACTCATACTTAAAGACGCAAAGTAAATTTTAGAAAAGCTATTCGAACTAGTTTTCGTACGACATTTGCAGATATCTGATTTAGAGTGAGCCGCAGCATTTTATGGATGACTAAAGGATGCGATACAGGAATCATGGTTTTGAATTCATACTTAATTTCAATTTGAAGTAAATATACTTGACGAAAATGATTTAGAAATGTCACTCCGTTTTCCAAGGACTATTTCCTTGTGTGCACCGGTGACCTGGTTTCACGAGTTGGGAACGACGGAAATAATGTCACCACGAATTAATGAAGGGAACAACGGCGCCCGTGACCTGAAACACGAACGTGAATCGCACTGAAAGATATCCTTGTCTATTGAATTCCGCGCTATATCTCATCTTGAGAGAAACGCTTGCAGGCGTGCGTTCATGTGCAATGTGTCTGTGCAGACAGGTGCCTAAACATCGATATGTTTTATGGCCATACCTATATTTACTGTGCGTGCCAATAATGGATTATGCTTCTAAACTGGTTGTTCCATAATATCCTCCGAGTGTTGGGAATCGTTCAGGATCGAATGTGGTAGCGGTAGCGTTCCATGTAAACATAAAAATTTGGTTCCGGATTATCTTTATAAGCAAATATTGAACCGCTTCGTATCAATGTTTAATTCGGTTGTTTGTACGAAATGGCGTGCAGCCAGGATAAATCCCAAGGTAGAATGGACTTGAAAAAAGTCCGATGGGACCGGGAATCGAACCCAGGTCTCCCGATTGCCGGTCCCGTCCAACTTTTTTCAAGTCTATTCTTCCTTGGGTAGTAGTAGTAGTATTATTAAAAGTGCTTCGACAGCTTTGGTCATTTCGCACATTGGTTCCCACCGGGAATCGAACCCGGGACCGCTTTCACCAAAGGCAAACGCGCTGTCCACATGACTATCCGGGAACCCTTTCTTCCTTGGGATCCAATATTAATTAAATCGAAGTTAATGAAATTTCAGTAAAAGTTTGTGATGCTGAATAATTAAAAGAAAGAGATAAGTTATAACATGAATATTGATTACTGAAGTGCAATTATTTACGGATCGTTAAACATGACTAATTTCAGAAATTCAATTAACTATTACTGTTACATTGACTTCTAATGGTAATCAAAACTGGGACTAAGTTAATTAAATTTCAATTGAAAAAATCGAAAATTGCTGTTTTTATCCGATTTTAATTCCGTAATAAACGACAGCTTTATTTGGTTTGTGCCTACGATTTGGAATGCCGTTTCTCTGTTTGAAACATTCACTGACTTAATTTAGATCCCTGGTTGATAATTGTTTCAAATTTGAAAATCGGGCCACTTGAGAAAATCTTTCCAATCCCTCTCAAAACAAGAAATGGTTCGTTCATTTGCTATGGCAACGATTGAAGAATCGCAAGCAATCAGAATGAATAAAAATTCAATTGCAGGAAACCTCTTGAGGAAAAGGAACCGCCATTATGGGTAAACTGGGATGAAATATCGTAAGATTAACATTGCATTTCCGATGGAAGAAATTAGTAGCAAGAACTATTAAGTTCGGTCAAATGTTACTCAAATGCTCTTATAGGCCACTAAGGTACAACTCAGGCTTATATAATTTAGGAGCACCAATTATGCGCAGTGTAAGAAATGCATTTATATCAAATTGAAATCTAATAAGGTTTAGTTACCTGTTTACGATGTATCGATCTTCAAAAATAGCAATTTACAGTTTATTTATTCAAACGATAAAGTCAATCCCACGGACTCTTTTTCATTTTTCAAAGACACCTTGGGTCATCATTAAAGATTAACCGATTCTGTACCAATCTCCACCCTCCAAAATTAGATTGCGTTGTCCGCGGTATCCAAGTTTTCAATATAAACCGTTTCCGACTTCGTCGTTGACTATTTTCTGCATTTAAACTGTCTTAACGTTTTAAGTTTCGTTTCATTTCTTTCGCTTAAGTCGTTGATGAGCAAGTTTTTCACAAATGATACCTTCACCGAAATTTAGAACATACTTTAAAAAGTTTAACTAAAATTTATAACTACTAATAGAAATTCCTGTACAGTACAGAGGGAGAAAGAGAGTGCAGCCTATTTCATCAGGTTTCTTATTATTTCATTCTCCTTCACAAGCACTCTTTCTCTCGTTGTTTGTGAAGCATTTTACTCTTGAATAGGATGTTAAAATTAATGCTCTCATGCATATAAGACTTAAGACCAAAATTGTTTTATCCACGATCCCAAAGACTTCTCGGAAACCTCTGGTAAGAAACTTCAAGAGACAAAAACCGCCTCAAAATGTGTCCACACTGGAATAAAAGGTAAAACGTACGGAAAAATTTAATATATTCTCTGTAAAATCATCAACGAAAGAATAGTTTGATCCTCAACTAAAAAGTTTGGAAAAGGAATGAGGTTTACTTAGCAAGATGAGGAGTGAGGTAGTTTGCCCTAGTTTATCCTCCAACCCAGAAAGCTTTACTTTATTTATTGTTCTCAACCGCCGCTGTTAGGCAGCAGATGGCGACGCTAACTTACACTGCAAAATAACACAAAGAATATCACATACAAAACTATAACACTCACTCTTTACGTGTATACCAATAGTTTAGAGACAACGACAATTCACAACTTAAACTGCTAAATGTAAAGAGGAAAAAACTGCGTTTGTGCTGCAAATGGTCGTTTGGACCCATAGCATATAATGTGGAGTAACTATTGAAACACAATGACCCAATAAATTACACTTTTCGTAGCGTTAAAAACAAGGTGAAGTCAATATGAACTCCAGCGCTCATCCTTCCGGTATTTTAACACCATTTCAGCTAAACTGAGGAAAGAATAAACCAAAGATGCATTAATTCCTTACATATTAAAATATTAAGGGAAAGTAAATATTAATGGTTTTCCAAGTATTAATTTTTAGTTATCCAATGATGCAGGAAATTGAGAGATCAAGGAATGAACATTCTAAAGTGAGCGACGGATTTCATCAAAAAGGTAAGATTTATTACTTGGCAATGAAGTCGACCGTAATTGAATTGAACTCTTCCTAACTGAATAAGCTGTTGTCAAGTTGCCGAGTTACTGGGAGCTTGGGCGGTTGCCCAATAACTTTATGAGCCTTCAAAGTTTAAAACCACCGAGTAATAAAAGGGGATTTTATTTCATTAATGCCTCGTATAAAAGATTTCGCTGACCTTTTTGTTTTTTCCAGGGGACTTTTGTTGCCTATCTTCTCATTAAAGGAATGAAAATCACAAATTCGAAATGTATAGCTTTATTGGTGATCATTGAGTGACAACTCAATCCAAAGGCGGAACAAATAAATTCCTTTCCAAAGATGAACAATTTAGACCAACATTAAGTGAAAGAGAAGAAAGCCCAAAGATGCATAGAATTTCGAGAATTTCTTGAGAATGACAAGAAGATTAGATATATAGAATTGTAAAACAAAAATGGTAACTTCCAATATTTATTGATAATGCACAACCGGTTTCGGCAGTTAGGCCATCCTCAGGTTGCAAAGAGAAAAGACTACATGCATTATAATACAATTAAATCAGTGATGTTAGTCTCATTGTACCCGGAGATGGCTTAGCGGCCGAAATTGGTTCTACATTATCAATAAATAGTGGAAGTTACAAAGTTTGCTTCAATATTCATCATGTCTTCCTTCCACGTAGAGAATACTTCAACTTTTGCTGATACTAGGTATATTATACTTAAATAGTTTCGTTTTTTCATTGTTGCACACTGCCTATTTATATTTCCAACTTTATCATCCAATATTTGAAGATAATAATTTATGTACTTTGTCATTCGATTCTAATATTTCCAATAATTTATGCGTCAAAACAAAAAGCTTACGAAGGAGGAATTAAACACTTATACACGATACCACAGGATTCTTTTTATGAACACGACCTTTGTTTCGACGCATAGCATCATCAGGTACAGAAAAACAAGATACAATAACATATAAAGGTAGGAAAATGGGAGGAAGGGAGTATGCGGGCGGAAAGGAGAGGTTATAGCGGGTGAGAGTTTGGTGGGAGAAAGGATGGAGGAAGTGCAGAGGTTCTCGTTGGTGATAGATGAGGAAGGGTTTGAAAGGCTTTTTAGAATTTCCAATTGTTAATATTGGTTCATGGTGGGCCCACGAAGTGGAGAAATTCCATTTAAAAAGGGTTTCCATGGCCCAGCCTATGCCTCGCCATTTGGGAAGCCCCCCCCAGGTTGTTCAGTCGATAGGCGTGTTCCTTTCTTCGGAATGCTCTTCCGGTTTGTCCCACGTAGACCCCTGGACAGTCTTCGCCGCTTCTCTCTTCTGGATTCTCTGGGTCCTTCCCGTTCCTCAGGAGGTCTCCCAGCTTCCGAGGAACGCTGTCCTCAGGCGGTCTCTAGGGAAGCGCCATTGGAAAAAATATCTTACCAGCTGGGAAAGGTCTCACCAGGAAACATTAAAGCCGGGTATTATACACGGAAGAACATTGGTAAACTGCTGGGGAATTCCAAAGACAAGAGGGAAGTATTGGATTGTAGTGGGGTCAACGAACTTAAATGTGATATTTGTGAGGTATGTTGGGAAAACCACTAGAAATCTGCGGGTGAGGGCGACGGAACACAATAGGGACTACCGCCTTCGGAGGGGGTCGCCTATGTCCAACTTCGAACCTCTTGGAAGAGGGACGCCAAAGTGATTTCCAACCCAAATGTCTCCATCGCGAAAAGCAAGGCCGCCGCCTGGACCTTTTGGAAGAGGTAAAAATTGTATGCGCCTCCCAAGAACATATTTTGACAAACGAGCACGTGTTTATCAACCCTTTCCCCCTTCTTTCCCTTCCTAGTAAACTCTTTAAACCCTGACCTTCCTCCAAAATTCCCACCTCAGTATTTGTATATAATGATATCCCAAAATATAAAATGTGCCAGATGATGCTAGTTCGCTATCGAAACATGTCGCCAAAGAAGTAAATCAGTGGAAGTGTACTAGTGTTCCTCTTCATTCATTCTCTCAGGTAATTGTCAGAGGAAAGGGGTATTTGAAGCAGTCCATTGATGAAGGAATAGAACGAGTCTTACTTATGGGTGATGACGTGAATCCACAGGAATGGGATGGTTCGTGTACGTCGGTTGTCGAAAAATTTGGAAGACATGTTCATTGTTCTTGATACACAAACTGAGGTCTAAGAAATTGAGGATTCCATCACAAGACTTTTCACGGGAAAAAGAGATTTTAGGATGTAAACTGTTGAGAAATGTAATTAACCTGGCGGTTCCAGTAACAGATGGCATCATCAAAATAACGATACCAGTGCACAGTGGAGTTAATTAGAGGATTACCCGAGGAAAATAATTTATTTTCTAAACAGAAAGATTTCTGCAAGAAGTGGCGATCCCATCGCAAGTCCTTCATTTTGTTTACATACAATCCAATTAAATTTAAAACAATTTTGAGGTAAACACAAGTTAACAAGCTGGTAAAGTTCTTTAACAAACTCACTATCTCCTTTGGTAGCTTTGAGAAGATCATTGATAAACTCAAGGGTTTCCTAGTGGAAGAAGAGGTTCACTGTATCAAAAGACACTTATAATTAGGGGGTTAATTGAGGATTTAATTAACTAAATCAATGGTGTTTATAATCTTAAATTTAGGTGAAAAAATATCGATTTCTTTAACTATGCAATTTAAACGGGAAGCTAATTTATGGAGCGCCAATTCCCGAGACGACAGGCCTGATCGGAATATTTTCCTATTTTAGGTAATCCATATAATCTCGGAAAAGTGGGATTCAATTATATCAAGTGGTGTAAAACCGAATCTGGAAACTCCACGGAATTGTGGAGTTGTTTTTCACATCCGTTTGAAACTTTGCGGTGGGATCTTTCTTCATCATCCGTAAATTCGCTATTGATGAAACTATTGATGAAATTCATGCACTTGTCGATGTAATCACTTTTGCCGAGAATCACAACACAATTACCTTTTTCGCCTTTTTGTAAGATTGAATCTTCATTTACAATGAATTTGCGAATATAGTGTATCACACGAGTGGTGTTGTAGGAGTGCATATTTTCACTGGGAGGAAAATGGATCGTTATGGAGTGCTTTAAAGAGAGGGCGGCAGTACGTTCAAAGCATGTCTTCCTTTCTCAGGGCGCCTTCGCAATCCACCGCTAGGTTTTCGGAATCTTTAAGGGAAAATTAGGCGCGTATTTCAGTCCTTTATTTAACAAGGAAGTCTCCTCGTCATAAAATGAGTGTTTAGATAAATTTAAAACCCTATCATGGATAGAATGCTTAGCCTTCGTTGGCTCCTGCGTATTGGTATCCTTACATATTAAACTGTCAAGTTTTTTTAGAAACACGGTTCTTAAAACACACTTCACACGCATACTCGTTGGCGCACTAAATCGTCCAGTAGGGTCCATTCCGGGAAATTTTTTATCCATGCAGAAGTTCCACATGCAACAAACACAAGTAATGAGAGAGACTGTCTTTGCGTACCATTTCTTAACTTGCTGTTGAGTTCCTCAAGTGGCTTTCCTCTTGGCAGCTCTGGCAGCAGCACTGTTAGTTGACACTCGGATGTTCACATATTTCGGCGTCGATCCTTTTTTGAGACACATGGAGCCGAACCAGATATTCATGAAGCAACTTCAACAGAAGTTTCCTGTAGAGTTTGGCCTTAAAAGCTGTATTGCCTGAAAATCCACTATTTTGGCCACAACTTTGTGGTCTGATAAACACGGTAAATCTTGTTATAAAAAATTAGAAGAAAATTATTATGGTTGGGTTCATGATGTTAGAGTTTGGTTTGACAGTAGTATTAATAATGAATCTCATAAGAAAAAACAGTTATATTTATACGGCCCCAGTAACGTAGGTAAGAGTAGTTTCATTGAGAAGTTAATAGGTAAGGAAAATATGAAGTATATATATATAATCCTAGTGTTCGAAAGTTCGCTTACTATGATTTGTTTCCAAAGTATCATAAGATTGTTCTCTTAGAAGAATGTGATTTGCGCTTCCATTGTTTGTCAATGTTTAAACGTTTGGTCGAGGGAAAGGAATTTATGGCTAGTGTTAAATGTAGTAAAGGTAGGTTAATTAAATTTAATGATTTAGTAATATGTATATCTAATTTTGATACTTTAGGTGAAGACGAAGCAGTTAGAAGTAGATTTAATATAATAAATACGACGATTCCGTTTTGAAAATACATTCATACCACTGGATTTTATTATTATTATTATTATTATTATTACTATTAAAAAAACCCTGAGGTGTCGTGTATAAATGTCTAATTCCTCCTTCATCATGAAGAGCTACCTCAAAGTAGAGGCCGAAACAGAGGGAAATGGTTATGTTCTCAATTTGGCGTATAATTTGGTCCTTTAAATGAAGCCGTTCTAAGTTGATGAAACGGTACTACCAAGAAGTAGGAGGACTCCATCGAAATAGTACAAAAATCATCCTTAACGATTTTGTCCTTTAAAATTGTTACTAAGTCCAATGAAACATTCCCTTTTGTCCTCGTTTAATCTCAAGGGATCCGTCCCACTTTCTCGCCTTCTCCTTTGCTTCTTCCTTCAGAAAAAACAACTCTTGAAATAAGTCAGAAGCTTTTGATTTTGACTCGTTGTTTACTTTCACTCCCATTGCATCGACTTAAGAGCTTTCGAGTGCGGCTCAAGATTAATGATTGTTCGATTTCCGGTTGCCTCGGGACATCGAAATGCTGATTCGGAATGCCTTCCAAGTTATCGCTTTCCGTTACTCTTCGACGTTGCGTTGTTTGGGTTTTATTTAAGAAAGCTTTCCGATGTATAAAGGGACGTAGAATCCGTGTCTCTGATTCCGTGTAATAATAGAAGTCTTAAATTCAAATCGGAGAAAACAATACGACCTAGATAAATCTAAAATTAGCAACGTGCAGAGTTCGAAGAAAAATTAATGATTGCCGTCGATCTCGTAACACCTCTTTTACCGTTTCTCTCGAATTTTTGACCGAAATAGTGCAACTTAAATGCAGTAGTGATGCGCGAGAAATAAATGAAACTCGTCCGCTAATCTTTCCAAGTTTCGATTAATGCATTTTTATCTCAGAAACTTGTTCCCGGAAAGTAATAGATAAGACAATCAATGGGCCACAACTTGGTGAAGTTTCGAATTGAAACAACCAAATAACTAAAAATTAATTTATTTACATCGCAGTAAACTTTAAATGAAACCCGATTAACCGTGCAAGCAGCGTGGCTATGGTTAACACCACAACTCAGCCTCAAAACGCGGATAATGTAGTTAATTGTATTAAAATGAGAGGATTGGATAAAAGAACTTTCACTTCCTTCTATTTTCTTACATGAAATGATTGAAAAATATTAATAATCCAACAAAATCATCTTCTCCGAATATTTTTTTTTCGAAAAAAAACTAGGAAACAGGCAAGGAAAATTAGGCAAGCTGGAGAGCGCTAGAATGTTAGTGTTCAGTTGGGAATCTTAACAGATTTCTTAAATTTTACACTTCCATATAGCTTAGGTCCGAAGTGATTTGAATCAAGCTTTGAGTAAAATTTATATTATAGCTCTACAGCAAGAATATATGTAAAGTTCAGTGAATTATGTTATGTTTACCTTCACCAGCTTCAGGTATTCTTGGTTCAAGTGCATCTTTATCCATCCTTAACTTGGATTTCTCATACAGAGGCTGTCTGCAAGAAATGTTACTCAACATCCCAGAGTATGAAACGATTGAATTATATATTACCGTTTCAGCTAAAAAATCGCTTTATCAAGCATTCATTTTCCTATATTGTCCCATTCACACTAATGAACGAAGCACACAAAACGTTCTCCATTAAGTTAAAAAGAGCATTCAATTAGGCCGTTAAATGTATTTTCAATGCCAAAAAATTTGATCATGTTTCCCCACTCTTGAAAGAGTTGAAGTGGCTTCGTCTCAAAAAGTTAACCTCTCAACGAAAGGGGCTAGATGCTCCCTATCCCTCGATAGGTCCCTCTGGCAAACTTATGATACCAATTCATGGTGAAAAGAAGTGAAGTGAAATTTTCAGTGAATATTTACTTGTCATCGATGCAAAATATTGGAAAAAAGTTACTCAGTCCAAATCAATACAATCATCTTTCCCTTCATTTATGATCTCTGAAAGATTCTTTCGAATAGAACATCAAATATCCCTTCTCTGTGGGTGGTTGCCAACTACGTGAGTTTTTCATTGTCAATTTTCAGTTTCAAAGATTTTTTTATCGCACTGTACTATTTCTTTTTACTTTTATATCTGTTCGCACGAGGTTAAGTGAAGCTCACATGGGCCGATAAAGGATCAATCTATTCGTATATCTTCTGTAATATATCGTTGCATTCTATCTGAGAATGCCTGAAAGCGAAAAGGAATTCTGCATAATTATCTTAACTGATTTGAACATTTTGGACTCTAAATAGAGACTTCAGGTGCATAAAAAGAGCCCATAATGCATTTAATAACGTAGAGAGTTCGAAAGTTATTGGTTTTATTAGTGGCTTAGGAAAACTCTCCTTTTCTTAAACCGTAAATTCATGGAAATGTTATGGAATAAAAGCGTCTTTATTGAGTTAACCTGGGATTGATAAGTGAAATCCTGTAATTAACTATTGTGTAAAATAAATTACATATACGGTGTACACCTTATACAAAATCATTTAAATTATAAGAAATAAAGGTTTTCAACAAATATGTTAGCAATAGAAAGGAAATGACAAAGAAAGAAAGTATAATTTAGTTTAGTGAAAAATTCTGTGATATTTTTAACCGCAAAAATATCCATTAGCACTCTAGGAAATCAAGGTAGAGTAGGGAGATGAGAAGAGTACAAAGAGAAGGTACCGTAAACACGAAAAGTGTAGGAGTGAAAGAAAAATAGATAATTAAAAATAAGGATATTAAAAACGCAAAAGTTTTCTACTGATACATTTCAAATCAATTTATTTCCTAATTAGTTGTATCGACCCAATTGCCTACCTCATATTAGTTGAATCTATGCCAAGGACAATTGCAAGCAATTTTTATGAACAGTAGTTAACTGAAAATCACGAATCGAAATGGACTACGAAAAACAATTTTGCAGAAAACTATGCTCCGAAGGTTGCTTTTTCCATTTCAATTTTGCAAAATATGAAAGTTCCACCTCAAAGGAATGAACTTGATTCGATGCTCTTGACGGAGCTGAGAGACGCAATCTTTGCAAAGCGTTATTTTTCCAAGGTTCTTCTTTAACCGAAGCGGTCTTATGTCTTTCGAGGAATGGTTTTGAGTTTTTTAGGAATTTAAACCGTATTATTTGTTGCTGGCCTTTAAGTGATTCGTTAGCCGATTCATTTCTTGAACTATTCAGTCGAATTTGGAATTAAATCTGTATTTACTCAATAAGTTCAGATTTGTTTATTACGAGTAATTCGAATGGAAGAATCATTTTTTTTATGGGTAATCATGTATCAGCGCAAGAGCTGTGCATTTAAATGTATTATATGCAATTAAGTTCCAATAATAAATCCTAAGGAAAATTGTGTAAACATTAAAAAGATTTCAAACAGGAGCCAAAATTCTGGGAAAACAATTGTCATGGAGCCTAACATGTCATGTTATTTGATAGATGTCCCGTTAAACTCCGGCCCTGTCCCGTCTTAGTCCTGCGTCTAAATGTAGTGAAACATATATTTCCCGTGGCGTTGCTTTCCTACTGTAATTTTGTTTCTAATTTGGAAGATAATGGAAATAAGATATCGATTTTATTTGTTGTTTTGTTTGTTTTTTTAAAGCGATTCGACATCTTGGGTTCTTTCGCTCATGAGCTCCCATCGGGAATCGAACCTGCGTTTACCGGAGCAGAACCTGCAGCCGATTTGGCTATCCGGGAGCACTATTTTCTTCGTCCACAAGAAAATAATACTTTTCGTCGTATTAAGTAGACACGGGCTGTATTTAAATTCAGTCTTAGGATCTCGTATCGTGGCCCTGAGATTAGCATTATGTACCAAACAACTTGGGCCATGACCTTCTTTCTGTTCCACAACCACTATCTTTTTCATGCAGATTTCTTTGGTGGTTTAGCGATGTTTCAATGCTATCCAACACACTGAGTTTCAGAGCTGAATTTAAATTCTTTATTCACACAATTCCGAGAGCCTCATCCAAAACAGTTGAGTAAGTGTATGCTTTTCCATTATTTTCTGAATATCATTCACAAAGCACTTCCAGATTTACAGCAGTTGGATGCGTTATATTATAAAGAACAACACCAAACAGTAATACACTTAACGAGACGGATTAAATAAGAAAGGACATGTGCTTGGAAGACAAGTCAAACATTTTCAGTTTTTGAACACCAAACACTGACTCAGGCACATTGTATTCTATTTCCAACATTAAACATCGCCACTTATTTTGAAACGGCTTCTGTATATTCTTCCATTGCTGTGAGGAGCCAAAGCAGCAAATATATTGAACATAAATAAGTATAGATACATTATCATTAATCGCTGTTGATCCCTTATTAGGAAGACGAAGAAAGTGTACATGTTCCACGGAATAAAACAGTCATGTCAAAACTTTGTGACGTTTATTTAAGGAATTGAATACATTTAAGGAAATAAATATGCCCAAAAAGGCTAAGAAATTCATGAGGAAGTTTAGGTTGACCTTAGAGGAAAGACAACATCGATACCAATCTCCAAAGGCTTATCTCACAGAATCTCACATATGTAACAAAAATCCTACCAAAAACACCGAATGCATTAAAAGCAAAATTATTCTTTTTCAGTCATTGGGTTGGAACTAAACGTTAAGTGCTGCACAGTGAACTATCAACACTAAGAGGAGGAGACGTGATCTGCTGTTATGCCTTTAAAATATCTCCATTGAATAAATTAAATAAAAGGAGACTTCGATTTGCAAACACTATTCTTTTTCTTAATGGTACAAAATTTAATTAAAACCTAACGATATTACTTTGCATGGAGAAAAACTCAATAGGAAATCTTGAAATATTATTAGTTTTGAAATTAGCTCACTCATTTATTCGATTTATTTTAACTAAGCGTATTTCTAAATCTGAAATTCGTAAACTCTCATCGAAATGAGTAATGAATAAAATACAACCAATAAAACCACCCTACGCTTCATGCACATCCAGTGAGATGCGAGAACTCCTCACATCAGAATATCAGAGAAGCGCAGTAGTGTAATCGAGGTGAAATGGTTTCGCTTGAAGCAATCCGATCAGAAGCGCCAAAACAGTTGAGGGAAAGCTGCATAAAGAGATCACACCATGGTAATTGGTAATTGGAGACTGGTAAATGTTGTGTTACCACTTTATTACTATTAATGCCATTATGTATTAGTACTTTATGCTTAAATAGTCGACATTACCACAAAGATCTAATTTATTTGAAATCGCCTCCATAATATCTGGTAACAGGGGCTTAAGAGAATTACGTATCGCAAAAGTCACAAAACGCTGAATTCGTCGCAGTATGGAGACGCAAATGAAAGGCGGTAGGAGTACTTTGAAGTGTTCGCTGCCAATGGTAAGTCACAAATGATGGCCATCGCTTTGTGGTTCAAGGATGCAGTTGCCTCGGCGGAGGACAAGCGAGTGGATAGGAATTACAATTGCCATAAAACATCTTAAGCAGTTAAGAACTTGTTGCACGCTTTGAATGGGACATCACCTCGCAAGGTCCTCCACGGCAGTGCGTTCGCATGGGCGCCCAAAATTATTTATAAAAGGTTCATCAGCTATCACTCAGTTACAGGCAGGAACAAGAATGATAGAAGAATAAACGAAAGATGCATATTCTACCATTCTCTTCCCCTAGTAAATGAGGAGGATTCCATTCATCTAGATATGGACAACATCAATCTTACACAACTTCATTTCTTACTGTTCGTTCTCTATCTATAGATGTACCACGACTCAATCTGCAACTTAAGAACAATATCTCAATGAATGAGATGCCATTCACTTATCGCGTATTGCTGACCTGAATCGGAAATGACTACGCAGCATAAGGCGCGCTTTCATTCACCAGCAATTTGCTTATCCTCTGGAATTTTAATCCGAACTGTTCCTCAATCGACGAATTTCTTTCGACCCATAGAATGCATTTTTTAAATGGAAAAAAGTCAAATAACATTATCAATAGGTTAAATAATTTGTGAGATTGGTATATCTTCTACAGAATCGTGATGACAATAGTGTTGATATCTCAATTTTTTATAAAAATATAGTAGGTTGATAATTTCGGAGTAAAAGGCAAAGTATTTATTGATATAGGATTGAAGGTTGACAAACACAGAGAGTGAATTAGGAACTGATTAGAAAATTTAATTGATAAATGTTTCGTTATCGCTCCAATACTCTATTACCTGGTTTGAAAAATTTCCTTTTCTCTAGGAATGGCGATTGGGAACATTTCGGCCTTCCAGCTTCAATCAGTACTTTTCGAAACATAAAATGTTCGTTTCAGTGAGTTATCGAAACACAAAATCCGCAATCTAATAATCCGAAGCCATTTTGAAGAGAGACACGAGAAACTAGTATTTATTATAAAATTCACAGAATCGGGCGAGATATGGTGGACATCCATCAAGCGAAATGAAGGAATAGATTTTAAACTTTTTCCACGAAAATATTTTTGTGGCAAAAGTACCAATCTATTCCTTCATTTCACGTAGTATTCATTAACTATCAATTCTAGAATAGGAGAACTTGCATTAACATGATATTCACCGTCAGAACTTGGATGGTACGAGGCGGAAACGAATTTTTAATTTATTTTTGTCTTATTTTGGCTCATGGAATCCGAGAGCTACTCAGATATGGACCATGCATCTTTTTCCTTCGTTTGGAAAATGACATCCATTCGTGAATGAGCTGCACTTTACTCGGACATTACTATGGACATATACGGACATTTTGGCTTATTGGTGAAACCAAGCGCTAACTACCTCACTCCTCATCGTAAGCTTTGTTCGATCACCAAAGGCATTTGTAGACGATGGTGGAGGGAATGAGGCTCAACCCTTCATCAAAGTGAGCGCATTTCTGATTTGATCTGATTGTTTATAGAAAATGCAGGCTCCCAATGCTTTAATATCTTCTCAAGGATGCGTTCGTTTTATGATCGAGAATGTGTACGCCGTGCGAATGGCAATCGGAGTGACCATCGATGACGGCATTGGGGAAGTGGGTCAACCAGAAGGGACTCCAGACGAGTGACGCATCGCCTTCGCGGAAAACAACAAACGAGAATCGCACTGGAATAATAATAAAAGTGACTCATTCCATGGCACCTCGGAAAAGACAACAGAGGAGTGTTTCCATATTAGCGCTCCTATCAGTGCAAGTAAAGCATAGATTAGCCCATGAGCGTCCTCTTGCGATAGCGCTCTCGAGCTGCGGACTGTGGAGTTACCTGCTTTTTTAAAACAACTATCATTTGTCAAAAGACGGTTTGTTAATAATCGTTAGTAATATTTTTATTTTAATGCAAGAATATTTAAATTGAGTGAACGGCGTTATCCGTTTGGGCTGACCAATAGACGAATATGTTCAGGGTAATTATATAATACGTCTCAATTCTTTGGGGAACACGCACCGGGATTCGAACCCGACATCAGGGAGAACATTTGTTAAAGAAATGAAACTTACTAGGCAAGGTGAGGAGTGAGGTAGTTAGGCCTCGCTTTCCTGCATAAACCAATAGTACCGCGTGGAACATGTCTGCGTAAATTTAGCATCCAAAAAAAACTCCATCCAAGTCAAGGAAAGAACGAGATAGATTCACTAATTCTTTATTCCAGAATTTATTTTCCTTTTACTACAGTTATCTAGTAGTTATTAAGAAAATTGTATGCCATTTTGAGCAAAAGAATAAGCTGTGTGGCTCTACGAAAATAGTTGTATTGAGGCATAGAGGCAACTGTTTATTTCATACCGGCAAATAAACGAAATTAAATGGTTAAAGAAGGCGTTCGAATTCCGTAATTCTGCCTGTTTAATCGATAGAATAACATCCTCTGTTTCCTAAATTAAAAATCCGTTTCCTGTGAAACTTCGTACTCGCCGTCCGAATTTCAAACGTGGGAATAACAGAGGACCCGCACATTGACGATTTCCCACATGATACTCGAAACAAAGTCCTTTGGAACCGCGCTCAAAAAATACTGATCACTACACCTTAAATCCCTCATCACTGCCTCCACAATCGTTCATGAACTTCACTTCATTTAGCTTAAACGTTCCAGCTAATTTAAAAATCTTGGATAGTTGTTTCTTAAAGTTATTCGCGGCTGAGGCAATTTCTCTCATATGGGTCTCTACCGGGAATATAAACAGAAACTACTTTAAAAGGCGAATGCGCTACCCACATCCAGAAACCCTAAATTTCTGTTGCTTTTCTTCTATGATTTGATTAATGCATAATTTTCTCTCCACCATTTGGTTTCATTCTGCCAAAACTCTATCAAGATCTTTTGGCTTCAATTACAATGCAAATCACTAATCTACACAAAAGAACTTCAATGCATCTAGGGCAAACATTTCTTCTGCATACAGATAGATTATAAATAGTATACCTGTAATTTAATCAGCCCAAAGATTGGTTGTACCCTCAATACCTCAGCCATTAGCCACACTTTGGAGAGGGAATGAGGCGAAATGAGAAAAGCGGTAGATTGCCCTTTATTACCTCGAATAAATTAGAACTGGTTTACGTGCAGTACAGCATAATGAACCAGGATCACACAACAATCAATAATTAAAGCCATTGTTCAACGCGAGTCTTTCATAGTTGCAATCCAATGACTGATCGTGAGACAAAAGTTAATGCAAGACGCATTTTCTCTTATCAGGAGAGACATAAAAAACATTCCAAGACTAGGAAGAAGGAACAAAAAGAGCCCATCAGTTGCGTCCACATGTCTACATCTCTTTTGAACTGGGATCATACTCGGCAAAATAAACAGATATCCTGACCAACTTAAACCGGTCTTCGCCGAGAAGTTTCAAACATAAACACGCCGGAGATCAGTTTCTTCCAAGGGTCCGCCGAAAATTAATCCCCCATCCGTACAAATTACCTGGGAATCTTCCGATGATTCATTCTAGCTTTTTTTCCAAAGGCGGCAATAAGACAGCCCAAACGGGTGTTCCCGGTTCTGCGCATGCGCAGTGGAGCCTCTGGAGAAGGGGGCGGAGGTGGTGTCGGGCCGGGCAGTGTGCCTTCGATCACAGCCGCAGAGAGAACCTGTCGACCCGTTGCTCCAGCCAAGGGAAAAAAGAAGTGTGGTGTTTACTTGTGAATGCTCTCTCGAATCGCGCGACCCCTTCGAGGCTCGAAGTAGGGACACCTGCGTCGAGAGAGCTTAGTGCACGTCCGTGAATAGAGATTAGTGACTTTAGTGCATGAGTCACGCGTTTGGTGGTGCGCAATCGATCAAGTATCTCCCGGACGAGGAAGGGTGCTCGGACACGGTATGCGGAGGCTGTAGGTGGACGCTGAGGTGAGTGTGGGCTCTTTTAAATCCTCGAAAAGGGAATCCATTTTCAGCTATTTTCGCTAAATTCGAAACCAGATATTTACGGGAAAGTTATTGGAAATCGACTGCGGACTGACACCCACGCCCTTACCGGATTTCGAACCCAGGACCTCGACGTTGCCATTTTAGCTCCTCCATCGGAGTATTTTCTCTGTACCTTCGCAGCCATGGATGCTATTTCCCCTGAGGTGAAAAACATCGGCGTGAGGGGGAATCGAACCAAGGTCTCGCATGTTTCGGGATGATGTTATAACCGCTGATCTACCGCGCCGAGTTCGATTCCATCTGTTTCTCTAGCTAAACACTTTTGATTTTTTCTTTCTTTTATTTTGCTAAATATTTGTGATCAGTCTTACGCTGCGAAAATGAGTCTATACCTTTCCCGCCCAACGTCGACTCGGCTGCGGGAGATTTTCTTCGGGAACAAAATTGGCATAGAGACATCGTATTATTTAGAATACTTTATCAAATATTTTTGGAATTTAGCCTTTTTCAACGATAAGTATTTCTTCTAATAACTCTCGTCCTCTCTCTATTCAGCAAACATTATTTAATCCGAATTATTATTTATTAAACTAAACTTCTTTTTCAATGGGAAATTATCTGTTGGAAGTTAAGCAAGCACTTTTTCATAGGTAATGGTGTCATTTGAAAAATAGTCGGGTTTTGTTGTGTAGGTGAAATTGTTTGATATGGTAATTTCTAAATTCAAATATGTAAACAAACATGATAAACAATATAACGGAATTGGAGACCCATCTAAGCCAATCTGTTCAATATTTCAGCGGGAGGGAGCGATAATTGAATAGTTTCGAAGAATATGAACATATTCGAAATATTTACTCTAGCGAATGGAATGGAGATATTTAAATTTTCCTATGACTTCTCATTTATCTTAAAAAAACTTACACGGAGTAAAGCAATACCTTTTATCTTCGGAAAGATTCTCTAAGATACTCGTGCATTATCTCAGCGTATTTTATCGTTGGCCTTTTTGAGACATTTTTATGCTCCTTCGAAAACTGCTCGATTTGCTCTTTAAAAACCTCGTCTCTAACGGAATTACTTACTGACGAATTTCATTAATGTCGCGAGACAAAATCGCAGCCCAATGTTTATATTTAGTTATTCATACTCAAGCGGTTTGCCATGGCGCCTATATGTTTGGCTATCATCCAGTTGATCTCAAACAATATTACATTCTTTCCCACGTGCCTGTACATCTCCTTTCACATTTAACACTAACTGCACATATGTTTGGCATATAATTGTACGTATGACCGATTTAAACGACAGTATTTTGTCTTTCTCCACTCCCAAATTTTTCTTGTTTTCATTTTGCTTTGAATTTCTGTTTTCTCCAACTCGTTATTCGCAACTCGAATGATTTTGTGCAATCCTTTCTTTCCGGATTATTGTGTCGAAAGCAATCGGTCTGTCAAAGCACTGGGTTTAAATAGACGATGAACTTTTAAAATTTTATATTCAGCTCCACCATTTATTTTCGATATTTATATTTTCTGTTCAGAATAAATATGGACTCGTGTTCAGCTTTTCGCCGAGTTTTACGCTTTTATCACAGCCTTGAGTGTTTATTTCCTTCTCGATCTTAATTATCAAATATTGTCAAGATGAAAGATGGATTTATTTATCTCAGATGAGATATATTTTATTGATGGCAATAGTTAGAAGATTATTGTAGATTAAATGGATGGCCTCGAACGTCTCGATGATAAAATTAATTGAATAAAGAATTTTAGCGATAGCGTTAAATAATTCGGCGCATCGGTCGTGATTTTTATGATTTACCTGTGTAGTAGATTGAATTAGTTCTCTGTTGGCCGAAATATGTTTTACGGGCACTATTCTCTCGCCATTATTTTTCCAAACCTTTTTTTCGTTCGTCGCAGTTATCGTATTTATACTTATAAAGATCGCAACTTCACGCATTCCTCTTACTGTTTTTCTCCTATTATACACTGTCTAGTCGAGGCGACTTTTTTTGTGATTCCATTGATTTCCTTTACTTTCGTATTCTTTCTTTTGTCAGCCTTCAACTCGTTTGTTTGAGAATACCCGCTATCGAATTTTCATTTTCGGACTCCAGAACTCATATTTGAATATGCAGAAGTCATCTTCTTTCACTATCAGCCGATTATTCCGCAGACGATTCGTTCGAAGGCAGTGCTGGTAGAAGCCGTAATTTCAAATTAGTGGAGATTCGTGGACGTCCCCTTTACATTCAGCACAATTATGAACAATTATGCCACATTCGAAAACACAAGTTAGCGCTAAAATGGCATACATTACATAAGTCAGTATCGAAATATTTTGTTTGCAAATAAGTCGCGTAGCAAACGTTCCCCTCCTTCGGTTGACTTTTAATGAGAAGCTGAAGATTGAGCAGCGAATGCAATTCATTTTGTTTTTAGTCACTAATGTTTTATCGAATATTATTTCTTGGATCGATTTCATGTGATTATTATCAGAGGTGAAAAATCCATGGTAAACAAACTTTTATTAGACCACTATTTATTATCCGAATAACACGACCCAGGTTTCGTAGCGTCGCTACATCTTCAGGTGACGCTACGAAACCTGGGTCGTGTTATTCTGAAAATAAATAGTGGAATAGTAACAGTTTGTTTACCATGGATTGTTTACAAGTTGTTAAGTACCACAAAATTAATCCTGAATCTGTATCGTTCAGAGGTGAAGTTTGGCGCACCATTTAGTATTTCTCTTTTGGGATTAATCGTATAATGAATTATATTTTACGACTTTCATTTCGATAAAAAGGCTTCTGAATGAGAACGTGTGTGGAATTATCTGAGGATAATTCGGGGGAATTCACTAAATAGCCCAATAGGGCTCATGGCCACCCTTGGTTCTGAATGGTTTGATGGAAGCCAAATCTCGGTCAGAACGAAATACGTAATCTCATAATCTCCACTTAAACAAAGATCTCTTACCGAATATCTCGGTTAATGGTTCGTAAAGATGAACAGAGAGTGTTTTGTTGGTTGCCCTCTTTCATTGGCTCGATTTGAAAGCGGGTTTGTTGTTGCGTCGCTCAAATCTAAGGAGAGCGTCTTAAAGACGTCGAACCATGACCTATGGCCATCGCCAAGGTCATGGAGCGACCACATCACCTGGTTCGCCCAATCATATTCTTCTATCATTTGCCCTTTTTTTCAAGTCACTTCTTCTATGGCTGTTGCCGAATTCTCTTCGAGAAGTTTCACGTCCGGTCACTTTTCCATTTTTTTACTCTCATTGCGTGGTTTGTTTTGGCTCTCAGACAACGCAAACAAATATCGAAATCCACTATAGAATTCTATCGTTTGATATTCTGTGATATCGTTGCACCCCTGGACTCTCGTTTTGAAGTGGGTTTCATCTTATTTTAAATACATCGCTTCGATACTCTATTAAAATACATCTTCATATTTTTCAGTCCTTGATAATCTCTCGAATCCTTTCAATTTTGGATAAATATTTGGGTTACATTTCTCCCTCACCTCTTATTATAAATAGAAAACAATAGATATTTATGATTCTCCGTGCTCTGTTCAAGCGAAATCCAGTTTCATCTCAGTTGAGATGACCAACTTACCTCACGTTTTGAATTGTACTGAATGTACATACTTTTTAATTTTTTCCTTAAGTTTCCGTTATTTTCTGGTCCAAATTGTTTCTTCTCATAGACGCACTACATCCAGTGCCTGAGGAGTTCCCCAAACCATGTTTGATTGATTAGCTATTAAGTACCTCTAGACGCGGCCGAATTCTTTTCAGTATTCGTTCACGATCGATTATTAGCCATTGCGTTGTTTTTAGTTTATTGAATAGCTCCATCACACTACCCGAACATTTATTTTTCCTCATCTTTGGAAGTGAGCAGCTTAGAAAATACGACATACTTGGTGAACGAAGAACTATCCTGCGTAGTCAATTGTCAGGTTCATCTTTGCTCAAAAGAGAAACGGAGGCTGAAAGAGTTGACGAAAATATTCGCCTTCATTCCGAGAACCGGTCCTCTTAAATAAATGAATCACTCCATCATCGAGACGCTTCCAGAAGAGAGAGCTGAGGGTGTGCTTTCCACTGCATTCCTTATCACTTCGAGGATACGCCTTTGGTGCTGTGAGGACACTCGCTGGTCCGTCTATTTTGATGATCTTTCACATTCTGTCGAGGAATCATATTGCAGTCAATCAGCAGTATTTTCATTAGATCCCTACAGTATTTATGGGTGTGTGTCACAACCGACTCGACTACCTTAGCCACCATCAGGTATGAATTGTCTTTATGTATCCATTAAGGCTGATTGGACCAACATTCTACCAGTGACTACCAATTGCCTTGGAGAGAGAATGAGGCTTTCCCAGAATGATGAGGAATTAGGTAGTTTACAATTGATTTACTGTGCTAGACTTCTAAATGCAGAAAATGCCCCCGTTGGTGGAGCAAGATGACCCTTTTCCAGCTGTAAATGAGGAGTGACCAAGACTAGTGCAAAAGTAAATGAAAGATGAATCCATCGAGAATCAAAAGAAGGAACGCTTTCCTATCCAACTTCTCCTATCACCTCACCTGTTAAGACTTGATAACATTCCTTAGGTTCTTCCAACCTGTTAGAATCCAATTCCTATACCTGTTGATAGTTCTCATTCATAGAGAAACCGAAACTATCCACATTGGCTTCCCAATATTTCCCCACTTAATGACTCCCCCAAAAGAAGGGTTCGTCTGCATTCCTTCAAAAGGAAACTCCGCTATAAAAAGGGGACATCTGTTTCCCTTTGGGGGATTTTTTGCTCATTCACTCAGCGACTCCGCCGCGAACTTTTCCATGGATTTTTTCTTTCGTTTTTTATCCCCTCGCTTCCGTTTGAAGTCATTGTGTGGGTGACCACTTTCGTGGCTTCGAACCGAATACTCCAAACTTCATGGGTCGGTATAACATTCGAGAGGAATGTACTGCATCTATCTGCAGAAGTAGTTGGTATTCGCCATTTTGCTTGCGGCAGAGGGTGCATATATGTTTCACGCGAGAATTCATTATCTTTATAACCGGTTTCTGTCATTAATCGGAAAAACTGAACTCTCGAAAACAGAGGCAATCGCATTTTCCCTAATTTCCGTTCCAATAAGCGATTTTCTTGACCGCTAAGGGCTCAATGTCTTACAACAACAAATCAACTCCAACTTAATGAAGTAAATCACTGCTGTAATCACTTTTTCCAGCGATTCTCATTAAAAATTAAAAAGTATCTTGAGGACTTTAACCAATTCTCTCTCAGTCTGAGATTTAGAGATGGTCCAGCGTAGAGCAGCCCGATTCGTTTGCGGGGATTTCAGGTTTGATAGCAGCGTTACGGCAATGATAGAGTCCCTCGGTTGGAATCTACTACAGATGAGAAGATCTGAATATCGTCGGAAACTTTTCGAAAAGTTCATTCGTTCAGAATTTATAGACGAAGTAAGTGAAATATTAGTGCCAGTAAGGAGCGAACGAGAGAGGCATCGACGAAGCGTTATAGGGAAGTAATCGCAAGGACGGATAACTATTTTGGTCGTTTTTTCACCAGGCTATTATAGATGCTAATAGGGGGGATTGAATAATAGTGGTGTATTACACCCCATACGCCTCAGGCGGCTCGCGGGGTATATATCTAAAATCTAAATTTGCCTGCTGTTTATGCACTTCTTTTTAAACGAGAGCAAATGTGAAAATAATTACAATAATGGTGATTTTTATTGGTCCAGATATGCAAACAAGCATGTTTGCGATAGGTTAGTAAGAATTCTGATATAAACCAAAACCCTTAAGAAATATTTTTATGATCTGTTTCTAAAATGAGTTATCCGAAGAAAAATGAAAAAAGATTCATTCACTCACTGACTACTTGCAATTATTCTGCGCGTATGCAAAAAATGTTTCCAGTAATTGCTTGGGGCTGGCACCCCTGTAGCGAATACTTGTAACACTGCGTACGGAGTCCCCCCGTTTCTTTGAGGATCGCCCCTGTAAACGAGGACCTTTGCGATGGAATTCATTTGCGAAGTCACAAAACGCATGAGCGAATTTGGAATCGAAGGGGACTTCTTTTCACGAAATTGTATTGCGTCGGGAACGAACCGGAAGTTCGCATAAACGAGAAATCATTAAAAAGGAAATCTCAACTACGCCTCGATCGACATTTTCCATTTTGATTCGCTAATTTATCCCTTGAAGTCTCAAACAAAGACCTTCGCGTTGCATGATGGTCCTTCCGTTTTGGATTTAGCGATTTCACGCATTCTAATTCCAACGAATCCGTCGATTTGAAATCACTCCTCCACGATTTCCATTTTCAAAGGAGCGAATCATGTCAGGAATTCAGTTTTTATTTTCGCTTTCAACGTTTTACCGTGTTTAGGATGATTTATGACCATTTATAACTTTATTACATTTCCAAAAGCGAAACTGATGTATCCATATAATTTTGCAGTATGCAACTGTTCATATATTCAATTCTTACTTAGGAAATATATTTCCGAGTTCCTTTGTTCCATCGCCATTGCTGTGACTCCCCGTATCCATAGTTACAGTATTAAATGGTTCGCACTCCCTAATGAGGACGCTTCAATTGATCCGCCACCGGGGATTTTCTCCCTCCGCTTTCCGCTCCATCTATGTTTCCCCAAACGTATTACGTATTTACGATGTCTTTTATACATTGAGTTTGCAGTGCACCCTTCCGGAAAAAGGCCCTTAATCAACCCTTTCCCAATTGATCCCTCCCTCACGTTCGTTTCGATGCATGACTCAAACTGCAAATGAAATCCCTCTTTCTTTCTCCATTTTCCCTCTTTTCGCCTTCTCATTCCATTTCTACACTTTTTCGAATGCGTATCGCTTTCATACCGAGATCCTCCTTACGTGTTTCCCCTGAACCAGGGTTTCCCAAACTATGTTCCGCGAAACACCGGTGTTCCGCTGAACCTGAATAGGTGTTCAGCGGCAATTTGGAGTCTTAATGGAGAATTGGAGAATAAAAGTCATTAATTTTTTTATTTATTCATATTTGATGCTTATATTATAATATTATAGTTTTATATTTTAAAATAATTGTCAACTAAATAATTTGTAGTAATTCAATGATTTTTAAAATTTTACAAGTAGAATTACCTAACCTAAATATAAGCTTATATTCCGTTAAACTTCCCAGGTTTGCTATGTGTTCCATTGCAGAAAAAGTTTGGGAAACCCTGTTCTAAACCATACTTGAGTTGAGTCCTCTCCCATTCCTACATCACTGTGCAAAATTGCACGAATAACAAAATGGATACAAACGGATGATTCTCTTCACATTCGTATCACAGATAGCTACTCAAACATCGTGTTTACATAAATCCGATTGCTCTTATTGCGTAACAAAAATTTAAACGCGCATTATGCAAACGATGAGAGGTCATTCATTGAAATCAGGATTCTGTTATAACCGTATAGGGTTAACTGGAATATGATATAATCATTTTTGAGTAACGTATAAATTACGCAGAATTAGACGTACTGAGGACAAAATACAATTTTTATGATGTTTAAAAAAAATACATATGTTTAGACGAACAATTAACTAATAATGCAATTTTTTAGTCGATAAATGTATTTATTTATTTATTAACAAACATCAACATGCAGCACGAAGCCAATTACTGCTGATGATTAACAATTGCAGGTAGATATAGTAGATATGTTGATATCTTCTTCTACCAATTGAGTATGAAGAAAATTACGGACTCCTGCCAGCATGCGTCACTGTCGGAATATATGTATTGAGAGAAAATTGCTGCAATATTTTTAGGAGTAGATATATACTTGTCACCATAAATGGTTAAATAAAGCCCCATCTTTACAATTTTGCCGACTTTTGGCGATACAAGGAATAATTTCATCGGGAGACACTCATATTTTTTTGAGTTTGCTGCAAGTCTCGGCATTCTTAAAAAAAGAACTCTTAATTCGAAAATGGGCCAATCGTCGCTTGAGGTTCTCTTTGGAAAGAGGAAGGGCGTTATTTGCAACGAAAGCAGAGTCTGATAAGAGCGTGGAATGCCATCGAAGTAAAATGCTGATAGAGAAAGTACTTGAATTCATCTCTTTGTTCGGCGTTTTGCAAACAATAGCAGAAAAATCATTTTACGTTCCTTTATATCCTGATTATTTAAGATACTGTACTGATCAACTTTTAAATACCTCAAATAGCATTTTTGTTTTGAAGTTTTGAAATATCTAAATAATCTGTAGTCTTTAATGATCGCTGCAGCGAAAATTGTGGACATTTATTACTCCATCAGTACTTTGCTCCGATTATTTCTCCATTCCTAGATTCAAACTTTTTATGAACTTTCTTTCCCAATGATATACTACCCTATCTCGTATCGGAGATGTTTTTTTTCAGTCTTTGGCTATTTTATTGCCAATGCTGATTACTAGTTTAGTATTATGAAAGAGTTGATCCGTATTGATCTAAGTTTGAAGTTATAACTTTTAGCGTAGGTATATAAATAACTGTTTGCATCGTGTTGGAAAATCCTGAGTCAAGGAATTATATAGAATGGTTTATTATAGAAAATTAATTCCCTAAGTTTGGTATGTTCAAATGCACAGTCGCAAATACCTGAACTCACAAATATTGAATTTTCTTAATAGAGGAATTGATCGTGCTTTGCTCAGTAAATTAAATAAGTAGATAGTAATATTAATTAATTTATATAAATTAACACGACAGAGAACACAATTGATTATCGTCCGGTTTCTGTTTCCTTGCTCCGGGTCGTGTTTTGTTCTTTCTCATGATTAAGTCAATATGGATACATCAATGGATATACGTGAATGCGTAGAGTCACGCGTAGTCGGGAAATCAGGATCTCGTTTCTTTCTTGAGTGTGCAGCCATCCACTTGTCACTCGAGGTCGCGAACGATCAGACAGAAAGAGGCTGTGACATCATCCGAAGCCATACTGTACCAGTTGATGAGTTGCTCGCGACGCTAATTTAGTCGCTGGATGAAGGTCTTTTCGTGTAAACCAAGTTGATTTTAAGCTTAGCGGGTTCAAAACAACATTCCCACTGAATGAGACAAATGTTAGTTAAAATTTAACTGGTTCTGGGGTAACGGTTCTCTACATCGATACGAAATAAAGGGTACTCTAGTTCTTCGACTAGTTTATTTATTTTCACAGACCTCTCTGCTTCTGAAGGTCTAACCCTTTAATGGAACTCGTCATGGGAAATAAAAAAGCTTCTTTTAGGATTCACTAAGTAATATTAACTGGGCCATTGCTGTTCATATTACTTCTCTTAATTCTCACACCAGATTAAGTTGCTAATTATCTTAAGTTCCATCGGTTTTGGCAATCGTCAGATTCTTTTGCAATGTTGATTAAGATACCCATGTTATCTTATCGTCATTTCTTTGATTCGATAACGCGATTTGGCAAAGTGAAGCACATCGATATCTTTGAGTCGTATTAGTTACTGCCATTATTATAAGAGAACGATACATCGAAATCTAGCTCCTCCATTACTGGAAATGTCTGAAGCAACGTATTTTCATGGCTGAGAAGTTTCCAACGGACACGAGCAAGGGAAAATTCAGCCCAATTGCGCGATTTAACTATACTCTTGTTTTAAAATGGAATTCCTAGCAATGCAAATGCTTTGTTTGGCCCTTGAAACTAACTGAAGTGCCCCATGGCAGTTACCTAGGTTACCTAGCTATCCGCGATCAACGGTCGTGATTATTTCTCCACCTATCATCTGCTTGTTTCGATATCTCTCGCATTTCGCACCTCATCTGTCAATTTACTTCGCCATCTCTTTCCTAACCTTTTCCTCGTCGCTCGGCTCATCCTCATGTTTTGTGACGCATTCTCCGGTTTTTCATTGTAAAATCAACCTCAGAGGAATCCATTACATAGATGAAGGTTTTTTAGCAGGAGCAAGAGAATGTAAAATGTATACATCTTTTACCCTTCTCTCAATCTTGTTCATTTGTTGATTCAATCATAACAAAGCTACGAAATAAGCTATGATTAATGCTGAATAATGATAATGAATACCATTGAGCTTTACCTGGTTGAATTTCATTGTAGAAGAATCTTTAATGGCAACGCGTACGTAATCCACATGATAATGTGAATTTTGAACTATTCTTTTTTTAAATTTTGTTGCTATTGAAGATTCTTCTGAAGGATGATATTCCTCCTGCCCACTTCTTATTGAGTCATACGGAAAGAGTAATTCTTTGGATAATTGTTGTGTTTATGCCTGGAATTGTCTCGTTAAGGAAAGCAAGAGCGAACGGCCTCACCCTGTCAAGTACGCGTCTTTCCATTTTGTAGCTAATAATGGAATGGTTACAGCCAAACTTCGAGTGGACGATGACGGTCTTCTCACGTGTCCACTTTACCCTTTCATACGTAAATCTCCCATCAATGATTGCGATCGATCTCTTGATCAAAATTGCACCAGCCTAAGTTTTAAGGAAACCCGATTCTATTTCTCACTTCACCGATTTTCCTCTCCTCCATCTCCCGGACGACAAACATTCCGCACCTTCCTGTTTCCGCGATGCTTTTGTTATGCGGAAACATTTGCGAAAGATCTCTCTCCCTTTTCTTCCACTCTTTTCTACGGAATTCGGAACTCCTCCTTCGAAACAGGCCATAGAAGGTGAACATGTTTCGGTACAAATTTACGTCGCTGAGGAAAAGAAGGGCTCTTTGAGTCGTACTTCGAGATGCGATTGAAAATCCGTTTCAAATGTGAATAAACTTTAGACACGATCGCAATGAGTGGACGAGCTAAAGTGACGCTGGTTGCAAAGAAGAGGGGTAATTGTGGAAAATGTTTGTAAACAGCGATAACGATTATTCCGACATTAGAAAACGAGGAATAATGTCGAAAGAAATGAGAAGATGATGAGAAAAAGTGTTGTCTGGAATTCTCTGCTGACGAAAGTGAGAGGCGAAGAATACTATTTACTTATTTATTTATTAACAAGCATCAACATACAGCACGAAGCCAATTACTGCCGATGATTAACAATTATAATAATGAACAAAATAACAATAAAATCGTAAAAAATCGACAAATTAAACTTATAAATATAAATAAAATAAAAAATGAATATGCGCATACAAACAAATAAAAAATCATAGAAAAATTGTATTTTTCCACGTCAAACTCGTGGAATCATATTCTGAATAGATTTTGGAGATAAGAAGAAAGGATCGACAAGAGTATTGGAGGAAAGAGAGTTGAAAATTGAAGGAATGCGAAAGAAGAGTGATCGTTTTACTATTGATAGACGAATGATGACTAGATGAATGAATAGACTACGATGAATAATACATGATTAAGGAAGCATACCGATTTGATAGACAAATTGACCTTACTTATTACTAGTAAACTCCCCCATCATGGATGACGGATCTTAATTTCATTTTTTAAATAAATATGGAATTTTAAGCAAAGAATATTAGCGAAAAACCGAAAAATTACGAATTCGATTCCACTGAATATTATGCAGTTCGTGAGAATCACACAAACGCACTGTTTTAAAATCTCTTCTATAAAATCAAGTTTGCGTTAAAATTCCGTCTCTCAAAAATCTTCCCCTTCTTCGGCGTATTATATCTTCGCCGTCTTGATCACCACAAACGAACGTATGAATGCCCTTTTGTAAATTTTGTATCTTAGTAAATTGCTTCCTTTTAATAAATTCTGACATTATTTCCTACCAATAATTCGGTATGGAATTAAAATCCCTGTTTATTCTTGTGGGTAAATGAATGTATCGGATTCAACAATCGCCTTGATCGTAAGGGGGACTGGTTGTTTACTACCGCGAAATTTTACAAAATTTTCGTTTACTTTGTCATAGTTCTCGTAATTTCGTTTCAAAAAGTATATTTTACGACAATAATAGGATTCTTTATTTAATTTACCTTCGTTTGGTACTTTTCTTGACTTTGTTGGACCATTATTTCCAATTTAATTCTGCAAAAGTAACAAAGCCTGCAAGATACAGCTATGTGCAAAATAAAACTCTAAATTCCCTGGGCTATATAAGGCTAAGGAAGTTTATTTTGCACATAGCTGTACAAATACGAACTTTATGTGGATTCCGTATGGAAACGTATGATGGAGTCCTGGGTTCGAACCCTAGCCTTCATGGGGTTGAGAATAGTTTTCCTGGGGATATCATTCTTTTATAAAATACAATGCAGTTTGTCTCATATCTCAACGACAAATAGTTTCTGAGATAGAGAAGGGGAGGGACGGACGACGCCAAAGATATCAATAACGAGCGTGGTCTAGCATTATTTTATAATGCATCTTCTTTCAAAATGATTTTATGAAAATTCCGATATTTGGCTCTCTCTTACAGATAATTTCTTAGTAGCTATAAGATAATTCATGCTTACGCTCATAATTTCGCTACTTGAAACAGATGATTTAAAATATTTAATATATAACGAATGAAACAAAAATATCTGCCAACGTATTCCGTATTTATTCCTGAAAGTAAGTGAATTTCAAAACAACTCTATGGAAGCAAAAAGACAATATGAAGAAGATCCAATTGAGGGAAGTGTTTATCGAGCGAAAATAGCGCATGTGCCTCTGTTTCAGGAGTGACAAATTCTTCTCCGATATTATTCAGACGTATCACTTCTCATTTTTATATACTCTTTCAAAACTCGAGTATTTTCTTCGCAAGGAGTTGTTGATGGATGAGATGCGTATTTTCATATCAATGTCACCTGATTATGTTACCTCAGCAGTGGAATAAATACTGGAGAAATATAGTTTTATCTGCGTGGTCTCCCACAGATGTACGCTTCAAAAATCGTTTGCATCCTAAGTATATTATAATCATTGCCTTCTTTCATTATCCTTTATTTATATCCTCTCCCTGTTTACTTACTTCACTATCTAATTTTTCCCTTTGTTCTATTATTACCATATTTATAGGCAATCTAATTCTCAAGAAAATTTTCTTCCATCTAACCTTCATTTCCACCTTATATTTTCGAAATAACATGAGAAAAATCGAAAAAGGTATTTTTTCTACAGATATCGTAAAATCGAGTGTAAACGTCCTACTTGAGTGCAACGCACCAAGGGGACGAGGAAGACACTTCCAAACGCAACAAATAACGTTTACTTTAATTCAACCCGATTAAAAATATGTAAATACGAGTGAAATACAATTTCTTCAGTCATAATCAATAACAAATATTTGAAAATTCAACGATTATTTATCGAACTGTTTCGAATTTTTCCAAACATTTTTACGCACAAATCAGTTGCTTGGATCAAAAAGATTTCTTTCTCCTTCAACGTTCATTTTTCACATCCGATTGATCTGGCAAATCGATTTTACGAAACTGTTCAGTCCAATGAACATAGAGAAGTGGATGCTGTTTTATTCCGACGTAATTAATTCATCGAAATCCGAATAGCACCCGCATCTAATAAAAAGAGACGAAATTTTAGTCGTGAGAGAAACGTCTGCGATCCAGGTCGATGAGTGTGCGTTGCTTGGAGACAAGCAGATGAGAAAACGTGCCGTCGCAGATTAAACAAAAGAAGGAAGAAAAATGCGAAAAAGAGAACACGACGTCGGAATGCGGAGAAAGTTTGTTAGGATATGTAAAAGAGGAGCAGAAGTAGGTGAGGGAGAAAGAGGATTGGCGATTGATTCCTCGGGACGAATAAATTAATAGATCAAAAGAGAAATGGCGTGAAAAGTAGTAAGGAATAGGAGAAGTAAAGAAAAAACGCATATTTAGGAGAACCTGTTAACAGCTATTGCTTTGAATATCGTTTTCCGAGCCCAAGTCCCTTTAATACCGAGACAACCCATGGATGCGCAAACTGTTGGTTTTGTTGATTTTTGTAATTGAATATGTTTCGATTTTTACAATTCCAGATGTTTTGAATTTAGTGCCCACAAGTATAGGACTGAAATATCTGCACGTAATTGATGAAGCGAGAGCCTCGCAGGGGAGAAAAATCGCTTAAATAAAATTCCCAAAGTTTTCGTAAAAGCGTAAGAAAGTCACAAATAGAAAAAAAAGAGAGATGGATGAATATAAGGATGAAAATTAGCAGAGAAAAAAGAATAAAATATTTTCTCATTGTTGGGATCGAACCTTGAACAAAAGATAGCGATTTGTACACGGTACCACTGCACCGAACTTTATTTTATCAATTGGGGCTATCTTGGGCTTTTTAATAAAAACGTAACCATCGCTTAATTTTCAAAGTCTATTTTCAGGAAAACTATCACACATAAACGCCTATTGTTATTTATTCTTAACTCGAGATCTATCAACCGAACCGATTTTCATCAAACAAATCGCTGCCGACACTATATAGTCTCCTTTTTAGTATTCTTATTCTTAACACCAGTGAAACTATTGGAATATTTATTTGAAATTAGGCCGAATAAAATAGGAAAACGAAACGGCATCAACCTGCACACGAAAGCTCCATGAGACCCACTCCTTCTTCGATGGTCCCAACGCTATGAAAGTAAGGACTGCATACTTTTATTTCTCCCTCCAGCACTTCTTCTAAACAGACGCACGTTGGCGCTCAGTTGCCAGATTTCTGTGTTTTTGAAGAGGGACAAGTCTCCTACGGAATACGGGACTATTGAAAAAAAGGTGAAGGAATATTGAAAAAAAAATGTATTTTAAATTTGCAGAATGTTTGACACATGTCGCAAGTTTCAGATTCGCTTTAACACTTTCTCCCGAATCATAACTAAATGAGTTAAGCGATTAGAAATAAATCAAGCCATATAGCATATTGCCTCTGACGAAAAATGAATGGGAACAAGCTTCGCAATATCGAATTAGAATCAAATCGATTTAAGCTGAAAGATTAGCAAACAACTAAATATGTTAGGCAAATTGACGTGAGTTGATTCAGTTTAAGGGGATTTACTTTTTTATGAGCCTCTTATGCGTTCTCCGTAATGGATTGAGGATTTCTCAAAGTAATTCATTAATTTACTTCATATCCATTTCAATAATAACAGACAAAAACCGTCCCTATTAACTTACTGGGGGGAAACCCGAGTTTACTCAAAAGTGTCAACGTCGCAGGATCATAATGCTGCATTTGCAGAAATATATTTTCTCCTTATCATCTCTCTCAATATAAAGGCATGGTTAATAATGATTTGTGAGGATATGAAATTCTATTCTAAAGAGTAGATACTTTAAATCAACAGGAATGAGAGCCGAATTATGGCAATAATTGATTGATTAATATTATTATTATTAGTATTATTGAGGAATCTGTCTTAAGGGTGCAGAACAAAAGAAAATCAACGAATGGTAAGCGTAGGTAATATTCGCCTCAGCAATTGAAAATTCGGATCAGTTTATTTTATATTATAATGAATAGAGACTAAATTGAGATGCAATTGCGAGGTACAATTTTGAACATTTTATCAGCTTACAAGTGAATGTTTATTTACTAAGAGTACATCATTTCCAATACCTCAAATGAGAAGATAAAAAAATATTCGAAAATAGATTGATACGATAGAAATAATGCTACACAACAGTTATGAATGCTGAAGTTGTGAAAATGTTGTCCAAACAGCAATGGAGGGAACAGCGGCGGGCGGACACTCATCTGCCTCCTAAGCATTCCTATGTCTACTTTGGACCTCTGCATTTGCATTCTATCGCCGCCTTCTTAGAGAGTACTCATCTTTCCTCACCTTCTTCTATTCTTTTCGGAGGTTTCCTGTGACACTCATTCCACAGCGTGTTTTCACTAACTATTATTCAGCGTACACTCCCTAAATTTCTTCTCTTCGTTTCTTTCAAACTCTTCGTTTAGGAATTCGTCAAAGCGCCATCTGTCCGAGTTGTGCTATATTATTTACATTACGGCTCTTAACGCAAATTTAACAGGTAAAGCATGAGGTTTTTTATAATTTTGTTGATACCTTAGCAGCGATTGATGAGCAATAGTAAATGATCCTTCAACTTAGGTTTTGATAACTTTTGACGGTAGGAAATGCTTCTTTAATTTGCTTTTTCTAAGTTATGCTCAGATATGAGATTATTTGAGACATTTGTGACGCCAATTATTGTGATCACCTTATTCAATGTCGCGATAAATGTTTACAGAACAGATGTGCCTCGTTGGCTGTTTTACGCATTTAGACAAAAGACGATCACGTTGACAGTCATACCTCATCCTCTCAATGCAGATTTTCGTAGCTAAAGGTAAAGGGGTTGTGCCTTCGTATTGATGACGGACAGAAAGATACTATCGGAATCAGCGATGGACCACTTTCCAATAGAATAACATACTTAGAGGAGACAGGAGGAAAGTCGACGATGATTGAGATCGCCGGCAGAACGCCAGAGAAAAAGTGTTCAAAAGCAACCATTGAACGGCTTCGTTTGCATCGTCTGAGCAGCGCGTCTGGAGTTTGTTGCCCCTCCGACTATCGCCGTGGCCATCTCTTCGCTGTAAAGCACACGATGTCGAGGTCATCTCCAGCGACCACATGAGTGCAAGTTCATTGCCGTCCTCATTGGATGCCCTCGGCTGAGAAGCAACGATCTCTGACGCCAATTTAGGATACCGTTTCATTCTTTAATCAACGTCTACATTACCTCGCTTTTTCGCTATCGAATAATTACGGCCAAATCATATTTCGAACTTCTTAGTGGAGTTCCATCAAAGGGCAGGATTCGGATTGAATCCTTCTAAGATAGAAATTCGGACGATATGGATGGAGCATTAATTGGATCTACAGCATTAATTGTGCTGCTAATGTATCAGATCATAGCAGCTCTTTCCAAATGAAGTATCGTGTGATGCAGTAAAAGTTCGCCTCTTCTTTCAGCAAGGGATTCATATGGTCCACGCTGTCCTTCATATTATTCGTATATGTGCGCAGTGTATACTTTTCAATTCCATCTAAATTACATGATGTTTGAGAACCCTGGAGAGAGCCGCAGTACGGCAAAATATTATTCGAAATTCGTATAATTTCGATGTGCGGGCGAAGAATAGGAATCCTGTGTTTATCGTATTCTTACCGGTTTTCCTCTAAACGCTGTTAGCAAGACGGTGAAAGCACTTATCCTCCACTGGCATCGCCAATCATCGAACTCGGTTGGGAAACGAACAAAAAAAGAGCAGTCGACCTAAATATTTCATAAGCTTGAGAACGAACTTAAAAATAAGAGCCGATTGAGGAAAAATAAGTCATTTTTAAGATAAAAACGCCATTAGCTTCGAGTTTGATCGCGTTGCAATGCTCCAAACTATTGCCATAGTGTTTCCAAAATAAGACATTTCAAATACACTCCTTTGAAGCTCCGCAGGTAGTGCATTTGTTTTTACAACATTTACAGATATTGAGTATATTTTATCATTAGGATTTGGTGAATTTAGCCACCATCAAATTTGGCGACATAATATTATATTAGGTGCATAACGCTATATTAATTCATACATGAGTCGAATATTTTACGTTACGAACGAGTAGAGGAGGATCCAGATTACGCCAAATAGTATCTGAAATAAGTCATTAGGAAGCGACGGAATCGATTAATGGGCGAATAGTAATAACAGTCTTTTTGTTTAGTCTTAGGTATTTTCCCAGCCGCCAGTTACGTATGGCGGGGGGTGCAGTAACTCCATTAGGAAAGTCAGAAATGTCGCTACGTCACTTTTTTTGATGGACTTAGAATTCAACTACTAGTATGAGTTTATAAGGATAAGTTCGAATTTGGCGATGACAAACTTTTGAATTATTTCCCAAAATAAATTGAATGCGAAAGAAAACTGATTTTGGTGTAATTCGGAATAAGGAAATAAAAGCTGAAAATGCCGAAGCGTAGAATGCGTCACGATGACGATTAAGTGAAATCGGTTAAGTGGTGAATCACGAACGGAAACTGCGTGAATAATATCAGTCTCTTCCTCTCGCGCTTTAAATGGGATAGTAATTTAATGAACAGGAAGAAATCACCTTAATATACTACTGCAAATTATTCCTAAAAATTGAGCTAACTTTATTATTACTAATGGAAACTCTTGGCGAAATGAATTTTCCTGGTCACACTTCATTTTATAGTCGTTTGTGCGGTAGAAGGTTTCCTTTTTCGCAGCTGAGAAAAACAACTGCAGATTCTGTTTCTTCATTCAATGGTATGTACAAGCGCATTATGTCGTAAATTATCATGACGTCATGAAGACAATATCGTTAAGTTATACTTTGCAGCGTTTACACTATATTCGTATGGTTTTCAAAGTAGTTCAAAGTTACTCTTGAGGAATGACATGTAGTTATCCTCCTGAATAAGTTAGCGTGGCGCATCCACTTACGAAACTTACGTGCAATTAAGAGATCATTGGTTGGAGCAAAGAAGAAGCGTTGCTCACATACCGTGGACTGAATATCCTCATTGAATTCATATATCAGATTTTGCTGGTGCTACTTGTTACATAGACCGATCAGATGCCACTGGAAAAATCAGAGAAATAGATGCAAGTACATACTAGTCGCCACTAGATTCAGAAATTACTTTTAACTATACGTAAGAGTGACTGAGTTATAGAGGTCCACCCCCTGCCATACTTCTAAAGGCGACTTCCAGGGTATAAATGGAGATTAGTGAGTGAATCACTCTGGTCATTCACCTTTCGTATCCTCGGACCTCGGTTATGCCCCGAGACAACACGAGCCCCTAATATACTTCTAAACCTCAGTGTGCACGGATTCTTTTTTGTTCTTGTTGCCCGATTATGCCTTATCATTGATTATATCCTAATCGGTGAAGATGATCGAAGTTCATGCGATTGCTGTTCTTCCTATATTCAAATGGTAAAGTTAACAGGGTATGTATATAGATAGAGACAATAGCTTGTATATTAGAAGTTAGCTTAGCTTATTAACTTTGCTCTTCTCCAATTTTAATTCTAATATCGCCTAATATGGTTATGTAAAAATTTAATTATCGTTATTTGCGTTTTTTGTATATTTTACGGTGCCATGTCAATTATCGCGCACGATAAAATTCACGCACTTTCCTCGTGAAAAGTGCATGAATCTGACGTCAAAGCTAATTTACAAAGTGATAATGTCTGCTTGACTTTAGAAGAGGAATGGTAGACAATTTAATTGTATGAATATGATTGTGTTTGGACATCTAAATGTTGTAAAACTCGAAATTAAGATTACAAATTTTTCAAACATTCTTTTTTAATGTAATCGTAGAATCTATCGATGTGGGTACCAAGGAAGGCCCTTCTAAAGTGCCGCAGAATTGATAATTGTTGTTACGGTAAATTTCAGTTTTTTTCTTCAGCGCTTGAAGTATAACGTCAACCGTAGCAAAGCATATGTTAGCCAACGAAGTGAAGCCGAGATATTAATGAAAGTGGTATTCCTTCATAACCACCCTTTCTCGTACGCAGCATGAAGGGGCCAGGGCACCGTTATTTTAAAACTCGGGTGGTTGCAAATGCACTTCGGTTGAGGACGGCTCACAGGGCCTGTCCCTTGCGTCTGAGGAATGCCTCTGGAGGTCACCTTCCTCAGTTTCACTTTTATACGCTCCTACCTGCTATTCTACGCCGTCTTATCTACAGAGGATGGCGTCTGGAACCCCTCTTTATGCGTGTCTTCGAATACTAATGGAGCGGCCATTGTTGCTTTATGACGGTCCTCAACATTTCTCAACGCCTTCGGAATGTCCTCTGCTCAATCCATCGTTACAATGCCCTCAAGTGCTGCTAGACAAGTGAAAATTTTCATCTCATTATGGCGATTCTGAACAAATTCCATTCGTGTGAGTTGTCTGCAGATGGAAGTTAGTTTCTAAATTTGCTTTTGCACATATATGACCCCGGAATTGAGGTATCTAACTCTCATGGGTATATCGTAAGTGTGAATGCATGCATATAAATGTATAAAAACAAACTTATACGATTAGATGCTCTTTCGATTTCATTCCTTGATCGATGGTCAAAATGTTGCGCTCCTAAGTGTTAGCGCCCCTACCAGCCCTGATACACCAGCCGCCGTTGAGCTCCGATTAAACCGGTTTTCTCCCTAAACTAGTCGCCCTTCTGTTGCTTTTATAGGATATTTCGAATTTAATTCTTAGAATTTCAAAATTGTGTGTTATCGAAACAAATTTTCCATGTTGCAAATGTATATTATTTTACATTTACATCAGTACCCCGCGAGCCGCACTAAGGCGTATGGCAGGGGGTGCGAAACACCAAACTTCCTAAATAATTTTCATGTTATACACCTTATACTATACGGGAAAAGAGACCAAAAAAGCCCATCTGATCTCGCTATAATCTCGCGAAATCTCTTTATCGTCTGGCTGGAAAACGCGTTCGCTGAGATATGGAATCACGACGTCGCGTATTTCGTCGTATAAATTACTCGTCGCACTGTTTAAACATTTCTCGAACAATTTTTGCCTGCATTCAGTTCTTATTTTCTTAAGAGATTCCCATCCGAGGGCTTCGATAATTTCGGATACGCTGCTTTCGAATCTATAGTCTCCCTTTATGAAACGAGCCGCTGTACGTTGTGCTCTAGCTCCAAGATCAGACCCTTTATTTTATTATTTTCTTGTTTCGATAGCGTATTGCTTGTGTTGTTCCTTCTCATTACAAATGTATAAGAGCTGAATATGTTTCTGAACATGTCTCGGCTGTATAAGATCATGTTTCGTTGATTACCGGCCTTGGTGGCCGAGTGGTGCTCGCACGTTATCGCTCCAACTCCACGCTCCCGGATTCGAACCCCGGCTAGTTCGATATTTCTGGCTAGGGAATGGTTGTGTCTTTGTAAATAGTAATAATTATTGAAATGGATGCTCCTGTTTCCATTAAAGAAGTTATTATTATTATAATTATGTGGAATTCGACGCTAAAAAATAATAAAATAGAAAAAATTAATATGGGACTCACTCTGTAACTCCTAGAAAGAAACTTGTTAAGAATTATGTAGTGAGAACAATCAATGAGAGAAAGAGGCTTTCACTACTTACTGGTGGACTTGATCCACATATTTAGTTAACATTTTATATAAATTATGAACTTCAAACGAGGCGTTGATAAAAAAAGAAATAAGTTCTTTTCCACAAAGAGAAAAAATTTAAATGACAGAGGGCGTGAACGCTCTAATCAGCGATGTGATTTGAATACCGAAAGACATCAGTGGAGTGCAACCTTTTTAGAGAGAAACACTTTCGATATCTGATCAAAATTTAAGGAAAAGGAAAAAAAAAAGGATTTTACCTTTATCATAGCCATACGTGGTTATTTTACTAGTTCTTTTACCTTTAGTGTTTTTCATCTTCTCCCTTGAGATTACTTCAAACCCTAAATTACCCAAGCAGTAATCGTCAAATTCTCCGCTTCAATTAATGGAATTAGGGCTGCAGTGGAGCCACGACTGTGTCAAGGCCGATTTCGCTCGATTTCGTGACCTCACGAATGAAGGCCTTCAAATCGTTAAATATAATCTTCCAAAAATGACGTCACCTAAATCAGATCACCTTTCATTCTCCATATTTACTTGATTTCGATTCGTAGAAGCTTTAATGGATGCGCTTCGTCAGCTGAGGCTCTTTTATGTGCTATTCGAACTCATTAAGTCCTCTGCTTCCTTTTCACTCTGAAACTCAATTTTCCCTTAATACAGTCTGCGTGAATGAGAATTGCTTTTTTTATGGTTTTTCAGTATCACGTTATCCTTAATAAAATTTTACATTACTTGTAGTTTTCTAACGTTCGTTACCGTAAAACATGTAGGGGTTATTTTTTCAAAATCTTCCACTTAATTGTAATTCGTTGCAAATATCACGCGTTTAATGGGGGTTAATTCTATGGAAAAAGAAAGGGGAAAATGATAGATGTAGCTGTTTCAGGATTTTCGGCGAACAGCGACGGATTGTGAATTTTGAGTTTATGGTGTGTTCACTCCGGAAGGCGTTTTCCACGGTTATTGTATTGTTATGATATTCCACTGCATCTAGTCGTTGTGGGGGATTATTCAAACATAAATATTAATTACAGCTGCATCATAAAAGTAAAATCTATCTAACTTATGGATAAAAGGGTAATACCCTGAAGACATAATGTGCACATGAAATAGCAATATGAGCTCGATGAAGTATCGCGCTGCACACCAAGTGCTATCGAGCGGCACACCCTTTGGTGGAGTACCCCCCGCATCGTGCATTATAATCCCACTCGGCGAGGGCCCTTCACAGGAGTGGAGTTGCGGGGGTTGGAAATGGCGCCCGCCGATGAATAAATGCTCGAGTGAAGTTAAAGAGTATCGTCGGCTCGTAAATTATGCCACTCCCACGGCTGCGGCTTTGCTCTACGTAAAAAACTGAGATAACATTCGATAAAATGATGTCCGGTGTTTTGCGATACGTTGGAATGGGAGGGATTATTTTGGGGAGATACGTGATAGCGGATGATATATGGGAATGCGCCTTCGTTTGCTGTTTTTCTCTACACCCGACGCGAAAATTGCAGCATTACGAGGAAGCAGCCATTTTTCATATTTTATCAACATTAAAGAGGGCTTGCATATGTATAATAATGCTGATGCCGATCTTCTCTTTACCCTCGTTACTTGTACCTTCAAAACTTGATACGATTTTCGAGTAAATGTCCCTTCTTCCTATTCACCGGTCCTCCAAAAATTAAAAAGCACGATAAGTAACCCACATGTTGGTAATTTTCATGGTTTTATATGCTTCATGCTTTTTAGGTTTTCTTCTCTGAATTAATGCATATTAAATTAAACTGCAGAAGCTTAAGGTCGTATAATAACAAGTGTAGGGAAGACTGGGGTAATGCTGGTCAAGGGGTAATCGTGGTCACTATGATTTCTCGTAAATTTGGTAACGCAGGCTGCAACAAATTGGTGCAGACTCTGCGTGGCTCTCTCTGGACACCAGAGCTCGCCATCTCAGCAGTTATTGTTAGGATGTTGTTTAGTAAGTGCGTGTTGTAAGCAAAGCCATAGTACAGATCACATTTAATCGGCTATTTCTCTACTTCTGCTGATGTACCAATGATTACACAGTATCGAGGTAAGCCTTACTTTTCTAGCACATGGTTTTTTATTAAGGATTTTAAGCACAGTGTTTTTGTTTAATTGTTTAATAAAACCATGCGTTCGGGCTAATGGCAGTCACCATGTGAGCACACTGCAATGGTTGGGACACTCCCGAGGGACATCTGCTCTAGGATGTAAATAAATCAGCGTCTGAACAGACTATATGCTTTTTATAACCTGTTTTTTACTTAAACGTGTTGATTGCGCTCTTATGACTATATGCTAATTGTTTATTTTGTGTAATTTTTATGAAACTTAAACTATGTAATATAACCAAAATTATATATCAGTCTATCATTTAAACCTGGTTATTTCATAAAAAATCCCCATATTCCTTTTTGTATAGTCAGTAAACAATCACGGCACCGCGCTTCACCATTACCCCAAGGTAGGGGTAATGATGGCCAAAGCTGATATTTTACTTTTTTGTCATTAAACATTAATTAATTCGTTTTAATTCAATACCAAGTGATTAGTTCTTAGGAAAGAGTGTAAGTACACCATCAGGCGTTGTAGTGTTTATAACAAATAAAACTCATAATATTTATGACATTTTCCTCTTTTCCATTACCTCTGTCTATCCTAGGTGGTAATTACACGAAGGTTTAATTTCTTCGTAATGTATTCCTAAATACTCGGAATGCAGTTTTGTATAAAACTAGTTTTGATTGTATCTACTAGTATTGATCATCATAGGATTACTTTGCATCGGGCTCCTGGAAATCTATGTGTGCAGCGCGTATTGCTTTAGTGAAAGCGGTCCCACGTTCGATTCCCGGTGGAAGCCAACGTGAGAAATTAGCTATCTCTAGCTATCGAAGCACTTATAACAATACTTCTACTGCCGATAACAGTTCGATTATTCCCAATGATAATATTGAATGCCCTAATCTCCCAAATGTAATATTCAATAATCATGTGACAAAATATTCACCTGGTGATTCGAGTTCGATGTGATTCAGTAGACCGAGCAATGAATGAAGAAGCTGCTGTTAAGGTGGAAGATGTTGAGTATAGATAGTCGGATACAAGCCGAAGCCCTAAGTGAAAACAATTCAATGAAAATGATGCAATTATATATTTCCGTATGTCTATGTTAGTGAAAGTTAGTGATACTGACTACTATTGAGGATCCACCTTGCTTTTCATAAATTTTAATCGTAAGGACTATAACTAATAATGTTAATTTATTGCATTTCAAATTCCTATTTTAATTAATTACATTGACTTATTTAACCTTTATATCGAAAATTCTAATTTTCGAAGATTAGGTTGGTTACGAATCGGCAAAACACCGAATTCTGTTACTTGCATTTGCGAAATTGCGTGATCCTCCGGTGTCAGATTAGCACGAGTTGGTATCCAATTTCTAAGGGTTGCTTCACCTCGATCCCTGTGAACGCCTGTTAAATTACAAAAACTTCACGCTTCAATTAAGAAAAGTATGATATAGTTCTTATTTAATTGCTTACTCGTGAGATTTAGTCAATCAATTCGAAAAATAAGTGAAAAGCCTTACATTTCGACTATTGCTGGATGCCGAAGAAAGGCTATTCTACTAAAAACATCTTCGAGGGCAAAGTGAAGGATGAGATAACCTCTCGAAGAATCGGAAGACGCGTCTTCTGCACCAAGCAATTCATCACTTTAGCCTAATTACAGCATACAACAACTTCAGCGAACTACAACTTCAGACGCTCACGCCCCAACTCCAACATACGTAGGGCGTAACGTCTGCCGTTCCCCATTTTATGATGACAAATTTGTGCGGCCTTTTCGATGCAGCCGAGTGCCCAAATGCGATTGCGATGAAATGGCCTCTGCGTCATGGGAAGAAAGTCTTTGTCAATTGATTAATACGCTTCATTTTGACCATCTGTAAATGACAAAACAGCCATTCTGGCTATTCTTCGTATCTCATCCAGCAGATCGTAATATTTTTGATAACCAGTCGAAAAAGGTTTTCACATAGCTGATCTTCTTTTCCGTTGTGAGCCTCATTGGAGCGGCTTACTTATACTTTTGAGAAAATCAGGAACTGGCGCATAATATCGGAGGGTAGCTTAGTCTTCGTATTTTACCTTTGATATATGCTTCTCAGATATCATGTACTTCATAAAAGTATTCTGCCAAATAAATTAATTGGTTCCGGAATCGACTTCGTTTGCTGAAATTTTTTGTTGTGGAATATTCCATTGGGATCTGAATGGTTTAGTTAATGATTGCAACATGCCGTAGAACTTCTCCTCCCGGTTGGTTATAAGCGGAAAAGGGGATTTCTGTCACAATTAGAATCTTCGCTAATACAAGCGAACACCTCTCTCTGAATCAATACATTCATTTATGAATTGCAATATCAATGGCGCATTTATGAGGCAGATTTCAGTATGAATTAAACTATAAAAATGGACAAATATCAATTCACTCTAATTTCACGAATGGAGTTTGAATGAAGCTTTAAATCACGAAGGTAAATGATCAGTTTCAAACTCAGCGGATAAGTGCGCATAAAATTGTAAAAAGCAGCGGCGTTCGCAGATTCGCTCCCCGCGGAACTCCATTGCCCGCGATTTCGGAAACATTTCCTATGACGAGGCTGCTCTTCTCCGCGGATGACCTCGATATATCGCCATCGATATATGTGTTTGCGGTATCGATTCGTCGACGGACGTCCCCTTCGGATGGAAGCTTTTGTTTTTAGACTGCAATTTCAGCTTAAATAAATTACGTTCCCGCGCCGCCTTTATTTAATTTTTTCCCGTTTGATGCTTTGCGATGTCCTTTGATGAGAATCGATTGGAGCTAAAATAGACAACGGCGCCATTCACTTCGATCGACCGCTGCAGCGTTCAAAATAAGACTAAGTTTACCCAAAGTGTAACGATGGGGAATCTGATTCGTTTTTCGTCAGTTCTCTAATTAGATCGGTTGCGTTTTTTAATGTTTTTCTTCGTCTCGGACATCCTCTGCTTCGCTTCTCAGTCAGAATCGAGAGTTATGCCGCTAAAAATTAAGAACGATAGAAAATTAAACAATAGCCTGCAAAACAAGGGTTTTTTAATTAGTTAAACTTCGTGGAGTTTAATTTTTATTCATCATTAATATTAAGTTTTTCTCTTTGCTTCATTTTGATGCATGGTTATGCTAAGGGTTATGCTAAGTGTTTTATACACATCCTCAGATTCCACGTCATGATGCGCTTTTATGTAGTTGTATTTTTTTAATGCTTGATAATTTGTAAATGCTATGCGTCCATATTGTTTCGTTTATTAAACTATTTGAATTCTTTCATTATTATTAATATTTCTCTTGCGAGGTCGCCGAAACTCTCTTTCTATTTGGGACGCCGAAATACGACGTCTCCTTGTGAGAGGCAGTGAATAAGAATTGCGATATTAATAGGTATCTTCTCTACTGGACATGCAAGTTCTCAGAGGTTAAGGTATAACATTTTTGCCTCAACAATAACTTATATCATGTATTGTATTATAAATGTTTCAATTAAAATTTATGCTGTTTTCCGCGTAAGTACTATTCAGTTGATACCATTTTGTATTAAACATGTTTTATGTTATAAGTGTAAAACAGTTGGGTGTCTTACGCGCTTTTGGCCAGCGGGTCGGTGTGGGCGAACTTTTATGTTCTTTTGATTTTAGATGATTTTAAGTTCAAAGCAAACTATATAAGCTTAAGCGGAATGTGTAAATTTACTCTGTAAATCACTTTACCAATCTTATTTTTATATCTATGTATAAAGCAAAAAAGATTGTAACTAAATATATTTATAATATGATGGACACCGAAAATTTATATCCATCATTCTGTTTACTGAAACAATTAGTACAGTTCTCAAATCTCAATTTGGCTTGTATTTCTTTTGATGAAGATGACAGCTGAGGTAATCTTGCCACTTGGAAGTGGAGTGGGCCTCCACTTGGAATCGAACCTATAATGATACTCTAGGATGAACGGAAAAACGATCGAATTGGTACGATTCATAAATTCAAACGGCTTTGCGAAACCAATTCAGTTCGAGGTGGCGTTTTATGTAGCGACACCGAAGCAAGCTGCCGCTACGTCCCTAATTAAAAGATACGGGATGTGCGGAATACTGGAAGTGGACTTTTTAAAGCGGTTCTACAGACACTCTCTTCGGCCTCGTGAATTACGGCACTCGCTTCCTTCCTTTGCTACTTCGTAAACTTTCTAACTTATTTTCTTTCTTCGTCGCCTTTCGCTCATTCTGTTCCTTTGATTGCGAAACCGTAATTACTCATTCCCCCTCTTGAACACCGCACTTTTTCGCTATTAGGACCATTTTTATTTTGCGAGTACTCCAACACCATCTTGAAAACGCATTTCGCGTGATTTCCCGCCGCTGCTAACGCGTAGAAGGACGATCGCTGCCACGTGCAATTTCAATCTCAAGTTTGCTGCCTTCAGCAAACTTTCTGCGTGAGTGTTTTGGTTCGTCCTCACGTATGTGCGAATATTTGAGCGCAATTCTCTCGTGATGGCGTCGTTAGTTTTGCAAAGAATATATTATAGAATGCTGTTGAATTTAGCTCATTCGGCTGTTTGATTATTCCATTACCAATGGAATACATTACTTAGAAGTCTCCCAAGTTTAAATTCTGCTTACGTAATCACCCTGCAAGCCATTGATGGCATGCAGTGGGGGTGTATTATCATCACTATCAATTCAATACAATGTTCGCTAATTTCGCTGATGTTAAGCGGAGAAACGACCAATTGTAACTGTTGGAGCCCTGTGATTATTTGGCGGGCATTTCCTTGTAAGTTTTTTTTGTTTTATCTTACATTTGGCTATCGTTGTTTACTGAAATAACCAAATAAAACACTTCGTCGGCGAGTTCTGTATTAATCAATGTATCATTGGTGCGATATAATTTATTTTGTGCTCGTAATTAAAGGATTTGATTTGATAAAAGATTCCAATAACAGTAATGTACGGGTAATGTAATGATTTACTTTAGAATTACTAATTTTTGTGTGTTAAGTCCCATTTTTATTTATCTGTGATTAATTAAATTGCGAGTTTTAAGTAGTAAGTATTGAATTGAATTTATTTTATTAACGGGCATAAAAGTGCCCTTTTTCATCAAACATGATTATACATCAAAATGCATATATTTTGTCTTATACAAGAGGAAATAGGAACATATAAGATAATAAAGATAGGTTAAAAATATATAAATTAAAATATGAACATCACAACATATCTATACATAATGATATAAAGAAATACATAGATTTTATACAAAACATGAGGGAATCAGAATATTGCAATCATACATTAAAATCATTTTAATACAAAACATAATTGAAAAGAAAACAAAAATTTAAACACAGAAAAGAGGAAGTAGTAGTAAGATTTAAAAGATAGCAAGTACAGAATAGAATATAATTTAGGGATGCAAATATCTTTTAGAAATATGCAAAAATGAGCTGTTTATTTGCTTCTAGCAAAACATTTTTTATCAGTGAGGACAATTGTAATTATAATTGGCCTCATTGATAATTATTAATAACTTCGATGAAATTCAACATTTTAATCATCCAATGATCAAAAGAAGTGATGAAATGCATTTACTTCGTGTGAGGGCTAGTTTTAAGGTGCTCCTCTCAAATGAGGAATCTTTGCACATATGGGCGTGCTCCCAGAAAAATCCCAAGGAAGTCCTCTCAAATGTTTTCTAACGATTGCGTGTGTTTTCTGTGGAATCTAAGATCATCTGTCGAGTCGGATTGTAGAATGGAAGTGTTGTTTTCATTTACACGCAGCGAACCATAAACGGAATAAATTTATGACGGCGTCGCTAGGTAATTATTTTGGTAAACGATCTCAACGCCTCTCCAACTCTGAAATATTACGCCCAATAGTCTTCAGCCCTTGAAAAGTCATTTCATCTCGCTCTCTTCTATAACCCTGTTTCATGAATGCTTAAATAGGCCATTGAATGATTTCCATTGGGTTATAGGTCATCGAACAAGTTTTCCCGCCCTGTCATGTTTACCTCGTAAACGTGGCAACATCGCCTACAATTAGCCTCGCACCGCTGCGAGAAGAGGAATTTTCATTTCAATTTCCACTCTCTCCCATTTACTCTCTCCTTCACTCCCCTCATTTACATATTCATACGCTGGTGTCGGGGTCAGAGCCCTGGACCATCACATCGGAATGCCATTTGCCCATCGCTGCTCCGTTGCGCGCTCACCGCAATACGCAACTCGTTCGTTCGATTTTAGCGGGAAACGCGCTGTTTATCTGAGAAACATTCTCAACGTTACTTCATGCCTCTTTTTGGTTTCCAATGCTATGGTTTTTTGGTACCCATAATGTAGTTTTCTTTTGTTGTTGTCGATGTTATTACTTGAATTTAAAATTTTCTATAATATCGAAACAGTGCTTAATAAGATGGTGCATAATGTGCATTATAATCTCAAATTTTTTACTATAACCCTGTGCGTTAGTAAAGCTTCTTCTGTCTAATTTAATCCCCTGCATTCTTCTGCATCCGCCTTATCCCATTGTGAATTTTTAGCCATTTCTTAACTTTTTTTTTATTCTTTTGCTAACCTTTATATTTTCTTCGATTATTTTGTTTACTCCCTGTTAACTCTCCTTTCCTGTGGATTTTTGATATACTCGGATCTTTCAATTTTCAAACTTAAGTTAGATATATGTTTTCCTATATCTTATTTACCTTATAATTTTGTTTATGTGCAGCCGACTAAAGAAGCCAGTTGGAAGAGATGGATTTACCATTTTTTATTGGAGATGGATTTTTATTGGAGATTTACCATGGATTTTTAAAATTAATATATCTTTGAGGATTGTTTAATGGAAAGTTTGAGTTACAAATTGATACAAAAATTCACAGACACTTAATAAAAAAACTAATATGTAAATTGTCTAGGTATCAAGAGCCAATTGCGGTACTTTCTGAAATAAAATGGATGATAAAATATTTTGCAGTGATAAATTAGCTGCTTCGGTGGAAGTGTCTGCGACAGTGCGGAAATTGGATTGACAAGTTGAGTGAATGGTAGGAGACCGGAAAGATATTTCGGAGAGACGGAGGTGTACATAGAAGAAACAGGAGAAAAACTAAGATGATGTTGCGGAGGACAATAGAGAAAAAAGATCAAAAGCATTGTGGAATTAGTAGTAGGCGAATCCTACTGTATTGCTGTGGAGAGAGAGCTTTTTCGAGGTCTGCTGAGGACAGCATAATTTTCTTAAAACGGGAAAGAAGAAGGGTGTGAATCCCACTTTCTAAGCGAAGATGTCTGAATCAGCGTCTGCAAATCTATCAGAAATTATAGCATTTTATTAGAGAATTCCACTATGATGCTCAAATTCGCCTTTTCGGTGCGAAGCGTAAAAACATCTAAAAATTATTTTACGCTTTGAGTTTTAACATATTATATTTCCCGTTTACTTGTTAATAGTATAAAAATGTATATCTTAAGAGCATTGGCCAAAAAGAGGCTATAAATGGATAATTTTGTAAATTTATCTCTCGAAATTAACATAATAATGTTAATAATTAATAATGTAGTATATTAATAATATCCAGATACTTTGATGAGAAAGTGTATTTAATAAAGTAAATATATTATCGCTGTGTCGAAATCTTGTTGCTCACCGAAGTCGGACTTACAGTCCAAAGCCAAAAATTTTATCTTTACAATTACAATAATATATAATTACTTTATGTCGTTCTTTCCGCGGACTATTAGAGAAGCTGATAGGGTAGACAAGGTAGTAACAATTATGTTATTATACTCCCTGCCATACGCTACTGGTGGTTCGCAGATTATATATCGAAATCTACCCTTTGTAAATATCAAGTAAATAATAGTACAATACAATAAATTATAGAGTTTAACGTCCAAAAAGTATAAATTTTTGACTTAAGCGTTTGACGTTACCATGAAAAACACGAAATACTGTTCTGAATGCATCCCAATCTTTCGCCTTGCAGAATAGCAAAATCGATGAGATTATTCGGTAATTGCCTTCTTCGCTCCAGCAGCTTCACTGGTTGTAAAACCTGTTTCCTCTGAGTAAAAGAGAGGCATGTTTTGGTAACCCCCCTTTGTTCTCTCACCTATGGCTGGCGCCGGAGAACGCTTAGGGATGGCGTGCATGAGCACACCGCTCGAGGAATGCCTCTGGGAACAGGGCTTTATGGGAATGCGCGCCGCGGCCACGTTGTTTACGCTTCGGACCGCGTGGCAATTTCGCACAATTCCGCCGAGAGACGCCATTTCCAACAGCGTCTGAATGAATATTCGCCTCCATTAATTCAGTGCCTCACGAGGGCGCTCCGAACTAATTGAACTGGAAAAGAAACCCGGAAATTAATTACGTCAAGAGAAAGCACTGATTACAAACTCATGCTCCAGGAAATTCGTTTTTTTGCAGAGATGGAGGAAATGAAGTAACGCAATGCTTCTTTACCTATGATTCTGCAGCGAATCGAGGTCTTGGAATAAAATATATGTATGTATAATGGCCCAGAAACGATGCCACAACTATTTGAAAAATTAAAATAAGAGACTAACGTTATAATAATAATAATAATTCTCTTATTATAACGTTATAATAATAACGTTGTAATAAGAGAATAACGTTCAGAACCAAATGAGCTATATTTTTTTAATTTACCGATGTCACTCGCACGTTAGTCGGTCGTTTACTTTAAATAGCGGCGCTATTTAAGTTTGATTTCCTTTAACTTTCCTCACCAAAGTGAATGTAAGTACATAATTTTCATCAGCTGTTCTTGATTTTACACGAGACGCACTCCCTGAGCGAATATAATTATCACTTCTGTAGATCACCGCCATACTTCATATTCATCTGCTGACTCTCAACGCAGCTCCCGATCATTACGGAAATCATTTCACATCAAATGTGATTGATAGTAACGGAGACCCCTGGAAATGAGTTCCCATTCCTCCTCATCTCTCGATAATCACTCTTTTCCGTGGACTTTCTTCTTTCTCTCATTATTCCCTTAGTGCCACGAATTACTTCCTATTTCTCCGTTTTTCTTTGGTCTCCCTAACGACCCCCGTCATTATAATGGAAGCCCTGCATTACGCCATTCCACGTGGGAAGTGCATCCCGACGAACACTCAACTCGATCATCTTCTTCGTGCTGGTTAAAGGAGTCTCTTGCTGAAAGCTTGTTATAATATTCCAGATTTGAGAAAAACCACAATGGAAGGAACTTCTTAACCCTCACAAAGAAATAAACTGAAGGATTTCTACTTTTGCTGGAGTGTACACAATTACCTCCTTCTCCTTCCTTGTGCTCTCTCCTCGAAATATTTCCTCTGGTGTCAACATATTCCTGCACTTCTCAATGTGAATTCGTTAGTCAGAATTTTTTAGCTTCCACTTCTCCACAATTGAGTACAAGAATTATTTACTTGTTACAATAACCCGTTATTTCTTTTTAAGATATCTTTAAAAATAATTGGGAAAATTGTTTTGAGAAAGCACCCAAAATTTAGAGGTGAAAAAATCACGCAAGCATATTCATGACAAATATGTGAATGTGAAAGAAACGTGACAAAATATGTTTACGTGTACATATAAACAGTTCATCCGAAATTCTAATTAAATAGTCGATTATAAATGATTAGTATAAAAATATATTGTTCTTTAAAAGAACTTAAACTCACTGTCAGATAAAGTTGCAAGTATGTGCAAAATCATCGATGTATTAAATAGCGAAAATTCATAACAAATGGTTCATTGCCAGCGGAGTACATGGAGGTCTTTGTAACACAAGAAGAGTCATCAACTGAGTGAAGAAAGGAGTCATTGACATTATGGATGAAACAAGATAAGTGAAATGAATGAGAATGGACATGTGGTGAGAAGTTGGACATGAGCTCGAACGACAGATGGAGCAAAAGGAGGATTGTCATATTTTCTCCAAGTAGAGGAGGAAATCAGACGTTGAAAATAGAAAATCTCATGTTTTCTAATTATCTCTAATCTTTGTTAATGCGTAATACTGCGTTTATGCTTATCTGAGACACATTTATATATATATATACATTTCTCATTTACTCTAAGAACCTGAATGCTGGATTCTCCTTGAATTCTCGATCGTGATTTTTAATCATCAGAATAAAATCCGTGATATTTTTGGAATCCAGAGTTGCAAAAGAGTCTCAAGGATAAGTATTATTTCTTCAGTAGCCCCAAGATGTTTGATGAGCATTCATTTTGCTGCGTATATCGCTTATTCGTTGCCCATCTTTTAATAGCGTTCGTCCATTAGCTTGGATAATTGCTCGTTGTCTGAGATTGATTCTCCTCTTTGATCTCTCCTTCTATCGCACTCTCTTCCTCAAAATGCACGACATTCTAATCGCTGCACATTCACTACTCGCTCCGACCATTACTCTCTACGCCGCAACCGCATTGCATCTTTCCTCATCTGCTCCACCATCACCGTCCTATTTGAATTGGGGTTATGGCTTGTGTGCAGATCCTACATCTTCCCCAAGAGTAGCTGGATTAGACACAATTCAAACCTAGGAATTTCCAACGCTGTCTTTTTCAGAATAATGCACACTAAGGGTAAAATATTTCTGCTTTTAATGTTTGCCCATTATCTATACATTTATTCACTCCGAAATGGATCTGTGTATGCTCAGCCTTTTCTTTAATTGTGGTAGCTGTGGGAATTTAAAGTGATTCAATGTTTAAAATAGCATCAAAAATATCTTTTACAGTATCAAAAATATCTTATTAAATTAGATTTGTTGAGAATGGGCAGAATCACCGTGAAGAATTTTATGAAGTAACGCATGGTATTCTTTTTATACACCGAGTAGTCTCCGGTTCAAATCTAGACTAGTCCAAGTGCTCCCGATAGAAATATGGTTCGTGGAGAGATGTCCCAGAAGTCGGAATTCCGCGTTAATCACATCAGCCGAGTTGACAAATTCACTTAGTAATGGTCTTAGATTGATACGTCGTGAATTATTGGTTCTTTTATCGAAAATTGGTCAGTATGTTTCATTTTTATACCATTATGTAACTAAGAACATTTCATGGGTATGCATTATTGTTATTCTGGTTAAATCTATCGTTTATAGATTCCAGAGGGACTTCTTGTAGCTTTCAGCCATGTGGATTGTTTAGGCAGGAAACTGAGGCATCTCTCCTGGTGCAAAAGGAGAGATGTATGATGCAAGTTCATGCAAATTCCACTTTTATAACTTGCAAGCTCCGTTTATGTTGTGACGTTAAATTGGGAGATGTCATCGTATTCGAGGCAAGCCCCTTGAGATGGGAAGTGGAATTGGTTTTGGTTATACGTCTAGGCCCCAAATCACCCAAACGCTATAAAATATATATCACCGAATTCGTTCACTTTTCAATTCTTACGACTACATCATCGTTGAAATTCAATCGTTGTAGTCGAGTTTAAGTTTATTTTCAAGGCTTTCTCAGAGAAATTTGAGAATTGCTCCCTAAAAAGTAAACTTTTATCTTTTGAACTCCGAATTTAGACCATATACAATCACATTTCCCCTCCCATACCCATAATGACACACTTAAAATTGGGTTAAGCGTTTTGCTTGCGTTTGAGTTGGGCTCAATAGTACTTATTGTTAGATATTCTATCGGTTTGATCGTGATTAGCATAATAACTGTGGAATGCGGGCGAAGCTGCGGGCATAATTCAGTGCTCTATGTCCCTTTCGTATTCTCCAATATAATTCAGTAAACTCCTTTCGCTTTAATTCCCCTTCTCTCTCATTTCTCGGGGTCTTCTCTTCCCGTTGTCTCTCTTATCGGTTGCTTAGAAGCTCACTCGCCATGTATTTACCGTTGTAATCTTATCTCTTTATCCCAAGACGCGCACAATGACTTCATTTTGTCCTCTTTCCCCAATCTGCGGTTTCCAGCCTTTTCCAACTGTGTCGTGTGCTTGCTTCACGAAGATTTCTTTGTTCCTCCTTTGATTATTAACTTACGTTGGCCGACATTGGTAAGTTATATCAACCTTAGTGTTTTAAAGTCGCGCTGTCTAACTTATTTGCAGGTGTTAACATATACATTTCGATTGTACAGATTAAAACTTGAATATTTTTATTTGATTAAAAATGTATTAACTTTTTTTGGGGACATTTTCTGTTGTGCATGTTGTGCTAAGGGTTATTCCATCCCTCGCTATTTCTGCTCTTTTATAAAATCTGCAAAGGTGGTGTTGCGGCGTTGTCCCTCGCATTCTGTGGGAGCAGCTGAACATCAAAGAGGAAGGGACAAAGAAACTCAAGTTTTCCCATGGAAAAAAGGATATAAAAGAGTGTGACAGGACCGGGACTCGAACCCGGATCCTCCACATTAAGGGCGGACACTTTAGACAATTAAACCCCCCTTCTTTGTGGGTGTTTTCCCGCAACGTGGGTTTTTTCTTAGTCAACCTTCAGTTGCATAGATTTTTTCCCACACCCTCCTCTTTTTTTTTGTATTTTTTTAATAAGTTGAGTTTTTATTAAGTTTAAATGTAACGACATACGAGGTTAGGTGGAGAGAGGCCCACCTGGGCCTAACCTCGCCAATAAAGGGTCCAACTAACTAACTAACTAACTATAGTAACCAGGACCCTTCATTCCTGCCGTATTGGAATACTTTGAAAGCGAGTTCTTTTTTTACTTTTCTGGCTCTATGGGTAGCGTTTTGGCTAAAGCGCCTTCATAAGTGTAAGATACGGATTCGTCCATGATTTTCCTTTTTGGGAATGAATCTGGGTTTGTCCATTAATAGATATTTTACTGTAATTATGTATATTATGAATGAGTGTTTGTGGGGGCTTTCATGGATATAATAAAGGATCAAGGCAAAATTAAATACTAGCATTTAACTTTGGTTGTTCAGTTGGTTGAAATGAAGATGACCGTAAGCATTTAGTTGATATATAAAAGTGAGTTCTCGTGAATGATGAGTAGCATAAGAAATTCACCAGAAAATTATTATTCCTATGGACGCAGATGCCATATTTTGTTGGTATACTTTTCTCTTTGCTGTGGGCAGAGGAGTATGTATCTTTGATATACCTGCTGTTGGCTAATATGACAGTCACGTGATCCTCCACTCCGTTTTGAATGCTACGAACGGCGTTACTCAATGGGTCATTGTGCTGCACTAACGAGTTCGGAACAACGGCCCAAACTACTCCTTAACATCGGCGATTCCATTATCCTGCCCATATCTTCGATGACTCTTTGCTGATTTTGCACCATTTACTGTCCATTAACTTGCTTTTCACCTTCGCTCGATCATCAGCCTTTCATTCCATTTTCGTCTTCACTGGTAGTTCGTTTTGCCGCCTACGAGAGCCCTTGAGACTATTTTATGTATTATAAAATAAATAGGAAATAAAATAACTGTCTGCGTCCACAATTTTAAAATTGTGGACGCAGACAGTTATTTTATTTCCTATTTATTATGGAGAAGTTCCACCAGGTATCGCCAGAAAGCATCAACTATATTTTATGTATCATAGGTTTGCATATTTGAAGTTTTTCTGTACGTAATTGCAAATATTAAATGTGATGCTTACGTCTCAACTAATTGGAATCGATAGAAGAGGTCCTTGACGCTCTTACGTTAGTTAGATCTGATGTAACTTTTGTGGAGTTGATTTTCTACAACTGAATACAGCTACAATGGAAAGCACTGAGATAAAGGAACGAAAGAATGATTTTGCACGAGATGTGTATCGGTTAATGTTGAGTGTGTGCGGAAGGACAACTGCGGAAGAATCGATTTTCGGAGAGAAAGGAGAGATTCGCGCTCGAGCGCTTTTCAATTTTATCTCTTACAAAAAGAACGTTAATTTGTTCACGGAAAGGGTTTCGTCGTCGGATGAATTACGTACTCTCCCGCGCTTCACTTCCTCTCCCTCGTTTTCTTTTTAACGGGAATTTATTTTCCTCGTTAATGGTTTTGTTCCCCAAAAGAGAAATGCAATTAAGATCCTCTGAATTCTCGTTTGGCTATAAATGGCCTCTCGAATACTGCGAAGCAGCGAAGAGGTGCTCCATACCGGAGCGTAAATTTATTCTCCTAAGAGTTGCTAAATCCTTTTTCTCACTATCAGATAAAGCAATCTCAATTCAAGAAAACAACGTTAGAAAATTGTTTAATGAAATTCTTCGAATAGTTTAAAATGCCCTCACATGGAAATTTTAAAGAGTAAATTCCCTTTGGTTACTCTTCCCTACGTATCATCATAAGTTTACTAAATCAATATCATTGTTAATATTATTGCTAGCGTGGTATAAAATTAAAGTTATTGCAAACAAATTTTTTATGTATTTTCTGCAATTTCCTTCCTTTTATTAAACGACAGGTATGTAGACGGTACTAAAATGTTTGACAGGGTTTGAAAAACACGGACAAATAAGAGAAAAGTAGTGCGATGAAATGTAAGGAAGGAATTCTTCTCAAAATGTTCAGGAAATGGAGTTCCTCCTCACTAATGAGGAAATTGGAAATAAAAGTAAATGTAATGTACATTTCCTATGTTATGTTTATCAATATGATCATATAAAATCTATAAATTATTAATAAAAATAATAATCGATGTTTTTTTAATAAAATTGCAAGGAATTACACCTCAAAGGAGAGAGCTAACTTTTTTGTGGGAAAACTGAAAGCATTAGCTTCGCGTGGGTCTACTGCTTCAGTTGGAATGGATACGAGACTCCTCTCAAATCAATTTAAATCTATTTCTTTTGGAGCTTTATTTTGTAGCGTTTGCATTCCAAATACGATAGTAAATATTCAATTCCGTTTTAAAATAGAACAGACGCCGTGGATTTTCAAAGTATAGCATTAAATATTTCCAACAAGTTACACGTTTGTGCGTAGCCTTTGGCTATTGCTTTAGGGAAAGTATAAAATAATTATGTAAAAATGAATATGGAATGAAAAATGAGATTAAATTAAAATAGAATAATTGTTATCTCTGTAAGTTTTTTATTTCAACGTTAATATTAGTGACCACGTGTTATTGTTAGTCGTTAAAATTCGACTAAAATTTAAATACATTTGCGTTCTCCACCCAGCCGATATTATACGTTTGGACTATATTTTCTCTAACTGTTTTATGTCAATAAAATACCATTTCGACTCCAGTGAGGCTCCCACTTACCTGCTCTCCGGTGGAAAATGTCTATCGTAGTCGGAAATCGACTTTTAAATTCCTCAATTGCTCAATTAACAATTCATTTTCAATGAGCTTTATTCTCTGAAATAAATATCCAAAAATATTTAACCTAATGATGTCTCAATGAATCTAATTTTATTGATATCTATTTTTATCTCGAAATTCATCAGTAGCTGCTGTGCCCTATGCAATACTTTTCTCAGTTTTTGTGATAAAATGAGGTGCCTCGGATTGTACTCGAGTGAATACGGTAGATCAAATTATATTTTCATTGAATCGCACTACGCATGAGGCAGCCATAATGAGCAGGTGCGAGAATTTAGGCTATGTGGGCATAATAGTGCATTGAGAGCGAGTAAGTGATCCGCGGAAGTCACGATATGCGACCGGAAACGAGGTGAACGTAACGGTGGCGAGAGATTTGGGAAGCGGAAGTTCGTGAAACCCCTTTCGGATTGTATCAACCTATTTCTTTCCCCGAGAACCCGCATTCTTTTCCCTACGTATTGCGAATATCGAGATTCCAATCTAAAATATCCGACGACTTTTGTTGATGCAATATTCCCTTTAATGGATTACCATGAATTGAATCTTGAAGGTTAAATTTTTACTTTTCAGATGAAAGTAAGCCGTCTAAAAGGTGCCATTATGCTCTAATACTCCATTTGTGGTAGATTTCAGATTTCTGGTATCGCTTCGATCTCGATGGCCAACTTATTCATCTCAAACCAGGGAAGGTGATACTTTCATACGAAATTTTAAATATTTATAATTAAAGAGTGAAATCAATCATTTTAAATGATACCCTTGTACTGAAAATTAACTGTAGTAAATTATATATTTCTATTTTGTTTTTTATGTTATTTTGTAAATTGCTATCTCTTTTTTAAATGTGAACTAATTCTTATTTATGTATCGCATGTAAGTATTTATTGGTAGTGTATTTATTTTTTAATTTTTTTCTCTTCTCTTATCTTTTAGCTATTACTATCGGTAGGTTTGCGTGGGTTTTTCTCCCCCCCTTCCTTGTGGGTGTTTTCCTGCTAATGATTTTTATTCCCTAAGAATCTCTAAGGTTTTTTACATCCACAATTCTTCTAATTGTTTCTACTTCTTATTTTATAATTAATGACGATGTGTTCGATGGAAGAAGAGACTTTTAAGTCTCAATCTCGCCCAAATAAAGACGATTTATTATTATTATTATTATGTATTTATTCAATCAAATCTCACATTCAGCATTAAAATGCCAATTTAAAGTGAAATATAAAAATGATCTAAGATCCTTTGCTTTTGGCACAAGACAGAGAAAAATGTATCTTTCATTTACTCATGTCTAATGGCTAATACGAATGCTGTCAAAGGAAAAACCTTTTAAGCCATTATTTCTGGAGTTTAAGGGGAAAACAAGCTCGCATAAACTAAATCGATGGTAAGATTTGCGCTGATCTTATTAAGAAAGAATAACGTGCATCCATAAAAAATTGCGGAAGTCTATTTTCAGGGTAAAATTCCAAGTCTATCGAAATTAGAAAATGTATCAAGATCACGTGAAATAGTTCATCTAATTAATCCAAATTCAAGGGATAGATCAAAAGATAAATGCGACTTCAACTGCTCGCTTTGTTCAAATTTGAATATCTACACAGTTCAATCTCGTGCGGAATTAGATAACGGAGTTGCAGAGGGTAAATTAGAGCAGTAACTTAGATGAATTTGCAAAGCGTGCAGTGCATAGCAGTTAATCTGATTTCTGCATATGACAACGCAAACAACGCTTCAGTGTTCGCTCACTGCGCCGAACGAAGTTATTAAGCGATTTAAGCGGATTGCGTCAACGTCGACTGCGAACCGCGGTTCTATTCGAATGAATAATTATTCATTTTCATTATCAAGTTTTAATTATAATTTAAAGTTGATTTTCGCTAAAAAAAATCGAAGGCGATTGAAGAGTTAGAATATAAATTATAGATCAGCTTATGCTTTGGAGAATTATGGACGAGGAACAGAGTGGCAACGTCTACACCGCTACTGTTCTTCAACCTTTCGCTCGGCGGGTCTCTCAAGCACTAAAAGGAAGGATACATAAGACGATCTCTTTACGATTTGGAGAAAGGTTCCAAAGCCATGAAGAACATATGAATCCAATCCACGTTACATCAATTAGTTTTCGTTTTCACATCAAACTCTTTTAGGAATTATATGTTTACCTGCAGTGTCTGAGGCCTTCCCTATAAAGGCTAATGGACCAGAGAGAGCGTGATGTGAGTTTACCGTCGAGTATCCTTGATGCTCTTTAGGGAAACATGAGGAGAGAGTATTAATACGATATCGCAAACAATGCTTTTTGTACAAATTATTTTTTTGCAACTCGTGTCTATTGTGACAAATTACATTAAATTCGATATCTGTATTGTAACACTTTGTATATTAGTATAGTGCACTGAAGATATTATACCTATTATTATCTTACCTATCGCGATTAAAAGCATTAATCATAAATAAATCTTCGTTGGAAATAACTCGAAGCCATACAATGTAAAGTATCCTCCAATGGAAAACTAGATTATGCATTGTAAATTCATATGATTTTCAATATATTTATGTCGTCTTTTCACCTTTTCAGAAATAGTCGTCCCTTGGATGATACTGATCTCTTAGTTCTTTGGGGATTTCGAGGTGAGTGTGAAACTTCCTTCTTTTGATTTCAATAAGCTCCTTAGAATAATCAATACTAATTTTCAACGAAGAGTAGTGAGGGAAATGCATCCTTTGTTTATTCAGGACACCGAAATGTCAGCATGAATTTGAAAAGTAAATATTATAATTCTGTGGAATGTAAGCAAGTCGAAATAAAACAAGTTGTTTAGCTTCAGCTAATTTGTCTAATTAGATATGATTTAGTCTGTTCATGGAATGATTAATGATGGCAACGTCTGTGGTGTATTGGCCAATGCGTAGGCTTTGATGTATCTTAAAAGTGAACAAACTGAATGATACTTGGTGTAAATTCATCGTAAAAAAAACAATTTATTGTTAAACAAAAATTATAGCACAACAATATTAAGAAAATTGTAAAAAATCCACAAGATTTGACAAAATACACACCGGTTTCGGCGTGCTGCGTCATCATCAGTTGCAAACTAAAATTTGAGACGCTGAAGGAGAAAAAGGGGGAGTTTCCTCCCACTAATTTCAAAAATTACTCCAGTTTATTTCTAGCGGTAGCTTATGTCATTTAATAAATATCTATATACACGACGGTGACTGCTATGGTGAAATCCAGGTACATATCTTCGTTAAGAAGACGAATTCTTCAGTTCTCGCAATTTTTCTTCCTCCGAAAAAGCGTTCAACGGAAACACGACCATAGAGTGAATTACCAGAAAAAACAAAATGCTCTGCTTTGGAGAAAGAAATCGAAAAATAACCATTCGCGTGAAATGCGGTATATTCTTTGAGAATGTGGAATGAGAGAGGAATACGACATTCAGAAGTGGTTTGCGAAGCAAAGGATCAGATCAAGGGAATCTTCTATGTTTTACAAAAAAGTATTAACGCAACCTCTCCTGAAGCTCCCGTATTGAATCTACTCGCTCACATCACATTAGGTGGAAATGTGCGAATATTGCATGTTTGATTCATTCTTGTGATGCAAAACTGATACAGACTGAAAGTGATCAATCCTTCCTCGTCCATAGTTATGGAGGGCAAATCGTCGTCTCACTGCTGAATACATGCCTGTTTATTATTATTATTATTATTATTATTATAAATGCTACTAGTGGACTAATCGTCCGGTGGTAACACATATTACATATATTACACATATTATTATAAATCCCATCTAAATTTTTTTACAAAAATTTATATATTCACAAATTTATCCTTCCCTTCCCTCATAATACAAGTTTTTTCAGGGTAGGCCTTCACGGCTACCGTAGCGGTCCCGGGGACGTCCCCACCGTACATCACCCTACCACTCCTACTCCACCTGTACTCGTCAAGCTCACTCGTCCTTAAAATTTTCACCCAATCTTTTAACAAACTCCCTATGATGTTTTGGGAAGGGCTCCAAGACTCCTGCAGGCAATTGAGCATTCAAATTCCCCAGTTAAAACAAAAAATCCACCAATTCCTTGATATCCTTGTTCCAGGTATATATTGTATCTGCTTGACCAACTATCGTTCGACATTTAACCATGGAATATAAATTATATTAAAAATTGGGAAAAATCTGAATTTTCCGTAATGTCTTCCGCCTTGAAAGATCAGTATCATTTTGGCAGAAAGTTAGAAAATTCAAGCGAACCCATCCCTTCTTTTGAATTACTCAGTCGACCAACAACGTATCTACGCACAAAGGATTCTCACTCAAAGAAAGCTTAAGATGATGTTTATGCGTAGCTTTTTAAACACGCACCGCCTTTTCGGAATATGCCGCTGAAGATTTTGTCAGTCAACTGTTCGAAATCTCATTCAAATTTCGAACGAAATTGCTAAACGGTATTCTACGATGAATCAATCGGTGTTTGAGTTGATTCACATATAATCCTGCATCATTTGATTCCGCATAAGACACCAAGAATAAAATACGTAAACAGGGATGCTGCACTAAAGGGATGGATCATGTAGCTTTCATCATTGCAGGTGCCCTAATAGAATCGGTAAAATCGAACACTCTCTCTCCATGTCGTCGACCACAAAAGATGGACGGATTTTTATGAATTTCCTTAACTAGTATCCTATCTATCAACATATCATTGAAACAAAACGAAAAATAGTAATAGTACTAACATGGGAAATAGATTGATAGTTTCCTTTTATACCATTCCCATAAATTTACAATCAAAATAACCAATACCAATAATTAAGTTAGTCTATTATAGTACATGCAATGTACGATTTAATCATATAATTGAAGGTAGAAATTATTTTCCCATTACTAATGCTGCTTTCCAGGTTATTTTGTCAGTTTGACAGCATAAAACTGTATTTGAAATCATAAGAAATATATCGCATTTTCAATCGTCAGATCAATAAACTCTGCATAACCTGGCATGATGCTGTTCTCGTACTATGAATATATATCGGGTTTCCCAAAATTCAGTATAAGATTTCATTTTATCTAATTATTATTGACTAGAAAAACCAGAACGCGCTATAGTAATGTCCGTAGGGTCTAATGTTTTACTCATTTTGAGATATAAAGTTTGTTTACATCAGTTTCTAACCAAATTCTACGTTCATATAGAGCGTTATTGTTTTCTTAAAATGTTAGGACCTAGAGACAAGTTCGTAAGTATCATCACAGTCATTTGTAATTTAGATGGACGATTAACATTACTTGAACTCATTTTCTTCATTACGTTTGCGGGTCTACATCGGAAAGTTACTCAAGGCACGAACTCTAGTTGGAAGTTACTGTCGCCTCAAAGGAAATGTCTTTACTCTGCTATTTCCGCCTGTTGACATCCAATTTTTTTGGACGGTGGTCTCTGTTTTTCTGCCCACGATCGATCTGCCTTCCTGCTTCCTCTTCTCCACTGCCAACCGCATTCCATGGCATCCTTCTGCGGTCGAATCTTATTGCCGAACAATGCCTTCTGCGGACCTCAATTTTTTCGAACAACTTCGTTATGCAATTCCATCCATTGAAATTCGTGTGCGGGTTTGACTTTCGCTTAAAAAGGCCGACTATTGCGGAGGCTTCTAGCGCGTCGTTGGACGCAATCTTCGCCGACTTCCTTCTTCCCCTAACTGGAAAGCTGCGATGCAAAGAACTTAAGATTTGTCAATTCTCTCGTGACTTGGAAGAAATAATTTTACGCGCAGAGTTAGTGAGTTAGAACTGTGCCTATAGGTTTCCATTCCTCGCTAATCCAGTAGATTGTAAGGGAAAATAGTCCACACAACGGCAGCCCAATAATGAATAACACTTTCTGCGATTTTCAATATGGAGTGACCAAAAATTATGCCATTATCTTCTATATATATAAAGTAGAAATTCTGTGGGTTTGTGGGTTTGTGTGTTTGTGGGTTTGTTTGTCTTGGATTGGAGTCCACACCGTTTGCCCGATTTGTCTCAAACTTTGCACACGTATTCTCTGATATCAGGAAGGAAGTACTGTTGCATTTTTATTCAACAATTTTGTTGGGTTCGAACCAAGATCGCTCAGATAGATTTTCATAAGGAATACACGTAAGCTTCACTTTTATCGGTTGCAGGCTTTATATCTCTTGAAGAATTAAATTAGAAGGAATAGTTGTACAGAGTCGAGACAAATACCAAAAGAAAGAAAATCGAATAAAAATTCTTATTCTGGTCATGGAATCTTACTTTCGATTAGAATTTGCGAGAATATCGGTAAAATATACAAAATTTTGTGAAAATTCGAGGCTATAAACAACTCATCCCCCTGACGACCGATCCCATTGTTGAATCCGAGCTCATGTTTTATCCCGTAAAAGTACTCGTGGACTTAAGGCTCATAAAGCTGATGATTGAAGAGGACGATATATTACATGGATAACGAGAAATTTTCTGTAAGAAGGTAACCAGCAATTGTAGGTACGTAATTACAGTTAGGAGATTACCAGCTCATGGATGAGGGAAGTTAGATGTCTTGTATGATATAAAGCAAATATTCTGTGGGTTTGTACGTTTGTTTTATTGTTGTGTGTCGTCGATTTTAGTACAAACTGTTTGCCAGATTCTCGTCAAACTTTGCGTACGTGTTTTCTGGGACCAGGAATGACGTACTGTCTCAATTTTATTCGATAATTTTGCTGGGTTTGAACCAAGATCGCTCAGATGGGTTTCCATAAAGAATAAATCTAATCTTCACTTCTACCGGCAGCAGGCTATATTTCTTTTGAAGAATTAAAATAGAAAATAGTCGTGCGGAGTCGAAACAAGAAGCAAAAGAACGGAAATTAAATGAATATTCTAATTTTGATCGTGGAATATTGTTTTCGAATCGAAATTTCAAGAATTTCGACAAAATACGCGTGAATTTTCCAAAATTGTTGAGTTTGTAAACAGCCAATCCTCCTGACGATCAATGCGATTGTTAAGCCGAGCTCATGAATTTTCCTGTATAGTAAGAATAGCTTGGGATTTTAGACTGTATTCTAAAGGGAATTTACGCATTGCACGACCGGCAACTTGAATTTAAGCTACTTCTATATTTCCCGTTGAGAATCAACGGGCGCTTCAGCTAGTTTGGTATAAATCGTACCTCAGTGGATTTGTTATTATTGTCGTTATTAACAATATTAAAGCGTTCATTAATCTTAGGTACATTATCTTTTGCCGTATACGAAATGACCAAGGAGCAATAAAGAAAAAAAGAAATCATTAAGGAATGCAATAAATTTAGAACTTTCACTCTCCTGTCTCAGGTAACATGTTTAAAATCTTTAAAATGCTATTCTCCTTTAACTAGATCATATTGAAGCCATTTTTTCCAAAACATCACTTTAAGTATCTATTACTATCAATACTATTTAGGAAGCCAACAAGCAAAAGCTCAATCTGATCTTACTTTTACGTGTTAAATGATAATTTCTGATTACTCAACAGACATCAATTAAAAAAATGCAATCTGAAACCCCGAGTAATCTTGCTTGACCTACCTTGCGTTTGTTGTGAAAAGGATATGTTTTCCTTAATGGTTAATAATTATATCGATTCAATCGTAGTATTATATTTTGACTTTTTAACAATTCTGTAATATTATTATCTGTTCAAAATTTGAAATAACTTTTTATTATCGTTTATTATTTCTTTCCTCCACTGAAAAGAAAAATAAGTAGAAAATACTCAAAATTGCGTTACTTGTCGGTGTTACTAGTACATAAACACCGTTTATTTTTCCTTGTTTTTGCTTTTCTTTATTTAAATTCTCTTATATGGAAAAGACTCGGTATAAATAGCTATAATTACTCCATTATTATTATTTTTACTATTCGTAACCTGATTTCCGAAAAACTGGAAGTCTAAGTAACTGAGCGTATTGGCCAAAGAAACTTCACTTCTATATCGCTCGATTCTTTTTATAATTGCGAATTTTATGCTCAAAAAGTAGGGATGAACTCTATCAAAACTTCAACAAGACAAGGCTGCATCCTTCATCAGAAGTATTAGCCAGATGATATGAGAAAGAATCTGTAAGCCGCAAAAACGTCAGAATCTATTATCACCTGCTCACCCTTAAATTAGAGGAGGTAATAAGCCTAAGGAGAAGAACATTTTTATAGAATTCTGAAAATGCATTCAATTACCATTTATTTATGCGTGTATAAAATCTAGACTTCCACAAAATGACCCAAGAGAAGTCGGTATCCGTTACTAACAAACATACATTTAAAAGTGAAGCAGTGGATAAAATACAAGACTGAATGTGTGAGGGTGCATCTGAAGAGAGAATTGTCAGAAACGTATGGTGGATGATGGTTAATAAAATAGGCATGATTGGCTTATCCGAAAGAAGTTAGGCTTTTATTTTTAATCCAATGTCATGATTAATATCTCATGCTGTCTAATTAAAGAAACTCTCATAACGGAGAAATGCCGTTTTCTTTATTAGAATGTAAGATAGCGTTTTCTTAAATAATCGTTAAATATCTGAACTTCATTCGAAGAAATTGAAAGGATCTGAATCTAAACAGTGTAATATCGAGAACACACGAAAACATCTCCAAATTCGGTTTAAAATGATCTGGGACATATCGCTATATATACTGGTTATGGAGTTCGTAAACATGACCTGGACGGGTTCCCATGGCAACGGTCGTGAATTGCGAGTGTTAATACATCTTAAACAGAAGCATCATCGCCGGACTCTGATTATTCATACCGAGTCGTAATAAAAATCCGCCTTTATCCTTGGGATCGGCATTTCGAAGGAAAGCATGCCCTTGGAAGAGGGACAGCGATTTTTGGATATTTTAAGCGGAGATATTTGCCATCGATCACTTTATTTTTGTCGCTTATCCAGGTATCAATATTTTCCTTCGATTGTAGCAATTTTTCGATTTTACGGAACGATATAGATCGAAGAGGAATTAGTACTGAAAATGATGCACTTATCGAATGCAATTGAAACATAGCTATGTTTCAATGCATTCTACATTCAATACATTCAATAATATATGATTAATTAACGTAAATTAACCATATATGTTGTCTGGGCCGAATTAGACGGTTAGCACGGCTCCTGAAGCAGAGTGAAGACGCTAATGCGGATTGTGGCTGGAATAATCACTTCACGCAGATCAAATTAAATCTGATAAAAATATAAGCTAATTACGTGCAATTTATTTGATAATTTAAGAAACGTCTTGTATTCTAAAAGGCTCTCGATGTTTATTTGTCTTTTCCAAGCATATGAGTCCCAAAGAAAGAAATGAATGATACTTCCGAGAGATCTATCAGATAATTTCATGTTCATACGATTGTCTTTCGTAGCCTACCTTTTAAAGTCGATGTTTTGTAATCCATACATTAACCAGTTCTCTGAATTTATCGTAATTGATAAAACTTCTTTAAAATATGACATCATGAGTGGTGTATACAATTTGATGACCACCAAACACTTCTCAATTTCCGCAAAATTATAGCCTTTGGAATTCGCTGATTATTAGACCGAAAATGCGGTCTTCCATTTCAAAATTTTTGAGTTCTTTTATTCAGGCCAGAGCTGTGTTTTTTAGCAGCGCGCGGTAAGCGTGGATGGACCGGAAATTACTCCAATGCGAGGAGGAAAAAATGCTTAAAATACACAATTAAACAAAAAACCAGCAGAGGGAGGATGCCAACCCTCTTCTCTGTGCGAAAAACGTATGCGCGCCGCGGCCATGTTTTCCCCGCTCGACAACGGAACCAAAAGAGGAAAAAAAGCGGGTCCCAACCACTCTCTCAGATTCAGACCCTTAAAAAATTAAAAATCTCAGTTAAATTACAGGAAAACTAGGTCGAATCAGTAAAAGAGTTGGTCTCATTTAGATACAGAATCGCCGTGGAGCCATGATGTGTGTAAGAGCAAATTAGGAACGGTCTCAAATTAGATTTCGAATTAAACCGCTAAAATTTTGAGCGTAGCGCGTCACCTATAAATTATAATAAAAAATAAATGTTAATTATCGACGGAAACGATTGGTCGAAATAAGAGTTTGTACTAATGGCCTTTTTGCATGGCCTCAAAAATACGATGAAATCGCTGAGCTAGAATTGAATAAAGCTCGCATAAAATACGAAAAGTTTTTTTTTTGAGTCCGGACTTGGAAACTTTAATTGGCTACTCTTAAATAAATCCTATGCACGACCATAAATTTCATTTACGTCGATTCTTGTGCATTAAATTTACACTCTAATTAAACGAAAAGTGCCGTTTTTTTTCATTTTATGCCGAGTGAGAATTTTTATTGGGTAAAAACGAGGCAATCCCACGAAACTGTGACTTTGATTCATTTTAATGCTCGCAACTGAATATTCGCATAATTTTTGCAACAAAATCCTTGACCTTTACTTTATAACAAATGTTTGAAAAATAAGCGAGGAAAATAGTTGAAATGATCCTCGATGCATTCAGAATGGCTTATATCATGTTATTCTTTGAAGCTTTCTGAATTGTGATCTGAAATAACTAATTGCGACGATCCGAATAAAGGAGAGAGTTCCCTACATTGTACCACTTTTTACATTGTATTTTATATTGTTCAAATTGTTAGTTACGCTGATATTGAAACTATTTCATTCTGTTCATTATCATGTATTACATAGAATCTGATAGTTAAATGTTCAAAATCACACCGTTGAATGGAAAACATTTCTGAATTTATAAATATTTGCAAGTGGTACAAATTAGGAAACTGGTTTCCTAAGTTGGACCAACATTTAATCTTATCAATTGAAGCTAAATAAATCTATTACAGTTCATTTCAATGTAATTAATGTATTTTACTATACTTGTAGACCTTTTGACTAGACATGGATGAAGCTGTCTGCATGACAATTTAGCATGCCTCTTCATCAAAACGTAGGATCCATCTTTTTCCTGTAATTCCTTTTACGAAGTTAAAGTCACGAGCTATTCCGTTCCTTTATGCAACATCAAATGCATGATTTCTAACATTGGATAAGATTAAACCAAACATTATCTCTTCATACTTTAGTATGTGTTGCTCTAATTGCGCTTAAATTTCTTCCGAAAAAACTGCGACAAAAAATGTTGTTCATATTTTCAGCGTGCCTTTTTATAGTTGTCTTTGAGATGTTACAAATAAGTACACATTCATTCAAACCGTAATCTCCATTTAAATATGCTGCAACAGCTAAATTTGGTTAATCTACGCTTCACTCTCCATATTTTTCTTCGGAACCCATATTGTGATGCAAATTAACTACATATTTAATTACATATTCATGGTAAATAACACGTTGAAATGCATCATTACTAAAATGTACATTAACTAAAAATATCATTATTTATTCAAAAAAGCTAAATAATTATTTAAAAGAAATACGGTTTCCTAAATTGTACCAATACAATAAAGGGAACTGCAAACGGAACAATATAAGCAACTCTGCCATTTTTTCTTCGTCGCTTCCTTCCAAACTAACCATTTGAATTACAGTACCATATCTATATGAAAACTTAGGCATATTTATGTACATTTATCTAATAAGTAATACAGTTTGTTTACACATACCCTATTACCGTTATTCTCTTATATACGTGAAGAAAAGATTGATTTCAAACTGCAAATAAAGATACTCTATCACAAACAGTCCGTTTTTGAACGCAAAATAATGACGACTAGAAATTCGGTGTCCAGTTGCAATTGCACACGACAGATCTCACTAACTACGAAACTATTCCATTTTACAGCGATTGTACAAATTAGGCGCGGGTACAATATACGCAACTCTCCAATATATGAACCGACTTTTCGCCAAGGACCGCCTTCTATAGCGATTCTGAGAAGTAATACCGTGTTTTTGCTAATGGCCACTTTCACAATTAATGGAATATTTTTGTTTCTTGGTATTGGATAGAGGAACATTTATTTCTCATATACGTTGTCTTTTCGATGGCTGTGAAAACATAAAATAGACAGAGACGTATTCATTATGATCTCTTCTCATTCATTACTACGAAACATTTCGCTAGTAGAGCGATTCTACTGCGACTGCACTGAAATTTTCCGCTCACCGAATTCTGAGGAATGAGGAGAGTAATGCTCTCTTCATCTTTCTGGTGCGTCCGATTCCTTCTGAAGCTTTTGATACCTAATGGTGAAGGGTCTCCGAGCTTATGCTTTATAAAACCGACTCAAATGACCATCGTTATCAAATTTTGCGTGAAAAATTTTCTGCACATTTTTTGTCCTCTGTCTACGTGAAAGAGAAACAAATCCTCTTTGGCAGAAGCAAAATAATCTAATTGATGATACGGAAAAATAAAATTTTCATCGTGCAGCAATACCTTGTTTAGAACAATGGTTGCCTAAACTGGGAAGACGGATAATCGCGATAAGGCCAGAAAATCTTTGTGTGGAAGAAGTATTATTTTTCGAATACAGCATTTTGGTAAAGATAAACTCTTTTTGTAAAAATTCTAAACTCGTCATAAATCTGGTGATTGAAACTGGTATTGAAATGTTTATAAAAGAGAAAAACTATCAACCATAACTTCCGGAAACAAGTGAGCTCTCAGAAATAGGATTAGGAGCCGATAACATGTATAAGTTATTTTTTAGAGTGTTCAAGTGGAAAATTTTCTTCTAATCCGAAGCAATTGGCGAGATCTCTCAGGGCCTGCTCGAGGGTTCATATACGTGGCTTATCTCATCGAAGCCAAAGAAGAAAATGGTAACTAAAGATTGAGGACGTGGGTCATCGAACTGCTGTAGGACCACAACGACGGGGGAGAGAATCCGAAGTGTTCAAAATGTTTAATGAAGGAAGTGAAAAGAAATTTTGAGAAAGGTTAAAAGAATGACTATGGGAAAAGGAGGAAAATTAGTGTCTAACAAAAAGGCAAAATTGGAAATGATTGCAGTCTTCTTTTCTAATGAGGATGATGTATTCAAAGATAATTTTGGGAAATGATCGAATAAATTCCAAATGCAAAAGTATGATGTTGGCGAGGCGTCAACATTATCGCATTTTTTAATCAGACTTTCGATATTTTGTTGTCTATCCAGGGTCAACGCAATTCTTCGACTGCGCTTTCGTCTCCGTGCAAAGTCGTCCTCCACCATCAGTTTGGAGAGTGTTTGAGGGTTTAGGTGAGGAATGAGGTAATTTGCCGATCCTTTTAGTCATAGAGGTCTCTACCAATTCGTGGAGCATGATGGCCCTGCAAATATCACTTTTCTTAGTAATTGTATCGAATGACTTGGATGAAACCCATTATTCAGCATAACTTAGTTTCTGCTTGATATTTCCTATGTTATTTTGACTCATGTCAGTCTTAAATAATAATCAGATAAAAGTTAATTAAAGATACATTTTTCTTATGCTTAGAATATTTCGTTCATCTGGGGATAGCAGTAGGGATGGTTGTACTAATTTGCGATTACCGATGTTTTTGTTAGAGGAAAATTATTATTATTCTCTTGTATTCATTAAGATAGTACAATAACAAAGATACTTAATATAGCTTCTACATGACGGTTAGACGATATTAAATGTAAAATAAATATATTTTTTCCTACATAGTTTTTCATAAGGTAAAGTGGAAAATAATTGCTGCACGTCGGTCGATCGCAATTGGCTAACTTTTTGGGATTCGGAGGACAAATTCGCTCGAAGAGATTCGTTTGATGTACGGATTCGTTTGCTAAATATGAGAGCGGTTGTGTTTAATGCTGGGCGAGCTCCAATCGGATCTCTGGACGTATCGATGCACCGCGCTAATGGCCGAATCGTTAAAATCGCAGTAAATTATGCATCAATCGTGCAGCGCTGCTCTTACGCACATGCACGAACACGGAATTTTTCCGTCACGCAACGAATGCCATCGCTATCAAACTAATGCACGTCTCTCATTTCCTCAGATCGAATCTTTCGGATAATGCTCCGGTTGATAATTGATTTATTGGACACGTAATTTGAGTGTAGACTGCTCTTAGGCGATTCCATTTGGTAAACAAGGAGATTACCGAAAAAGCTTTTCCTTTATGAAAAAGTGTTGGTCATTCCTGATTGTAATGCACGTGTGGTGGAAACATTATTTATTTATCCTATTTGTTCGCCCACGGTTCTAGTAGATTAATGGCTGAATAAATGAGAGAAACAGAGGTACTCCCTCGAGAGATTTAATTTTAGCAGAGCTTAAATCAAACTGTTCCGAAATTTGACTACAAAACAATAGGGTAAAATTTGTCTTTATTTACGTATACAGCAAATAAAATTCTGAAAGTGATGAATCGATATATATATGTACTAATAAGACCACATGTACTAATAAGAAATGCCAACGTTAGTGATATTATTTCTACTCTCCTCCTCTTGTCTTCAACGGAAAGAAAACTTCCGTAAAAACTTACCGCCATTTTGTATGCACTTAACCTCCGATTTTTTATTGCAAGTAATTTTTGCTTATGCTTGTGCAATCGGTACTGCTCTGTTATACTGTCAATATTGTCCCAAATTTTAATTGTCGTTGTGTTTAATTGAAATATTGATTTACCGCCTTCAGATGCATAAACAAACTGTAGAACAATAAGCGAATTTTGTAAACCGCCGAACCCAGCGATCCATTACAGATTATTACAACAGTCCGTGGTGGGGGTATTGTTACATCATAAGAGTGAATATTTGGAATATACTTTTATTAGAAGTAAAACTGACTTAGTTAACTCCTATTAATATAACCTTAACCTATTCCTAATCAGCAAATCTCAGTCATTAATTATTTATTGCTATGAATTCTATGCATTTGCACACATGTGCGTGGGGTACACATTTAAAAGTGGTGAATCCGAAGCGACGCATCATCTCCTACGTTCTTTATCTACGTTTGCGCTACTGATGAAAGCGGCGATAATGTGTCTCCATTGATGTAAGTGATTGGCATTTTACGATCACTTTTGCGAATTCTCCTAACCTCTTTGCCTCTAGAACCGTAAATTGGGCAAATTCCGGGAATCTTTTGCGAACAAAATTGGATCTAGTGTAGGCGTCGCGACGCCCTTCGATTAAGGACGCCTTCTTGGATTTAGGGCTGACCCAATTGCATCATCACGCTGATTTTAGCCTCCTGATTGACCCTCGTGAACTCTTAACCCTAAATATTCCATTTTTCAGCCGTGCATTAGTGGGGTTTCCCATTTATATTCACTCTATTAAAGTTATTTTGGTGAAACTTTATTCATTTTAACTCGAGCTTTATAAAATGCTTATTGTCAAGATAATAATATTTATTTTTCATATTATATTCGTTTTGCTTTATTTTTGCAGTATTTTTGTATTAGCAAAGACGTAAATACATGATATTATTTACATGATAGTGTTTCCTCGAGGCTGAAATACCAACTTCCCGACATAAGTGTGCATATTGACTTGACAGATTGATGTTCAACCTCTCGAAATCATATCGACGCAATAGTTCAGCCGTTACGAATCCAGAAATCCGTTTCCCATTCGCGCTCCTCCAATTTCTGGCATTTGAAATATCAAAAGTGTTAAATCTAAATCCAATTAAAATGGCTCGTAGCGAACAGTGCTTTCAAATTCCGCTTCCATCGATAAGCTAGCACATAAACTCGGAGAGTCAGATATCTCTTCATATCCGAAATTAAGATTTCGTTTTCCCATCGATGATCCAAATCCAATTTTCGAAGGGGAAATATTGCGTCGCCATAGGAACATCCGCAGGTACGTTTCATCTATAGAATGAAAACAATCCCCTCTTGTGCGCTCGCCTCACTTATTCCGCCATTTTGAAGTTGACATTAACGTTCCAAATAAGCATTCTTCCCACTAATATTTTAAGGATAATTTTCAAACTTTGCTAAATCGTTACAAAACCACCGCTTTCGTGATTGGTGGATGTTGAATTTAAAAAAATCTGTTTAATAAAATTACCTGAATAATAATTTTGGATATGGCTTAAAATATATTCGAAAGGTTTTTCATTTCATTATCTGTAAGAGTCTAATATTTGAGAACACGTAAATTACGTTTAATTCAGCATAAATGATTTCATAGGTGGAGTAACTGATGGGGCGAAGGTATTAATTTTTATATTTATTGTTTCTTTCCATTTGTGAGTCAATTTCCACCACATACACCGAATGAGTGTTTACGACCATTGTCTTCCTCTAGCGACAGACGACTCAACTAAATTGGCCAATTCGCGGCTCGTTCCATAACTTTCAATTATTTTTACTACAATTTTTGCCTACCTTGACTCCAATGTGTATTGTAAGTCGTGTGGTGTTTTCCATTGCTTTCTGGATTTAGAAGGGATTGCAAAATAAAAGATACTGTTAATACAAATTATATCTCTTAACATATCGTCGAAAATGAGTTCTATGTCTCTGTCTATAGATTTTGATTAAAATATTAAGGATTTGCATACTTTCCTTCCGATATATCCTTATTTCAATTGCCTAAAGGCTGAGTCACACTTTTCTTTACATCACATCTATACACTTGTATTACTCTAAACAATTTGTTGTGAGATATACTTGACCTATGATCCTGTTTTGCCCTGTTTCTCCATCGCAATTATCAGTTGTGTATTTCTCCATTACGCTTCAACGTTTTGTTTTTCTTCCTGTCCATACAATTGTGGTTCTCTAAATGCATTATTGCTATCTTTAGATGTGCATCGATAGCAGTGCTTCCCAACCGGTGTGCCGTTTGACATCCTAGTATTCAAGAAACTAGAAACGCCCTTTTAAGACGAATAATTCTTTCTTTCCTAAGGTATTCCTAATAATAATAATAATAATAAGTATTCACGGACCAATAGATTGCCTTCATTACCAGGCCAATGCAGCCCTCTACTGTACTGTACTCGCTTTATGTTTAGAGATGTTTTTCCCACGATGAGAGTTAGTTAGATACCGTTGTGCATACAACATAATAATTTTGAATGAAGCTTATTAACGTTTATTTTAGTGTAAAGCGAAGCTTGCGTGCGCATGCAAGCCTGCCGTGGTAGACAAATTGTAGCACTGCCTTAGATTTTTGCCAATCTTGTTCTCAATGTTGAATGCATATGTTCGCACGCTGGAAGATTTTTATCTTTCCTTGAAAAAAATGCTTTGTTGTAACTGTAATTCTTTGAACCTTAGCTAATAATCCTTAACCTTGAACTGTTTTGCCTCCTCAATTAACTGGAAATCAGTTTAATCATCGTCTTTATAGCTGTCGACAACCTTCAGTTTTGTTTTCTTTAAAGATCTTCGCATTTGTGTTTGGACATTCCCCCTGAAGATGAAGTCCGCCTCGTACTTTGCCCTCAACTGCAGAAAGGGCAATTCTTTTCTCGGAAAGCAAATCCTCGGTTCATCCGCAGCGGCGTCTGCCCGTAAAACCGCTCAACCGTTGGTCGTGGGAAAGGCGCTTCCGGTTTCCCACTGGACTCTTCGCCCATTGTCCGACGAGAATCCATTAAAGGGCGAGAAATATTAGTTTTAATCTACTGGAGAGAGAAATCTAATTCGCTTTCTCACGAGATAAATTTTAGGGACTGGAGACTGTTCCCACACCGTTGACGCAGCAATTTCTGTCGGATTCGTGAATGTGCCCGTCTCTTCGGGCTTTCCTTTCGCGTTTTCAAACGCGTTGAGTTCCTTTTACGGTGCGATTATCCACACTTGGGATGAAAATTTCTTTAAATTGTGTGAACCTCCTCCTTGTGCAACGAAGGCTGGGTGCGTCGGGAGTACTCTGAATGCAAGGAAATGGACGAAAGGTGAATCAAAGACGCGCAAATATGAAAAATCCTAGAAATAATCAAGAGAGTGTTGGTCGTGAACTGTGGCGAATAGTTCGACGAATGCTTGCAAATTCATCCAAAACGCCGTCATCTTTGAATCTTCTGGCAAACTGAATTCCTATTCGGTTCGATTCCTAGTCTTATTATACAGCCAACTAGCCTGTTTTCTCCATTGGAATGAGTTATTCGAGGGTATTACGAGGAAACACGTAGCTTGAATCCTCATTCTCTCCTCAATTGAGAAATCAAGTCGATATAAATGACTAATGTTGAGAATGAGAATGGAAATAAACATAATGAACGAAAAAGAATGCATGAAAAATGGTGAATTGAGGAGGAAATATGTTCTAGGATAGCGAAGGGTGTAGGAATACAATAAACGAGTTCTGAATCCCGAAAGAGAAAAGCGTGATTGATATATATGCCTTCGGTGAATGTTCGAAGAAATCAATATTTTTTCTTCACTTTACACTTTGTGCATCCAAAGATCCTCGTTTGATTTGAATTCCTAGTACCAATGTTAATCTGAAAGCCCTGAGTATTCTTGATGAACAGATGAGACGGTTTCAGATGTTATTTTGTGGAACTCCTTCATAATACTAATAAATAAACCAACTTTGTAGAGTCCACAATCTTTAATACTCCAACACAACCTAGGTTTCGTTACAATGTAACATCTTCAGGTGCTACATTGTAACGAAACCTAGGTTGTGTTGGAGTATTAAAGATTGTGGACTCTACAAAGTTGGTTTCTTTATTAGTATTGACGAATAGATGTAAATCTAGAATATTCATACTTTTTTTAAAGGATTGTTCAGAGAAATAGGTAATGCAATCTCACTATTGCTTGCTGAGGAAAAGCCCAACACTTGGAAATTTAACTCATCTTTTGCTAGCAACCGTACTTACTCCAAAATTCCTTCTGTCTAATCTGCTCAATTCATAACGTTTTATCCAATTTCAATTAGATTGCTTCCATAGCTTGCGGTTTTTATTCTTGTTGGAATTGTTCTTGAAGGAATGAGCGTATGGAGAATCCTCTTGTCAAATCTTCCACTGATATCTAACCTACCGTCATTAATTCAATTTCACACACTTCTTTGTCGCTGTACTTATTCCTGGGCTTTACTTTGAATCAGATTCACCTTTGAGCTTGATAGGTTGAAGATTGAGGCCTCAAAATCTAGGGGGTCCAAAGTCTTGGCCATTTAAGAGTAATGTGATATTTTCAACACTTCCTTCATTGCGTCCTTTGTCGGATATGAATTAAAAATCATAGCTGTGAAAGATTTTGAACAACCCATGGGAAAAATATTTCTCACATCCTCACATTAAAAAAATAATATGACGGTTAACTTGTTCTTCAAAACTTTTGGTATACAAGGTTATTATCAATGTTTTCAGAAAAGTTAATTTTAATATTATTGCATTTTTTTCAATCCATATTGTTTTCTAATATAAAACACTACGCCACGTTTTTCTCAGTTTCGTTTTAAGCTTCCAACGGTCGAAGGAGTAGGGAATAGAGGGGATAATTATCGCAAAAGTCACTCTAAAAAGCAATACAGGATGGCGGCAATGAAACCATCGCAGGACAGTGCAATTAACAATGGTCGTCTATTCTTATAAAATCAACCCTGTGTTTACGTACTCTTAATTTATAGCTTAAAATATCTCTCATGATAATATTGTGATTTCAGATTACTTATTCTTACATACCTTATATGTAGTTGCATTATTGGTCATTTATAAAAGTGTTTTATTTCCTTTTTTTATAGGAGAAGTCTCCATTCCATCCGAATCGCCATAAAATGGTCATCAGCGAAGTTTCTTCCATGTAACCTTATGAGCGGGATCTTCACCGTATTGCATTCAGCAAATTGGCGTTTATTTTACCCATTAACCGTAAGTTGTTTATTCTTAGAATATTTTATCGGAAGTTTCCATTCATATGAAAATAGAATTCTATGACATTTCGTATTCATTCATATCAAATAGTTTAGCTTAAAGCCACTGCTTTGAGTTTTAAAATTAGTAAAACAAGAAATCAAGAAGACGTTTTGAAAATGTTAAAGTTTCTCAAAAGGAGTCGTAATTTAATTTGGAGCGCAAGTTATGCGGCACTTTTCTTCAATAACCCTTTTCGATGTGATGACTGTAATCAATTTTTCGATGAAAACATCCGCTTTATGGACAATCGTCGAACTGTTATTATTTTCGTTCCTGATTCAGCGTATTAAAACTTCGGTCCAGTTTCTTTGTAGTTTGATCCGGCAGGAACCATCAAAATGGCCTCAACTGGGTTACTTTCACTCTCTATATCAAATATTGTAATTGCTTTGATAGTCTCTCCAATTTTTTAAATAGCGTTACATTTAGTGAAATTTTAGGGAAAAAATTATTACATTAAAAAAATCATGAGTAAGTACTAAGTTCAGTTACAAAATATGCAGGATTATTGTGAGAAACCATTGGTTGTGTTTATTGAATACTGTTACACTGTATTAGAATGTAAAGTGGAAAAGAGGAAATAATAGTTTCCAATACTTTTCAGGGACGAGATTGTAAAAATATCGGTTCCGATTTCGACAAAAGTCGTTTTTTTTGTTTCCGTTGCGGTTCTAATATGAAGATGAATGTTCTTATGGATTGGCCTATCTCTCATCCGCAATGCACATCTTTCGCACAAAATGGAGGAATTCCTCCATTTCGCGACGCCATTCCGAGCGGAAGCAATAAAGAGTCGTTTTTATTTCCCGAATGTGAGGACTAAACTGGAACAGTTGGTGCTGTTTTAGCGATCGCCCAATGGCCCTTCTGTTTCGCAAAATAAAACCCTTTGGTAAATGCTATTCCCGATATCGCGTTGAATTGCACTCCTCCCGTCGAAACAGGGCCATTGCGGTTTCTGCTCGTGCACAATAAGAGAGCGATTGTCGTCAAGAACAGCTAATAGAGGCTCTCCTTTCGGAATGAAATGTGCCCAGAGAGATGGAACACCGGTGCCATTTTATGACTCGTACAGCTTCCAATTTCAGCTTGTCTATTTTCATTTCCTCGGCACTCCCATGTTTTATGAAATACGCGCATTACTTTTACGTCTGTTCTTTGCTAAGTTAAATTATTTGCTATATCGGAAATAAAAACCTCATCAAAACTCTCATTTCTAACTTTCGTAAAACTATCGTATGGACGTATTGAGTTAAGGTGAATATAAATGGTATTTTAGGTGAAAATCATCGAAACAAAGCTGCTTGCTTCAATCGTGTTCGGTTTTTCTGTTGTATAGATTTCCTATAGCTCACATTCTTTAAAAACAACACGATAGTACACCAAATCAAAAAGGCAAGTAATGAAAAGAAACGTTTGTAATGAGTTATACAAAATAAGAGCGTATCTACAAAATCGAAATCAAGTCCTCTTAATTCTCTTGTTTTGATGAGTGGCATATTATTTATTTGTCTATTTCACTTTAAAAAACTCAAGTCGTTCCATGAGATACTTATATCTTCCTGTGATGAATTTCCTGTGCATGAGAATTCCATTTGCAAGTAATCTAAGCAAGTATTCTTTCCCTTTGTACCATCAACTTGGCCGTTAAGAAAAGTAACAAGAAAAATCTGCCCTGAAACAATTTCGTGCGGGACGCCTGATCCGGTGAATATTTCATCGAATGAAATTTCGCTCGTAAAATACTTAGAAAGTTGTAAATTTATTAAAATTAATTACATTTTAAGTCTTTGACTGAATCCGAGTGAATCTTCGTCGACACGCTTCGGTGACTTTCATGCGCATCACAATTTCAGATATATAAATGTCGGGCGCTTTGTTGCGGAGGAAATAAATAGAGACACTTTACAAGAGAAAAAAACAGAGCTCTTTGAGAAAGAATATTTTCGCCTTGATTATCTTTTCCAGGGTTTATTTCCGTGGGAAAGTCTGCGCTGAAATTACCTGAGAGAGAAACGGGAATTCCCTTTGGGAAACAATATCAGATCTTTTATCTTCGCATTCCTCTTCTAATTGCGTGGGTCATTATATCTTCTCACAACTGAGGTTTGTGCATCATGATGAAACATTCTAGATGGCGGAGTAAAATACTTTGATAAATCTACGGCGCGAAGATATTCTGTCCTTAAATTCATCATGCCGTTGGCTGGTGAAACCCTCACGCGTTTTCTATAAGAATATTTCAATGCAACTCTATCGGCATATCCTCAGTGGCAGTCCTCAGCAATAGCGTACCATAAGATGGCGCCTAAATCGCTTAATATGTTGTCTCCATGAGTATCCATATGTTTAGCTTCGATCGAATCTCGACTTGGGAGTTAAGTATGTTCTTGCAATGATCAACTTTCATATTCTCTGCTTGGGAATAATTGCTCCTGTTTTTCTTTAATGTTAATTCAAAGTTGTGATGAAACCATCATCTAACTAAACCAACCTTTTGGTGTATTACATGTCATTCGGGATTTCCAAAACACTGTTTAATCTAAGTCCTTTGAAAATTCGTCAGCCGGCTTCGATCTTCCCTTCAACACCACGCTACCTCGAATGACCCACGCTCTTTTGCCACCAGAAAATGTTTCTTAGCGATGTGGTCGTTATTTGTGATTGACACAACTTAATCTTAAATTTGCCTCTCAGTATATTTTACTTCTAGAGATAAGTATACGATTATATTCTCCATATTTGGTTTGCCTTTTATCTTTTCTCGGTACTTTCCCGGAATCATTATTTCTGACAATATCGTAATCTTCTTTTTATTCCCTCGTTCGCAATCGCGTGTTCTCTTTATCGGCAGTATTCCGATGTCGATTGGCGGAGATGGCCCCATACTGCGCTTCCTTTTTTTTAATGCGATGTTCGTTAAGATTCAGCCACGCATCTTAAATGCCTATTAAAATTTACGCCAACGCGCAGACTATTGCAGAACTCGCACTTGCATTGAATTACTCTGCTCGAAGATATACTACGTAAACACAATATCTAAACTTCGCTGATGTGAAACTTCCTCCCAACTTTAACCATTATTTTGCGAACTAATTTTTTCTCCCTTTCAATTGATCAACAAAGGCAAATTGCCTACTGCTAAATACCGAACGTGTAATAGCGTGCGTAATTTTGAAATAAAGTCAAATAATTATATGTACTTCATTGCTTACGGGATAATGCACCGAGTGTATCCCCCGTTTGCATCCGTACTGACTGAAATGTCTGTGGAGTATATAGCATATTACATCATACTTATCCATACAGAGTTCTATTTAAGATTTGAACTTTCGGTGGGAAAATAGGTTTATTCTGAATACAAATAAACAGTTTTTCCACAATCTCCGGCCTAAATTTACATCGTTTAAACCTCTCTGAATTGTTTACTATAAAAGTTGAAATGTTTCGGAGAAAAAGAAAATACTGAAATAATTTAGAACATTTTATATTGAATTTTTAACCCTCCAGTGTCTCAAATATAAGTCATTTAGCATTTAAATTTCTAAAAGTTTTGAAGATTTAAAAATATTGATGAAAGACAAAATATGGGAAGTAAAAATCAAAATATTATGAAATTATTGTGTAATAAAAATGATAACTTATCCAACTAATAAAGATATTTTTATTATCATCTCAGAACCTTCAACAGCGATGATGAAATTTATCTTTCAATTAAATTGGATGAATCTGGCCTCAGTTATCAGAGGAAAACTTTAGATATTAAAGGAAAGATTTGATAATTATTTTCTGTGAAAAAGAACCTCTTTCTAGCAGCGATGCTCGATTGAATTGATGCCATCGATGTCTCTTGCCGTTTGGTATCGGACAATTAATTGTTCCCACCTCAATGTCGTTAATTTGCTTCGATCAAAGTGCTTAATTTGGCAGAACGAATGGCCACATTTGCATCGAATATTTCGAGATGCTAATCATCCAAGTTACCTGTTTTGAGCCAATGCTTGATTCAGAGCTAGTGATAAACTTCACCTAAAGCAAATCTTAAATGAACAGGTGATAACTTTTTATTTTCTCGCATTTATCAAAGCATGCGAAATTCAAAATTTTAGTTCTGCAAGTTGAATAGCCAACCACAGATCAATAGCAACAAGTTATTCCCTTTAAAGGGGCACCAATTTGCAGCATCTCAGATGTTGATCTTATGAGTATTGATATCGTTTGATATAATCTATCGTTGAGCTGATTTCCTTAAGAATCGTCAATGTGCGAATTAAGGCGGTTCATAAGTCCACATAACAATGTCTTGTTGATAGTCTTGTTGATAGCAACGAGTATTGTATAAAGAGACATAAATGACCATGATATTTGTTTATAACTGGTTTAAAGGAGAAAAGTGCAAATATTCTAAACATTTTTAAAGTAACTTAATTTTTTTTACGGAGATTCACAATTTAGAAAATAGATATTCCTGCGTGGCGGACATGACAATCTATCGGCGGAATCCTTCACAAAATATGTAGTTTTGAGAAAAGAGAGCTAGAAGCCATGTTTATCACTAACTACCAAGCTAATTAATCGATGTTAAATAAATTTTCCTTCGTGAATAAAAATTCACTGAATTCGGAAATTAACAACGAAATATAATTAAATAAATTTGATTAGAACGTAAAACGTAAATGAATAAAAGATAGACATAAATTAGATGTATAGATATACAAATAAAACCGATATTGTATCTATTAGAACATCCCTAGAACTATCAATATAATCATCTCGAGGTTCATGTGAACGGTAAGTATAGTAGTTTCCTCTGGCCTATCTGAGAAGTAAGATTTAGGGTCGCAGTTGATACGATTTACATTAAGAGATTGGACTTTGAAGTCGAAACGAGACTTCTGTCGGGTGCGGACGGCGCGAAGCAGAAAAGAAGAGGGCTCTGAAATATTGTCAGCCAACGAATTAATTGTGTAACGACGTGAGTGCAGGAGGGGATTAAAGTTCATCAAGTTCCGCTAGTGAATGTTCCTTGGCAAGAAAAATGATGCGGAATCTTTGGGATGTGTTGCTAAAATTACAATTTACACAGAAAGAGGTCGCAGTTGATTGAAGGTATGGTTTGATTCGATGCTGCGTAAACGTCTGCTCCGAAGCAAATGTCGGTTTGGAACATTCATTTGAACGGAGGAAATTGATACTGAAGCCAAACGATCTCATTACCGAGGACGTGTAGCGAGCATTAGCCGAGATTGAACTCATCTCATTAGGACCCTTAATTAATGGATCGGTGAGAGAATTAATTCGCATGACAGTATATTGACTTGGGAAATCGCAGACTTAGGCAGAATTAACATCACAGGCGACAAGGTTTTATTTCTTGCTGTCTGGGTACTTCAAACTCTTTCAACGGCTCTTCATGAAGATTTCAGATGCATTCAGTTTACCATAGAATTGATTAATAAAAGTTCATCGAATAATAAATATGCATTTTTGCGGCATGAAAAACGCTTCTCGTAAATTTTGATTGTTAGCATAATTTATCATTTGTGATAAAAAATTGCTAAAAATAAATATTAATAATATAAAAAATTACATAAATATTGATGTAATGTGCGAAAAATATTGGTGTCTCCGTCCTGTCCATATGATTAATTGGTTACATACTTTGTCTTCCACAGCCTTTGCAATATATTTTAATATTTCTCGTGGTATCCGGCAGCAAAATTCAGAGTATTACCATTTTGGTCAAGGCTAAATGAGAGTTCAACAGAATAGCAAAATTAATATATACTTAATATTGAAAATATTTTCCAAGAAAATTTAATCGTCCTAAAAATGACTAACTTTTACAACAACTCTATGTGTAGGTTACGGTGAGGTACAGTTGCTCAAAAGTTACGATATATCACCTTTAATATGTATTAACCCCCAATAATTATTAGCTAATTTGTGCACAGGAACTAGTAGGTGTAATCGAGCAAAAAGTTTTGTCCCGTTTCGCGGATGGAAATGTTCCGGTTTCGATACGGCCTACGCATTTTGTTCTTTCTGTATTTAAATTCCGCGCATCTGCTTTTAATCAAAATCAATTATATGTTTAAATAAGCTACTGACAAATTCTGAACAGTTTCAGGGTAATTTTTCTCATCGCACTAGCTGTCTGCATGGCAGTGTTTCGTTTGCTATTTTGCATCTGTTGGGAATAAGTCGAAATCCTCGACCTTCCAGTGCATTAACTTCAACAAGGCCGTCTTTTTCGTGACCTTCCGTAAGTGACTCAAATGCATGTCCTAACATTAATCACGCTCCAAAACCATCATTAAACGATTTTTCGGTTCGTCGCTCCGTTTCCGAGTCTCCTTCTTTCATCACCTGATCGGAAAAAATCTCTTTCTAATGTTTAGCGGCAGAAAGTTCATCCAATGGAAGAAGGGCTCAACAGCGAGTCTCGACTGATTGAAGGCGTACTTCCCTCGTGACCAATCCCGGAAAGTCCTGCCATGAACATCGGAAAATCCAACATTATAGTTTATGATATTCTCATATGGACGTGGGTATTTTATTTGCATTTAAGTATTAGACTGCCTCCAAATGTGGAATTTATAGATTATAAAGGTAATAAATCACATAGTATTCGTGAAACTGTTTTCCAATATCCAATACAACTCTTCTGTGCCCCTGAGGGGAACGGAGATAAGTATTGACTCGTCTCTTCACAGGGTTTTTCACCGATTCTTAAAATTATATCGATTTTATAATCAAACGCAATATCGTATTAGTACAGACCGTTTAACACCCTGAAAATAACAAAATCAATCCCGTGGGACGTAACAAAGAAAAACGTTACGGACTGGGTTTGTTTATACGCCACTGCACGGATTCACTCAGATTGTGCTCTGGATTTTCAAGGAAATATATTCATTTGGCTCCTTTGAATATTTTTCTGATTTTTTTCATTAAAATATGGAAGATGACTTCTGAAGAACGTTCAGTTGATTGCTGTGGACCACTATGATGAGTTTCAACGTTACGAGAATGGACGTTTTTTTAAATGTAAACACTACGAAATTATTATCGACATCTTATGATAATAATTTTATTTTAGGAGGGATAAACTTCTAAATTCTGAATAAAGTTAGCCATATTCGGGGGAAAACAATTTAAGAGCGTGTTCTATCAATAGATTCCGCATAAAGAAATCCTAGATTGAATGGTGCCTTTCGTAATTGACGAAAATTTGAGTTTGAACAGCTCAAGTGTTCCTTCGTTGGAAGCAGATTGTATCCTGGATCTTATGCACACCGCTTTGCTTCTCTCCCCTCCAACGAACCTCGAGCACTCGATCGCCGCTGATAAAAGGTCTCGGATTGGCCTCAATTTATCACAGGCATCGATAATGAAAATTAAAGTAAAGGAGACCACGAAACATGGACACATGATCAGACATATAAAATGAGTGCCATCACTTAGTATTTGAACATATAGCAGAGTAACATAATAAATATTACAGTTAAAAGCATTGCGCGTTCGCTTTATCAAAATAAATTAAACCTTGAAACAGCGCCATTTACATGCCTCTGGGTAAATACCTTCTAAGATATTTTAATCTATATTTATTAATGTATTTAATTTTTAGGACTACAAGTAGGCTCTAGGCCAGGTGGTAGTCATCTTTTCTTAGGGGGAAAAATTACATTACCCTGCCTGGAATTCACCCTAGTTGAGAGGAAAACCTCCCAAAGGCAGTACATATATAATTTACAATTAAATTCGTACAATAAAAGCATACAAGTAATTACTCTATACAATAATGCGATTAAAAACTTATAAAACTAAAAGTTACAATTTTGTCTATAATATTACAAACAATTACAACTAGACTATTTAACCTACTATTTATTTATATCTTTTCTGTGGCCATAATAAAAATATAGTTTATAGTTAAATCGCTTCTTTGCATCGTTAAAGTAGTATTTATGCATGCTCATCGTTCAAATGCACACCCATGGATATTACAATTACTTGAAAAGTCACCAGGAGTCAAGCTTCTCCTTAGCATTCAAATGTGGCTTACGAAGAATATATTAATATTATATTGTTAATTAATTCGTATGACTACGTATTTCTAAGAAAAACGTTCAATTTATCTATCATAAAAAATTCACATGGATGATAGAAAATATGGCTGAAATTTCATATATAAATTGTTAAATTCTATCGGAAGAACAGAATGTTGATTGGTGATGGTGAGTAATCAATTGAGATGACAAAAATCGTGAGCGAATATTTGTACCATTTAGGAGAATTTATGGCGCATTTAATCTTTTTGATATACGTTTTCCCGTTATATATTTAATGTTATCTTTTCCGGAGGAACCTTAATTGTTTCAGAGGACTGCGGTTTTGTTAAATTGGCAAGTGTTGGCGGATGGGAATGGAAAGTTCTGGTCGGTTCGTGAGGAAAAGAAATGAATTTGGAGGTGATTGATAACATCTTCAGGGATGACATTCTTCGCTTTCAAAAACCACTTTCGGTCGTCTCAGCGAAAACCTGGCGATATTTACCGACAAATGGCAAATTTAGGTCAGCAAAATAATTTGTCTAATACCTTAGTAAATACACACCCATGGAAAACTAAGAGAATCTAAAAATAAAAAGTATCGTTTGTTTCGCATATTTAAATGAAGGTATAATTAGTTTTTCGACCCTTTTTCTTCTGGTTCTCTAGGTTTTGTTGTTTGCAGACATCAGTTCAAAATAGAATTAAAAAATGCATAGGAATTGATATTGAAGCGGATTTATAAAAATCATAAGAAACGAATAGAAATAAGGAACTCAAAAACTCTCATGAGTCCATAAAATAGGAATCTGCCATAATTGTAGATATGTAGGTATTCATTTTTTGCATTGAAATTGGATACTGAAACAGAAACATCAGGAAGAAGTCTGTGTAAAAGTAAGACCGGTTTCGGACTATTACCAAATGATGATTTGTTTGAATATCTTCCTTCAAATAAATAAGGAAGGTCTTCTAATGATCCCTATATACTTTTGAATTGTTTGAAATATATATTATTATATATCTCGATATGTCCTGAAAAGTAACCAAAAAGTCATTAAAATGCAAATGTATATGTGATTGCCCGAATTTGCGTCGTAATAACTATAAAATAAATATAGTTCAGATGTAGGTATTCAAACTAATTGTATAAATAACGCTAAGCTTTTTATGAAATATTATCCTCTCGTACTATCTTAACTAATACTACCATTCATTGAAGCTACTTCAAAAAGAGGATATATATTACCATGGTGGGTGGACTATATATTGGATGCTGCACGAAAAATAATCAAATAAAAAGAATGCGAAATATTTCTTCACGAAATATATAGACAAACATTTACATTAAAAAGCGAACAATTGTAGTATTGGTAAGCTGTTTTGATTCAGACGCAATTTCCTTCGCTATTATTTTGCGGAGTCGAGACTGTCTTATACTTTTTGAAGAGTATCCAGCTGTTGAGGGCCCTCATACGACGCCATCATATTAGCATCATTTCGACTCGCCGATATTCGTTTTTTAATTATTATTCCAGCGACGGATAAACTTTCATCTGCCGAGTCCTCTTTATAACACTCTAAAGATGCTCTCCTCTGATTAAACGAGAGTCGAATGCGAGGAAAAGAGAAAATTCAAAGGGTCCGCAGAAGATGCTGCGCTCTGCCCTGACCCGGTGACCCACATCTGCGTTCCCCTTTCCCAACATTCCACGACGAACACTTCCCCTCTCAAGTTGGCCCTTTATATGTCCCCTTGAGGAATACGGAATCTCTCTTCTTTCATCCTTCACCAAAAGACGTGCGATTTTTTAAATAGAAAACAGTACCTCATTTCATTATGCTTATAATGAATTAAGATTTTAATTCATCTGAGGTCTGCAAAGCCCAAAGACTGGTTGGATCCTCAACTCTTTCCCCATTAGCAACGTAAGACACAGGGAATGAGGCTTATTAGACTAAATGAGAAAATGATGGTACTTTGCTCAATTATGCTATGAATAAGTCCACGCGAGGACAGCGTCCAGTGTTGGGATGAAAACAACTATTCATCAAGATATTGTAGCAGAAAAGTCATCGTCCGCTTCCTTAAAGGTGACGGATACGATTTTCTTTTCTTCGATGAATTGTAAATATTGAAAATTATCATAAGTGTGTTTTTTTCAAAACCATAAATCTATTTAGATAGCGCACGCAAGCTTTACGACGACGTTAATTTCTGTAAACATTCCCATTTCATTTCGACTTTTGTCGAATTTTGGCTCTTGTCTCTTTTCACTATCTCTCTTCTTTTGGGTTTGTATTGTTCGAAAATAAAAAGTATCTCTAATCTTATCACGGAGTTATTTTAGTCCGCAATAAAAAAGATTTGAAAATTCACGGTAAGTTTGCTCATTAGGTTCAGCTTTTAATGGAGAAAAGTAACCGAAGATTAATTATTAAATTTAACGTTATTTACATAAAGATTTGATATCAAATTCATATAACGAGAGTACGGTGTGATTGCCTTTTAATTTTAAGAAAGGAAACTAAAAAGCAATCTAGGATCCGCAAATGTGCTCTCGCATGTTAATTGTGAAATAGTGAATGGAGTTCTAGTGCTTTGTGAGCTTGCTGTAAGATTCCACATCCTGTATACAAAAATGGATAATCTCGTAATCCAGGAAATCACAGACTTGAAATCCCTCCGATCGCTATGTCTCGGCACTCTTTTCGATTGCAGAACTCGATTCTGCTCACGTGACTTATTCCATTCTACTGTTCCGGGCATTGCTCAAGTGTCCTTTGACTTCGCTGCTTTGATCTGAAAGAAGTGCGTCGCCAGAGCTGCAACGAGTCCGTGGATACGTCTTCCGCTTCTGACGGGACCTTGATGTCTCCAAGAAAGGACCGCTCGTTTTTCCCTTATCTTTGAAACCTTCTGAAGAGAGGATTAACCACCGTTTAGGAAAAAAACTAGTCTCTCCACCGTTTCGCGGGGAAAATTTAATTTTCCTCTCATTTGATGCTTTTATCCTTTCCTTTACAGATGTGTAATCTACGATGCATTCCGCGGGAATGGCTCGTTCCTCCCTCTAATTAAACCTCTCCACAGAAGGTACATTTAAAATGAATTATTCATCGTGGGAAAGGCTTTTCTCTTGCCTTATCTCGCGGATCGCTCCTGCGGAAGTTTCCGGAATGAATTTCTGTTTTGCTCTTTGACGAATCCTTATCATTATTACCGCGTAAGTGCAAGAGAATTATTTATTTTTTAATCGAAGTTTGTTGAATTGAAGGTTGCATGCATCATTCGATGTATGAATCTATTATGACTCACATGAAACCAATAGTACAAGAATCAACCACAATGTGAAGCGATTGACAATCACACATTTATTACTCGGGAATAGTGTAGAATTATCGAGAATAATTTCACCGATTTCAATGCCGTTGCTCTGTTAATTAGAGCCACGATATTGCAACAGAAGAGTATGAGAATAATGCAATCCTGAATAGTGAAGATCAAATTCAATCACTCCGGCCTTTTCTTGGTGGAAGGACCAAGCAAATTATCTTTGATTTCATCTATAAATTTGTTGAATAAAGTCATAATTTGTTTGTATCTTATTTGTATTCAAATGCTGAGAATGTTATGAGGAGTTCACTAATTCAGGAGTTTTAAATCATTCATAGCAACAATATTTACACCTAAAGAAAATAGTCTTATGTCATTCAATAATTGAAATTATTCACTCGTTAATCTGCAAATGATTTTTAATATTATTTTTAATGCTAAATATAACATTTTAATGAATCCTCTTCTAACATCGATGCTATTTTTTAAATTAAAAAATCCTCTTGAAAAATAATTTACTCAATCCATTTTCGTGAATAATCCTCATAATCCTGGATTTGGGGATGTAAATATCCCGTCCCAATCTTTTATTCCCAAATTCGCTTTAGAAAATGATTATTAAATATATGAAGACAGATTGTCGAGATGGGAATGGTGGAGGTCGCAAACTCACTTTTTGATATTATTAAGTGATTTTTTAAGGAAAAAGCAATAAAATTTAATATGAAGACGATGATTTTGAGAGGAACATATACAAGCAAAGTTGCTAGGAATGGAAATTACAAGAACAATTTGTGGGAAAACAATATCTATTGACAGCAAAACAAAAATGTCTGAATCGGATAGAAAACAGATCAAGATCTCGTTATATCTGCTCTGGAACCAGGCGGAAAGCAGTAAATATTTTGATTTCATTTCAATATTGCTCAGAAATTACGGTAAGAGATCTTTTTCTATGCTTCGGTTGTTCAAATATCGTCAACTTTTATCAACAGCAAATTCTTTGTGTTTTCACTCAGAATGAATATCCGTTTCCTCATTTATTTCTGTTCGATCAAGCACGTATGCTTCGCCTGAAAAGCTTTTGTCCTTGACTGGTCTCGAACTATGTTCCACTTCTTGGAGCGAATGAGGTCAAACACCTGAACTCGGAATTGCGAAGTTCTTTTGCTTCTGCGGAGTGTCAGAAGGTCATCGGGAATTCTTCCTTCTCTTTCCATCTTGGGCATTCTTTTAGACAGGTCATTGAGGTCTTCTGGACATTAGCCCAACTGGCCTCAACTTTTTTACGTCTACTTTTAAGGATTTTCATGACCGATAGCACTGAAATCTATGTAAGAGATGTTGTAAATGGAATCGACCTAGCAAAGGTAGCTGTATTAAATATGTCATCCACAAAATATACAATTTTTGATATCAGGAAACAATTCTTTATTTCCGATGTATAGACTGTTCTCTTTTATGGCATAAAATCATGAGCAATTGGTGTAGTAAAGAAGAGTGAGAAGCAACGGCGATGTAGATATACAGAATAGTGATAAAAAATGATCCACTGGTAAATGATAATATAAGTTATTAAATGGGAGAAGGTTCTGGAAAAATGAATGCACGGATTCAGAATAGGGCTCATAGTGAAGTGGAATGAAGCACCCCTAAGTGGGCACGAGGGACAATCAGAGTGAAACCTGGGTCTTGAATTTAATTCGCTTCTGAAGGCCATTCGTTATCAGAAATTCTCCTTAATCGGCAGATTTCGTAGTCATCATAGTGAAATTGACTAATCCGTTAGTGGACCTGAGGAACGGATTATTCTTATTTAAACTTCTCTAAATTGTGCTTATGTTTCATTTCACATACCATTTCATTGATACGCCTCCTGGCTATTACCACATCCCGTCTGCAGATAGCACATAAAACCTTCCTACTTCTTTATTATACAGCCAAAGACACTGAATATACACGAATATGCGCATGAAATCATACGCATATTCGTATTGTGCAGTAAATCTCTATTACGATTCAAAAAGCAATTGTATTCCAATTAGTTTAGCAATTGGCGCTCTACAACCGGCACTCAAACCTCGGTTCCTCAAATCAGTTTCTGTTCGCGAACTTCGCTGGTTTTCCTCCGGAGCATTCGTCAACCACGAAACGATGGATGCAAACTTCTCTTCCGATAAATAATTCTTGAGGATGATGAACATATAAGGTATGAATTTTATTCTCGCAAATGCATACCGTGAAAAATGATCACGTATGATGTTGCTATTTGAAGCACTGATACACATAAACCGATGTGTGAAACTAAATATTTAAAAAAATCCAATATGCGAATGAAACCCGCGCTTCATCCACAAAGTAACGTAATTGCAAAGATGGAAATCGACATTATGCTGCAGTAATATCGGCATAAATACATCGCGATTATTTTGTAACCTAATAAATATGTGCTCGAGAGGCCTTCTTTTCTTAGGGATTCGCTTGAGAGCAATGCAACTCATCGCCCTTTAGCTCGTCTTAAAAAAGGCGTCTCCGGGCTCAAATGTCCCTCACCGGATGCGCTCTTTTCATTCTTCCCGCATAGCTTGGGTGTTCTAGTATGACAGTTTGCGTCGATGCATTAGAAACCTAAAAAGTAGTCTTCCTTGGGAAACGGTGATTTTTACAACTTTTTCGTGCTAAATATGCCAAAAATACGTAACTCGAAGTGAGTTTTTGTCATATGTCGGTAACTCCGATTATCAAAATGATAATTATTGAGAGGGCTCTGAACTTACCGTGAAGAAAAAACAGTTAATTTTTGGGTAAAAATTTCCTCTGGGTTGCATATTTTAGCGTTTGTGCTAGAATTTTCTGCCACTTTTATTACCATTCTTCCTTTGCCACGATTATCAAGAAATCATAGGTTCCATGCAGCACATCCCACTTACTTACAGTAATTCATTGCATTTCTTTACAAAAAGAATGCTAGAGATTTCGTATACGATGAATATTTACAGTGATAATAACTTTTTCATCCATTGTTATCCCGCGATATGCATTTATTTGAGTGGCTTGAAAATGGAATGGATACACTCTGAAAAAACACGCTTACAAACTTTATAATTCATTTATCACATTTTTAAAGTTAACAGAATATAATTTATACCGACCAAATTCCAGTTTCTGGGAGCAATATTAACATTTTAGCTACACAAAATCGAAATAATACATTACCACTTCCTTTAGACAGCGGAGCATCATCTGACATTGCTGCAGCGAAATATGCAAATACATTTTTTGCTTACAGAATTCTTAAGGTACTGAAAGAAATACGTTTTCCTCATCCACTAGCTAAGTTCGATTGGGGTGCCCTCTCTCGCTATTTTCAACTCACCAGAACATGTATAACTTTCAATCAGAATTGAATATTATCCCGGTCTAGATACCTCTTGATTTATTAAAAAAATTTAACTACTACGCTCTCATTAATGGATTTTATTTTAACAGTTTTTGTTACTTTCATGCTAGATGGCTTCTTTTACCAAAGCGTCTCTCCATCGTCCTCTTCGATGGATCCCTTGTGGTGGTTGCATTTTTCTTACTCGAAGCCAAAATCCATTAAGAGTAATGCACTCCTATTTTCCTCTTCTTTGAACGACTTCAGCGGGAAGGCTTTTTTCGAAAATTATTTTGTTCCTTCTGATCTCGTAGCAATCTTCTCTGCTGGGACCATAATCAGATTACTCCTTAAATATCTAGAGAGCATTCTGAGATGCATCAATAACGGTTTTACGAGACATTATCCCATCTTTGATGTTTTGCTGAAAGTCACAATTGATGCTCGCGTTATCAAAAATCCTCAGGCAAGAAAATGTTTTACTGAGAAGATACTCCAATATGTGTGTACGATATATAGTCATGATTTTAGTTTAGTCTACTCGCATGTGGCGCACCAAGTGTGGAATGTAGGATGGGCGTGAGAGGGCGCTTGTAAGCGGAAAATTGGAATGAAAACTCGGCTGTGGGAAGATTGGCTTCTCGCCTCGCTTGACACACGCTTTTTTTCGGAGAAAATCCATACGAGAGCCTCGTGGGAGCACCAATTTCATTCGGCCCTATATACGCCTTATATATTTCATCGCCACCCTCTTAGTTTGCAACTCCAAAAACCTTTTCGCTAATCTCGACGTTTTTCCCATATTTTAGTTCATCAATCCGTAAAATAGTGCGTAAGTGAAGCAGATGATGGCAAATTCGAATCCTTTGGTGACTGGCGGTTGAATTTAAACCTGCGGCACATTTAGTCCACACGAATCGAAGAAAGGGAAGTTAAGATTCTAAAGATGGGAAAAGAGATTAACCGGCGACAAAAATAAACATTGATTCGTAGATTGGAATGCTGAAAGTTGACGACGACAGGCATTCCATAAATTCCAGATGTGAGAATAATATCCCCGAAGAGTACACACAGAATGCGGAAAGTTGTGGTGGGAAGGATGGAATCGACAATTGATTATCATTTAAAAGAATTGAAAGGGGAGTATTAATATCTCATGAGCAGAACTAAGCCCTTAATCAAGTTAGTTCATTAATCTCTTCGATGCGTGTCCAACTTCGAGCACTTACTGTTAACATCCAAATTGTTGGGCCTCATTCTGCGAACACAAATAAAGACACAACGCGTTTGCCTTCGGTGGATGCAGTTCCAGTTGAAAATTAAGGAGTCGGTGCACAATGCACAATTGCGTCCCTTTAGAATGGGAATATTTGCAGTGTAAAATTTTTAACAAATTCGGGCCTAGTTACGAATTAGGATCGGTCTTTAAGAGGCAGTTGGCGATTTGTAAAGGCTCGAATCTCAGTAGAAATTAAACTCTAATATTTAGGCATTGAAATCATTTAATGAATTTATTGAACAAATTTATCGACCTCTTCAATGACTCTCCCAGAATTTTAAAGCATAAATTATTTATAACTTTGTCCTCTTGATTTTTTTCTTTCTTTATTTTATGTTCTGTCCAATTCAATTTGTATATTATTTCTGTAAATTCTGTTTTTATATATGTTTTTCTCTTCTTTTTCCTAATGTTTTTTTTCGGTGATATTTACGTATTTTATTCACTTTCCTTTTTGTATATTATATCACATGTAATAGGGTAGTATTACCTGTTGGTGATGAATAAATTATTATTATTATTATTATTATAGCGGGGCTAATAAGGCGCATTTATATTTGCTCGTGTAATCCCAGGTTCTTCAAAACTCTAAGTTTAAGTATACGCTGCAAAAATTGAAGATATTGCCATCAAATGAAAAGAGACTCGTCAGTTTCAAAACCTCTCTCTATCAGCTCTTTCTTATGCACGCGGTTCTCTTTTTCCGTCGATTCGTTTTGTTTTCCGCCGCCGGCGACGGAAGTGACTGAGCATTCCGATTGAATTAACTCCCGCTTTTTCTTCCAACGCCTGCTCTTTATTTCGCCGTTCTTCGAGGGAACGTTTTAGCCTCCTCGTTCATTCTCCACTGTTTCTTGTCCATTCGTCTTGCCTTCCACTTCGTCTGTAGCCTTTTAAATAATTCCTTTTCTGTATTTGCGGGGTTCAATCGTTGGAGTTACGTCTTTTCTCTAGCAAAAATATGGCGTCGAAGGAGAGAAAAAGAAAATATCGACTCTAAAGATTCATGAGTGATATTCATTGTATTTTAAAGCCGCGTCTGGCCAGAATTACGAAACTTTTCAATGTTAGCATTTTCAATGGATCAAATAGCAACAATTAGTGACCAATCCAAATGAGTCGATATTCCGGTCCCATCCGTTTAATAATCGCTCTCCCTATCAATCACGAAACTGCTTCTTACGCGACCAATAATTTGGGAAAATCTCTTCTGAACAGTAAAGTCTACCTTAAAAATTCACACAAATTCACTGTTTGTGAATTAACTTGTAATAATTTCGAAGCAATTTACATTGTACACATAACTGGTCGACATTTAGACACCAGAATTAAAGAATATAAAAGATGTTTAATTAAAAGTGCGCAAACATCGCACTTTTAAAAACACCTCCTCGACCACTCCTCCGACCGTTCACCTCGTACACCATTTTCCCAAAGGAACACAAATGAGGCCCTTTTGAACAGATCTTACACTACTCACAAAGTAATTTCACTCTCAGAAACCAATTCATTCCACCCCTGCCGTCCCACCCAACTATCCCCTCCCTCTTTTCCATTTTTGTTTCTGGGGCTTTTCTCATTCAAGGCCTGACGATGACTTTGATTAGTCGAAACCTGGTGACCATAATACAATTTTGTGGAACAAGAACTGAGTATTTTTATTTTATTTTTATATCTATCTTAAACTATTGTATCAATTATTTGACGCTTACTGTTTTTTCCAATGAAAGCATTTCACTGAAATACTTAGAATGCAATACATTTAGAAGGCAATATAATATTGAAGACCACAATAACAATACGTTATTAGAAATCGCACAACATAATAATAACAAAATACGCTGTCAAAATTAAATAAAAAGCCTATATGAAGGAAGTTTTTCATGAGAAGCTTGTATTATAGATAATCCAACATTAAAGTACATTTATGTAGAATATTTGTAAATTTGTAAGTAAAGCAATGGAAATGAATGCTTAAAAATGGAAAATAAAATTAAGAAAAAATCTATAATTGATTCGTAATAGTTCGTACGCATTTTATGATTGATATTTTATCACAAAAGAAAAATCGAAAGCACAACTGAAAAGCTTTAATATTTTTTCAACGAAATATTTTATTTTGCTTACGATCGGTCTGTCCACCTTTCATTAATCAGGAGAAGATCCGTGTCCATCACCGATATGCCTGGAATTAGTCAACGGCGCATGGCCCGGATATCAGTAGCGCCTCTGGTGGTCGCCCGTGCATCGATTTCTCATTGCTGAAAATGTCAGGAAGGATTCTGTAGCCGAGTGATACATTTATGCTAGAGTTTAATTAAGGAAAAGTCAACCCGAAAGGCCGCTGCATCCCTCCCTCTTTCCCTTTTCGGATGAAGACCAGAAAAGGATTCCACCATCCGCTTCAGTGACTACTGCTGTACTACTTTAATTGTATTCTACCTGTTGTGAGGATGTACCAATAAATATAACTTAGGGACTTGTCAGTTTCCAAACCGAAACTTTCTATTCCATCACTTTATGCTCGAAAGATGAAGGGTTATAATAGGTCGGTTTTCTTTCTTTTAATGAAGAACATAGAGTTGCTCTTGGTAGCATTCAATAAAGAGTTGCCGAAACGAATTACATTCAGCATTCACTTCAGAGTGGCTTCCATTACATCATAGCCATGATAAAGACCGAGTAAAATTGCTGATGAACTATGTGATTTCCTCTAATCTTTACCAAAAGATAAGTGAAATTGATAGTATGACGAGATATGCTATTGAGGAATGTTATGTTATAATTCATTATATTCACTAATAATTGTTATTCATAATATTATTTGATATATGAATAATATAATAATCACTATTATCATGTAATGTGATCCATACAATAACTGTACTAATCTCATCTTAGAACTTAGATTACATACCTACATACATTAAAATTGCCTTCAATCATTTTAGTTTCCTAATATCGGAAACCACGAAACACCACTTTTATCGACTATTTTATTTGAGAGCCATCTGCGGCAATTAATTTGATCGCAATCGTTTCGATTAGTTCAACAATTTGGAGGTTACGAAGCAAGATGTCCCCATCTTAGAATATATTTTGCCAAGGCATTCAATAGCGGTGAAAGATGCGAATATTTTGAAAGGAACGTCTCCAATAACAGAAGTTTTGGGAGGTATTCGAACCAGTCCCGTTAAAATCGTCCATTTTGATTCGATTATAGAGAAAAGAATAATATTCTGGAAAATACGAAGTTCGCTTTCTAGAGAAGCAATGCCCTCGGATTGCAAACTGCGTTTAGAGTTATTATACCGATAGGATAAACTGTTAGGGACTAAAATTAGGCATGAGTAAAGACAATTGTTTCATTAATGTCTTTTCTTAAATCGAAGGTGAACAATGGGGAAACAGTGGACGAAGTGGTTAGAAAGATTGAAAGAATATAAATAATTCCAAAATGATAATTCATAATTGTAAATCAAGTAGGAGCATCAAATTGTAATATTCTCAAGAGGAGCGTTGGTTAAAAATACTCGGAAAATTAATATTTTTAAATTGAACAATATTTGTAATCGACTAATATCAATTTCTAATTACAATTTTCTAATTACCATTCTCAAATACATTTACCACGTGATACAAGCTAAGAGCTGTGAATGGCCCAATTTCTTGTCTTTATCAATGCGTGTATTAAAAAGTGCACAATCAGTGACGCCTTCAGCAGTCGAATCACTCTTTCAAGTGTTCTCCAAAGAGGGAAACTCAACGCATTTCAAAACATGCCATAATTTATACGCGTAATATACGGATACGTTTTATTTCATCGAATCCGAGAGAAACTGTCTTTGCTATGTTTTTTTAAATAAGAACGTTGAAATCTCTCTCAGCAACATCATTCGCAAGAGATAAACAACCGGAAACTCAAAGTTCTTAAAACGCATTAACGTATCGCATGGTTTAGCGATCTCTGAGTAAGAACACTTCCGGAAGGCGCTCTATGTATTCCGGAGAGGTATTAAAAATTCGAGGGGCGGTTGGGCGCAGAAACAAAAGAATCCAAAAAGCTGCGCCAGTTTTAATGCGAACTTGTTATTCGTTGAGTTTACGCAGCGATTTCCTCGAGAATAACCTTTTCTACTCTCATTGGAGAGGGCCTCTGATGCGATTCAGACTTAAAAAGTGGACATTTCTAGTAGATAAAGTGAATCGATGATGCATTAGTAATAATGATTTTAAAGAAAACGTAACTGCGAAGAGAGTAAACCTCGTCGGCCTATAAATAGAAAATGAAAGTAAATGCATCATAAAGTGTTGTATGGATGAACAACATGTCGCATGCATGAGATAGGTGATCCATGTCATAAAAATATTTCGATAGAAACTAATCAAAGAGCGATCGTCAAAAGCGATCAAAAGTATTTAATATTTGTTGCAATTTGAACTCCCTCGTCGAGAATGACGGAGCTTTATTTGAATCGATTTCTAGACCTTTGACAAATTCATCCGTCACTTCTTCGACCGATGAATTTATAAAAGCGGAATGTATTAAGCATAACTTAATCAATTAATCTCAACCTCATGCAGCACATGGGAACCGCAAAAATCGAATTGTAATTTTCTCATCAATGTCGCTAATTATCCGTCCTCCTGCGATTTTCCCTTCCTGCACTTTTAATTATGTTTTTCTGCTTTCTTTGATCGCCACTAGTCATCGACATAAAATTCACAGTCTCTGGCGATGTGTTATGGTCATACGTCATGATGAAGAAGAACAATTTGTACTTTTTCCGCAGTAATTTATGGTGTGGAAAAAGTACAAATTGTTCTTCTTCATTAGGCATCGCCACTTTAAGAACACCCTGAGTACCCTAAGGAATACTTTAAGTCGTTCTTAAGTTTAGCTCTCAGAATTGTCCATCGATATATACATTCATAAGAAATCTTCTCCAAATAGAGTTTATCATCTTCTTATCACCTCTTTGGTATATGACCATATTCATTATGTACAGTTCTTAGAAAATACATAAGCTTGTATTCAATAATCGCATTGATCGTTAGGAGGGCGGGTTGCTAACAAACAACAAGTTTCACAATTTTTTCATATATTTTAAATAATTTCTCTACTATTTTAATAGAAGGCGATATTATTCGGGCAAAGTAAGAATCTTTTATTGATTAATTTTCTCCTGGTACCTATATTTGTTCCATTGGGTCATTACTACTAATTTAATTTTAGAAATGAAGCCCGCAAACGGGAAACAGAACTTTAAATACTGTTCTCATCACCCGTCCGTGTACTCTGCTGGTAAATGGAATCTCAGACCACTCTTCTCTCCCTCTTAATCAATTTAACCTCCAATTCTCCGTAAGAGATCGATTTTCATCGTGATAGGAGAATGGCGGTTAATTTTGGAAATATTTCTGTTCTACTTCATGAGCGCCTGACCCGCTTAAACGAAATAACAAAACATGTGAACAATCAGCAAAATGCATCGATCCCACCATTTTCCAAATCATTCGAGGACGAAATAAAAAGAGAATCGAAACTCTAAGCGGCTACAAAACGGAAAAGGGCAAAATTATTATTGTAAGCTTTACGTTGTCGAGTGATGACGACAGAAAACAGAGACAATCTGCAAAGAGCCTGGCTGCGTGGAATGCAGAGATTTGGGTGTAGTTAACTGGAATTTTCATAATGAAATGATCATAGTTAGAAAACGAAGCGAACTGCCAAGAAATACCGATTGATTAATCGATAAAAATAAAATATTTAGGAGTTCATTTGACCGCAATGGAGATCTACAGAATTAATAAAGAACCATATAACGGAAGTGGAACGTATCGGTGTTAAAATAGACAGGAAAAGAGTAAAGAATTCCCTTGAGCGAAAGTGTGTAAATGTGTTGTCTGACCCATTTTAAATTACTGCGCGGAAATAACAGCTCAATCTGCAAAAAGGAAACAGGAAATGCAAACGGCTGACATCTTAAGACCAGAGAGAAATTGGAAGGTCAGCAATCCACGCAAACCAATGAATGAATGAGAATTAAAACATTGGAATGAAGATATAAGGAGAATGGAAGATACTCGATTGGTGGAAAACACAAGGAGGTCACCCAAAAGACGAAATGAAAACTGCACCATCTGATAGGCTGAGGAAGAAGAGGTATTCGTCAGCCTTCTTTCAGCAACAATCAGCTGTTTTCGCATTCCAAGCCTATGCCTTCATTTTGAATATCCTTTGTCGGCTATCCTTACTTGGACATCGCGCCGTCCTTCCTTGATTATCTTCAAATCAAACTGCTCGCACAATCGAATTCCTTTCCTAAATCGAACTTTCGTTTGGCCCATAAGTGAGTCAACTGTTAGAGAAACCAATAAAATTTAACAGTTATAAAGATATATTTTAGTGTACTTTAAGGTTTATATCCAACGCTGACAGGAGACATTTGAAAGTGTACATGGACGAAATATAAACGTCAAACATTTTCCATTTGATTTTATAAAACATATCCATCAAAGGGAATCCCTCTCGAAAATTATAAATCTGAAGTATTGAAAAAGGCAGCTTAATTTTAAACTTTAGATTCTCGTATGGAAATATATTAAAATAGTTAATCTATAACTCTTGCTTTGTTATTCTAATCAATTTTCTGAGAATTATTCTGTCTTTTTGTACAGGGAAATTTTTCTTTTACACAGGCGAAAGATGATTAAGTTCGTGTTAAGCAATAATATGCTGAAATGCTGTAATTAGAGCCTCGCATCAAGTTCTTGTGCTTATGCGACACACAAAAAGCTAACTCTCGACGCATTCCCAGTGAAATAGAATCGGTTACCCATTTCGCCAGCACCTCGTCAATTAGTGTTGCCCTCTTCGCCATAAAAAGCGCTTCGCGTGTGGTCTGCGCGGTAGACACCCACCCGTGGTAGGCACCCACAGCTATGCATTTCCGAAAAATGAAACGCCCGCGGGAGTAAGCCAATGCGGGAGAGGCCTGCCGCGGAAGCGTCCCTTTTTCAGGGCCCTCTGATTCCAAAGTCGACATCGCTGCGAAGGCGGATTTACGCTCAGGCGCACGAAAGCCCTCTTTCTTTTGGGTTGAATAACTCTTTGCTCCTTTTCTGTTGCGTGCGCTTACTCATTGCACCTGAGGTGGACACTCCAACACGCTCCGTAATGTTTATAATTCACATCTTTTGGCAGCAGAAAATTGAAAATGTCTCTATAGACATGTCAGTTTATAATTTTAATTTATTTAATAATCAAATTCGTAAGTTTCACCTCATTTATGTAAAATAATACGTAGCATTGCACATTCGCATTCAGTCCTTCCCAAATATTCTTTCATTTTCCACGAACCTGCCTATAAAGACTGATAGAAAACCATTATCAATAGTTGTCTCTCTAAGAGAAGTGAAAATGCAGTTTTACGATGAAAAGATAATGGAAAAAGTGCTTCGAAAAAGAAATTTGTAAATCCGTTACTAACCTTCTTCCTTCTATGTAACTGATGAAATGTTATGTTGAATTTCATGTTATTTTGATTGATATCCATTCGAAATAGATTTAAAATTGGTAAATCTATCAGAGATTTATATGATATTCGAGGTATCTTTTATACTTTCTGTAGTTTAACAATTAATCATGTAAAACTTACAAATTTCGTTTAACATCACTCCGTTTGCTCCGCGCAGTCACCCAACTCTCTTTTACTAATAATATTCTGAATTAGTTCCCTTTTTTCGGCCGAAGCTCGTTTGGCGAATGAGACACTGAAAGCGGCAAAAGAGGGGTCGTCAACCGAAGCACATTTTTCACTTTCGGTCTTGTCAGCGTGAGCAGAATACGCCACATTCCATCGAAGCGACTGCGGTGTGCCGACAGCTATCGTTATGCTTCAGTGCCAACCAAATTCTTAGATTAGCGGCTTCTATCCTCAATAAACACTAATAACAAACATTAGCAACATTTTCGTGACCTCCAATCACTTCAAAAGTTTTCAGATCTCCGAGAAGCTCTCGAATTTTGGATCAAGTGTTATTGGTTTTACGTGTTTATATTAACCGTGAAAGACGTCAGTGACGTGTGACAGAGGACATCCTTAATATCTATAAGAAAGTCCTCCATGAGGATTAGTAACGTTCTTCGAGATCGTGATCGTCTGTTTCTGGCGATTAACTGCGATTAACCAAATCAACTCATTGGTCAACGAGCGAGGCACTTCCTCTGGTTTATTGGCAATTACCTCACTTGGAGTAAAATCTATAATATAGACATCATTTTCGAACCTGAAATCTCCGCTTACGAAGAGGACTGGGACTAACTACGAGATCCAAGCCCTATGGATCCTTTACCGCGTGTTCCTGAAGAGATCGATAATAGAAAAATAAATCATTTCTCTGGCGCAGGTAAGGGAGATTCCTCAAAATTCTACTTGTTAATTTTCATTCCCCATTTCTAAAAGGTATCGAATTTGCTATTCGACGGATAAACTACTGCTAAGAATAACTCCCAGCTGTTTACATTGACCTCAATAGAATACCCTGAAATTCAATTTGTCGACCAATAAAGTTAGCAGAAACGATGAAGTTTGCTTTGTTTTGCTTGGGTATTGCTTTTATTAACTCTTATGTTAAAATCGCTGGTAAATATGATTTTAATTTTTTTGGGATCATATCGAAATAACTATGCAAATTCCACAAAAACTTTATTTTGGAATTTGTATATTTATTTCAATACGAATCCGAGTACAGAATTCCACCAAATTATGGCTACTTCCATTGAATTTATTTCAATGATTTCAACTGGCTGAAAAGGATAAGAATTTATAGAAGAAAATAAATGTATGAATATTCAATAAGTTCGGTTCAGATAGTTTATGAGAAAATGATTTAGTATTTGGATAAAATTGTACCATGAGCTTTAGATGTTTAGCTCATGCACTTGATTTTTCTATGATAGACGGTTTTAACAATGATTTTTTTAAATAATAGATTCAAACAGTCTCCCGAAGAGACGTTAACTCGACCATAAATGAAAAGTACATTCGAATGCAAATTGACAATTCAATACGAAGTGAAAACTGGAAGAGCTAGACAAATATTATCTTAATATAATGAAGAAAATATTAAAAACAGGTAGTAAAAAGCAAAAATAAATAACGCGAGTAAAGTGCGTAGCAAAAAGTAAAAGTGAAATATGAAATATATGTTTTGAATTCCAGCATTTATAAAACATTTATATTTGTATTAATCAAATTATAAAATGTAGTTAAATAGATATATGCCATTGATATTCATACTTAATTGCTCTTGCTCGCAAATTACTCCTTTAGGTCGTCCCTTTTTCTTCATTTAACGCAAACGTGGTCGCGGCAGGTGTTTAATATGTGAACGCACGCAATCGAAACCGGTTCTCTCAGATGAGGAGCTCGGATGAGGAGCTTCATTTTCCGGAAAATCGCTTCTTTCGCACTCATCGAATGCACACGCGAGTCTGTGGCACTCGTATTATATGTCAGGCGGTGTCTGTTTGTGTCCGGCGCAAAACGATGATGGTCTGGCACTTGTTACTTATATAATCCCTGAGAAAAAGCTTTTACTCTGTTTGTTTCGGGTAAACTATAAAAATGATGTTTAAAATCTCGCCACGTGGAAAAGTGTCACCTCATGACACTGTCTTCATAGATATTTAGTGTGGAATATCAGGTCTCGCAACAATCCGAAGTTCCTCAAATGATCAAGCGAAAAGAATTTTAAATGGTTTTGAAATATTTTTATTTGAGGATAGTGAATGATGTTTTATTCGACATAGAATTACAAAAGATATTTTGCTGCAATAGCATTTAGTGGTAGTAATGCTGTAATAGCATTTAGTATAGTAGTACACTATAAATTAAGCACTAATTCGGTTAGTATTAAATAGGTAGCAAATTGGAAATTCGTAGATATCAAAAATATTTCTCAGTGAATCGTGAGATAAAATTTGATGCTCCCCTTCATGTTTGTCTTGTGCTGGGATCCAGTTTGACCTAGCCTCACTATATAACAAAAAAAAATAAAATTTATCACTCTCTATTTTTTCTGGTTTTAGATTCTTCAGAATAAAAGAAATTCGGATGGATTAAGCCCTCTCAATTTATATATTTATTTACAGGTAGAAAATGCTAATTTTAAAGCGACCATACATTTTTCAAACCCTAATCTTGCAATTCAAAAAGAGGATAAGTTGAATTGAAGTTGGACCAGAATATCACTCTAGAAATGAATGTTTTTACTTGATTCAAAGCGTGTTAACGTTTTCAATTTTGACCATTTGAAAAAGAGGTTCCTTGGCAAATATTTCATTCCCAAGCATCAGACCACCGCATTTTAGAATGGCATTTTTGTCCCACAAGAAATGACGACTCTTCACAAAAGTAATGGCCTCCGAATTAGCTCCGCAGAAAAGAGAAAGCCATAACTATCCCCTCGTCTCCATGCAGCAGAGGCGAGGCGATACGAGGGTATTTACTTAATTACCAGCAGTAGCGTATGGCAGGGGATGCATTAACTCCTCCATCTAACTCGTCTAACATTGCGCGGCATCTTGAGGCTGCATTCGACGCCTCTCGGAGATGTCCGCTCGCGATGTCGTTAACGGTTTAATCGGTTGCTCTCTCACGAGTAATTAGCTAGCTGTGGTGGAAATATTCTCGCATGTCGAAGTGAGGAAATTCCTTCTGGTACAGCCATTGTGTGACCGTTGGTGCGTTGATTGTTCTTGGAATGTTCTACACGAGTTTCCTGGGAAAGGGCTTCCAAGTATTGGAAAGAAAGGAAAGTATTCTATCAGAATTTGATGGGAAGTTGTTTGTGTTGGCAGTTTCACGGGGCCACTCATCTTTACGGGACAGCCTAGCTCACAAAATATAGGCCAAACTTAATCAATGAACGTCTTCATTCGGGCGAGACTAACTCTTTTTCCATTTAGTCAGAAGAGTATCCTCTATTTATAGAAAATAATGCCAATAAATTCATTGCATTCGGAGTTACATATTGGCTGTTTCAATGCTAATCCAATCATTCATTTAGAAAGTAGGTATTTAAGAATAATTGGTGTGCAAAGGAATATGCTTACATTATTAAGCTTATGATTTTTGAATAAAATTCACAGTCTCTGGCGATTTCTTGTGGAAATACGTCATAATGAAGAAGAACAATTCGTACTTTTTCCACAGTATTTATTAAAAACAGTAAAAGGAAACAAAACACGATTAGTTTCAGAGATTGATCTCCATCATCGTGTTTTGTTTCCTTTTATTGTTTTTAATAAAATTCTGTGGAAAAAGTACAAATTGTTCTTCTTTATCATTACGATTTTTGCTAGTGGGTTCATGATTCGTGCGAACTTTTTCAAACTGTTGAGCAGTCTCTTCTAAACATTTGGTCCGCCAAATTTGGGCTGGACATTTAAATATGTAGTACGTTGGCGAAGGATTCATATCATGTTTATAATTTGGGTAATTTTGACCCGAAGGCTCCGGGTGAAGCGGTCTTTTCCGGTCTGACTGTCCTATATTAGCCTAAGTTTGATTTTTGACTAAAAATATTTGATCTTCATCTCATAAGCGGCATAATATCAACACTGAAACAACATTTTATTATATATATACAGCCATGAAACAAATATCAGTGTGTTTAATGGCTATCGTCTTAGAAATATAGAATATGTCGACTATTTTCGTGATAAGGTATCTTTGATGTCAATATTTAAATTCTGGTAAACCGGTGAAATTTAAATTATCACGCCCAATTTCCAAGCGATTTTGTCTTTTATATTTATCTTCTATTCATTGCCAAGGAAAAACAAACTTGAAATAAGTTTGACGGGGCCGGGAATCGAACCCGGGATCTTCCTTCCTTGTTTCTATTTATTAGTCACCGACTCCAACGACTCTTTAAAATACTTCTCTCGACTTCTAAAAAAAAACTTCTACATAGTGTTTATAACCCTCCGAGCTATGCATTCATAAATTTCATATTTAGACAAACAATATATCCTAATTTTTTCTCATCCGTATAGGACCAAAATTCAAGGCAAATTTTTCTATACAACTTGCAATTTATATCCTGAAAATAATTGAAAAACCATAATATAAATTATTATTGATATATGATGTGATGTGATATGAATATGTTTGAGATGCGTTGGTTGAGCCGTAGTCAGAGTAAAACTGACTCTAATAATGACTCTTGTAGCAACAACTAACAATGTTAATCAACGCCTTTTATTGTCCTTCGGATTGGAGACCAAACTCTTCTGGTTGAGGTCTTATAGTTGGTAACTCTAATCAACATTATCTATGTTACCATCATGATTTGCTTACCATGTGTGCTTATTTCTTCTGCAGGTCTCGTTTGATTGTAGGAAGCAGTGAATACGATGAAGTCGAGGCCCTCCGACCAGTACGCTTCCTGTCCTCAGCTTCAGAAGGGTCCTGATTTCAAGGCCCCACCATCAGAGACCGAGCTCGCCCTCCGCCACTTCACCACCAAGTACGACTCCTACAGAGGCCTTCTGCAGGCCTCGCGAAGGCGGCTGTCGGACGGTGGTCAGGAGGATTCCCCAGTAGGCACCACGAACGACTCAGCGGCTGAAGACAGTGCCGCGGATGACGCCGCGGCCTCCGGTAGAGTCTCGGAGCAAGAGCGTCTTCAGATCGAGTCTTTCTTCAGAGGGCTCAAGACCAACGTGTTTGTGTGCCGGTCTTTAGCCAACCTATATGTAGGAAGACGGGCTTCGGCCATCCAGAACGGCGCCTGTGACGGCCCAGATGAGTGGGATCTGCATTATACTGGAATTCCGGTCGTCATACTGGACGTGGGAGAGACGAGGTCCAGAAACAAGAGGCGTATCAGCATGCTTCTGGCAGAGAGAGGATCGTGTTTTGCCCTTTGGCAGGACACCATAGACCACCTGACCGCGTACACAGGGGCGGGGAAGGCCTTCCACACGATGCATCTTTCTGCAGACCACAGGTACCCAAACATCTCTCTTAAATTATCGTTCTCGCCCTTAGAAGTTCTTTTTGGTGATAAGGAGGCATCTTTGAAGTCCTTTACTTATAGCATACTCCTGGTGCCCTGGCAACCAAGGTAATTTGTAAATTGGTTCCTCCATTTAATGCAAATCCTCCTTCCTGAGATCTTAGTTTTCTAATTTTGTTCTCTAAAACCTCTCCTGCCTGGCCATAACGTTAACGCCTGTTATTTTAAGAAAGACTCACCCCATTCGAAATTATAAAAGTCTCGTCTGTAAGCGATCATCGTTAGGTGCATGACAGGCTCGTAGGAAAATATTTTGACCAGTCTTCGAAATATTTTTTAGATTTATGGAGCGAGTATCTTTTATATCGAATATATGCCACTAGTGGGTCAATTTTCACTCCGTTTGTTGCTTCGTTCTCGGAATAGCTCAATCATTAGTAGTTCGTTCATTAATTTAGGAGGGAATTACTTTAATTACATGGCCATACCTCTTCGGTTCTATTCATTTTCTGTGCGATCTTCCTCTATTACAGCTGAAATGTATATCAGGGGACTCGTCTCATATTTTTAAGGTTGATATTAGGTTATACGTTCTATTTTTGTCCTTGCAAATCTATGTGATAGAAGTACTTCGATCGAATTATATATCCAGCTACCCAACGACCCGAGTATTTGTTGGAGATAGAATTTTCAAGAATTAAGTCCTCCCGGTTGAAACACAAAATAAAGTGAAGAAATACAAGGAAATACACTGCATCACCAGGGTAATATATTTTATGACCTCCTTACAATTTTAGGAATTCGAAGTTGATCGAACAAATACTCAGAAAGTGGAAGGATTTGATTCATGCTTAGATACCTCGGAGGTGTCCATGGAATTTATCTAGGACGCAATTTTCTAGAACACATTCTACCTATTGAATAAGTTTAACTTATATCATGGGCTTCTTCATAAATACTGGAATCACTCCATCTATATCCGGTTCAGGGATTTTATGGATATGGTTTAGCTGGATAATAGCCACCCTTTGGTATCGATGAACATCTGTTTTATTCTCCAACAGGAGACTCGCTGGCCTCAGCTTCGACTGCACAGAAGCCGCCGACGAGCTGCTCGCGCATATCGAGTCCCTGACCGCCAAACCGGAAAATATAAGCCTATCGGTGCCCGGATGGGGTGGCGGCAACGGGTCCGGAGGAGCCCGGAGGCGGAAGCTCCTCCAGAGGAGCAAGAGGATCGAGCTGCCACCCAAGTCGCAGATCTCTCAGCCGTGTTGCTTCCAGCATGTGATCAGCGTGGATGCGGCGGACCGCAATAGGTACTTCTCCCTGCAGGCGTTGGTGCCCCAGAACCCCGCACCTGCAACGACCGCACAGCAGTCCCCCCACGCAACAATGGTCGCTCCGCAGGCTCTGACCGCCGGTGGCGATATCTCGTGAGATTACCAGAAACTCGATGGCGGCAAGGGCGCTAAAGGATGCCGCAGATGCGTGCTCTTCTAATGTTGCCATCGATGTGAGACGGCGACCGAGTCGGTATGTGGACGCTGACGCTTTATTTCCTTCTACGAGTGGTGGTAAAACGAGGGCCTTATGGTTTGAATCGAAAGCGGAGGTGGACGTTTATATGGGAAAGGTACATACGATGTTTAGATATTGAAGAGTATATTTTGTGCGTTTGGAATTGGGATCGATGCAAAATGGTTGCCTTTTATGGAACTGGAGTCGCTCAAAAGAATTTTCGTTCGTTCGTCTGAAGTGATTATTGCATATTCAACTGCGAAGTCGACGTTTAGCGAACATTAAAAGAAACACGACAAAGTGTATAAATGTGAGCTATCCGAGTTATGTCCTATCGCCTCTCGCTGTTTTTGGACCTTCGCTACACGTGTTCATTTGAATTCGAAGTTTTATTTTAATTTTTATTCCGTTTTAACTGTGATAAGTATGTTGCATTGGTCTTTTTTAAGACATTTGACGAAAAACTGAGCGTATTTTATTGGGAAAATCGGAGAAGTTATTTTACCCAGAGTTACTTCATAAAGATGTGTAAGATAAAAATATATATCCTCATTCCCTGGAATCGATGGCGATCTTATCATAATGCTTCACATTACTTCAGCACATTTTTTCAGTTCCACTTCCATGTACGCTGTTGAAGATTTCATTTGCAAATGAGTTCATTTCAACTTTGCAGTGTATTTCGTGTATATACTCATCGTAAGCATCACCACTGATTGTAATCGAACGGATTTCTTTCATACGTATTATCAAAATATCAATGTAAACGTCATGTCGTTTAGTAACTCTGGTAAATGTATTTAAAGTGATTCTACCAATGTTAACAGTCTTTCGATGTTTCTGGAACCAGTTTAAGAAAATAAGTGGATATTCTTCCCACATTATAAGCATGTTTTCCATATTTTATAAAATGAGAGTGTTAGTAAATATTTTGCTTTCTAAAGGTATTGTTGATGCAAATGTTTGCAATTTGTTTACTCTTATTGTAAAGAGTACATGTTAAATATAACATTTTCTAATAAAACGATTCAGAAAGAACCTTTTAGATTTGTGTTTTCTGTTTCTAATTGTTCAACGTCTCACATTTTGTTCAAAAGATTATTGCCTCCTCTTTTTTGTATCTGCCCTAAAATATATTACATTTTCATATCACAAATTGTTGGTGAGAAGATAAAATTGGTCTGCATAATTGGTATAGCATATTACAGCGAATTTCATTAGTATTCGATTGGTTTAGCGTATTTTATAGAAGATGAAGGGGAGATTGTCTACTCGAGGGTGGAGTGTGATGAAAGTAGTATAGTAGTAGTAGTACACATCAATAAAGCAATTCTGTATTATATATATTTACGCAAATAAAGCTGGCAATAAAAAAACGATTTATAAAAGTCCAGATCTTGAAACTTTGTAAGGAAACTTTTAAGTAAATTCCACAGATGACTGTGATGGTCATTTACGTTTTTTTATGCTCAATATGTCTGCACAGTGGTCCATCATTGAACAAATTAGGAAAAAATATTCGTATTCGATTTTTTGAAGTTCGTCTACATGCGACGTTTAATCTATAAGAGAAAATTCATTGCGTGAAATATGAAGCATCCTTATAGATTGGTTTTTCATTACATTTTTGTTTAATTTAAACCAATGCCCAATTGATGGATAAAATCATGGCCCAATATTTTTAGCAAAGAAGCTTTCTGGGGAAGAATCGGAAGAAAAATGCTGCGACTGTTCCTTTTCAGAAAAATAACCCGAAACCAAAGCGTCGGAGTGTTCCTTGAGAATATCGTTTTTGAGATGTTTTGTATGATCTGTGGATCTGCAAGCTTGCCAACGTATGATCTACTAGAATAACACTATGTTTACTTTAGCTAAAGAAGCTATGAGAAGGATTCCCAATGAATAGATTGAGGAAAAACCTTTCCAAATTAACTATAGGATAATTCCGTTCGTAATCAGATAAATCCCCGTCTTCGCTTCCTTTGATATAGGTAGTACCTAAAGCTTGGTTTACACATGCAATTATTACTGGCGCCAGTTGTTTGAAAAATGACTCTCGCCAGTAATACTGGCGCCAGTTTACGTTTACATACATTTCAAGAATTCTTAACTGGCGTAGTACATGGCTTCAACTGAGATCCTTCGCGCGTATGTCGATGTCGATCAGGGGCGGATCCAGGCGTAAATTTTGGGGAGGGAACTTCCAGGAAGGGCCATAGCGAGTGGGGGGGGGTCACCCCTCTTCAAATTTTGGGATACAGTCTAAAGTGAACCTCCCGAAAATAATAATAAGATATGTTATTTTTAACTGACATCAGGGGTAGAGTCCGACCCCCCTTCAAGTGAACACCTAAAAATTACTACGGAAGAAAATCTATGACGAAAATATTTATCATAGTTAACTGGCTATAAATTAAAAATTAACTTGCAAAATTAACTGTAATTGCCAGATCGCAGGAAAAAAGAGGAGGCCGTAGCCAACTCCAACGCGTACAACGCGTACTCTCAGCTGTCTGATGCGACATTAAAATGAACTTTAGCTTCAGTCGTTCGAGGGAGAAGAGGAGTAGAACTTCTAGTGCAAAGCAGTCGCCGATTTCTTACATTGTCAGGTTCTTCCTTACAACCAGGCGTTACAATGTTGTCTCACGGTCGGCATCGCCACCGCATGCGACTGAATGGCGGCTACGGCCGCGTCCAGTGGCGCGTCTGATTTTGTGCCCGCTACTAGTGCAATAAACGCCAGTATAACAAAAGTTATGAGAGTGAATGACGGAGAAGTTGTCAATGTCGTAACAAATGAGGGTAAAAGAATGGAGCAGGTTAAAAGTATAGATATCTGGGGAGCATGCTGACGGAGGATTGGAAGAGTAATACAGAGATCAAGACAAGAATCGCTATTGCAAAGGAAGCCTTCTATAAGAAAAGAAATGTACTGTGCAGTAGTATTAATCTAGAACTGAGGAAGAGATTGGTGAAATGTTATGCATGGAGCGTTATGTTATATGGATGTGAAACATGGACCTTGGGAAGAAATGAGAAGGATAGGATTGATGCTTTTGAAAAGTGGGTAAGGAGAAAGATGGAGAGAATAAAATGGGTGGATAGAATAAGAAATGATGAAGTGCTAAGAAGAGTTAAGCCTTGTACACACTAGTAGACTTGTTCCGCGATTTTGGTCTAGGAGACGTGCCTTAGGTTGTCTACGTAGACATGTCTATAGACCAATCCCGTCTACGGGGCTGTTGCGAGACAAAAAATCGCAGGTCTAACGTCTCCCGATCGGAATGGAAGACTTTAGGAGACAGCATGCAACGTTAGACAATTTGGGCAAAATTTTGCCCAAAAATTTGGAAGTGTGGACAATGAAGTCTATAGACCGTCCCTAGACGGTCTACAGAGAAATCGCGCAACAAGTCTACAAGTGTGTACTAGGCTTTAGGGAGGGGAAAAACATTACTCCGCACAATACAAAGGGGAATGGAAGCTGGATCGGACGTACTGTAAGGGGGAAGGTGATTCTAACTACAGCCATTGAAGGAACGGCAGCAGAAAAGAGAAGATGAAGATGAAAGCTAAAGTTAATAGATGAGATGAAGAGAGGAGGATACGAGTAGACCAAAGAAGAGCCCCGGGACAGGATTAAAAAGGAAACAGCTGTGGTGTATGGGACCTGCCAACAGGCAGAATACCAGATGATGAGATGACTTGTGTGAACTAGAGGTCTGCATGGGCCCAAAATTTCAGCCCAAGCCCGACCCGTTCGTCGTTGAGCCCGGCCCGAACGTTGATACTTATTTTCGTTCTCAAGCCCGACCCGAGCCCAAACTTTCCATAAATCGCCCTGTAATGTATTGTTGTGAATTGTGAACAAATACATTTTTTTAACCCTTCACGAAGACCTAGATTTTGTTAAAGTGTAGCGTTACAACTTTAAGAGGCTTCTGCCACTATGTAAGAAACCAACTCTCTTTAAGAACGAATATCTCTCCTTCCCGAATTTTCCATGGGCCCAAGCCCGATAGACTGCCTGCAATATAAAGGCCGACGATAACAACTGAGTAGGCTGCATGGTTTCCCTCCTCACTATCAGGGAATACTTCAAGCCGCGCTTCGTTCCATCTTTCATTTCTTTAAAAGCATTTGCACGTATAAGTGATTTTTTTACCCTAGGATACAAAAACTCACTTTCAACCGATATAGCAACATCCATAGGCATAAAATAACAGCGTAGCGTTCGGTTGTTCGAGCAGCTGCGGAAGATCCGAAGCCTGCACCCGGCTGGAGACCCGAGAACACTACGCCGGGAAAAACAGAGATCTTTTCTCATCCATAGGCATAGATTATCTCCGTCACGCGATCGAAGAGCTAATTGAGGCAACTGGTAAGGAAGGAGTTCCATCAATTCTATATTTTTGGAAAGGCCTGAACATCCTTATTTCAGCAATTAGAAGGGACTTGGAAAAAACTAAGGCAAATGAACATGAAAGAAGGTTGGAAAAGATTTGTTGTTCTGTCTCAACTCATGCTTGATTTTCAAGTTTTGACGAAACGGAAGCTGTATGTACACTCCTGTCCAAAATTAACGCAGCACCGGCCGTTAGGATCGCTAGGGAGGTGCTGCGTTAATTTTGGCCAGGAGTGTACAAGGTAAAAGTGAAAGCATTATAAGCATCTCAAACAGTTAAAATTATTTTTGAAGTTTTCGATGGTCCAATCCACGAGGTGCTAAAATCTGTTTAAAGAAAATCACAACAGAGGACTACATTGAAATAAAAAATATAAGAATGATGATAGTGATCACTGCGTATCTGAAGCTGTCGCTGCCAAACGAAGTTTAAGAGGCTCTCATGAAGGCACGTTACAAAGGCAATCTCTATTTTTTAATCGGAAGCTGAAGAATCACTACTAAGAGAATTTCAGAGTTAAATTGAATTAAATGGAGGGTAAATTCCTTTTACTGTGAATCAAACTGTGATTAGAATGTAGAAATGATAGGAATCTAAGAATTAATAAAACAGCTGACACTCGAATACTTATGTAGCAGAAAAGTAACTGAAGGGAATTTGTCATAGACGTCGTAGTGTTGAAGCTATTTCTGTCTTTAGGTTTTTTATGAATGTTTAGCCTTTTATCTTTTCCAAATGGTGATGACTGTTTCAACATTTTCTCATTATTAATTTTAAAGATTCAATAGAAAAATGTTCGCCTCGGAACATAGCTCCATTTCCCATTTACTGCCTAAGTATTTTTCAGCGCAAGTATAGCCCATTTTGAGAATTCCCGCAGTAATCCCATCGAGAGATTTGTTATTCTTAAGCTAACCTAAACAGTTGCCTATGGGTAGTTGGACTATGTGTCTCTTTATTTTGTTAACCGGCCAAGCAAAAAAAAGCAAGTTTCTATCTACGAAAGATGGAACTGGTGATAAAACTGTACACCACTTTTCGAATTCATACGTTCCAAACAGTTTTTAGTCCGAGAAAATTGCCGCAGAATCATTTCGTGATGCCCCTAACGGAATAGGGGAAGATATTTGATGGAGCTGAAGAATCTGATATCATCCTCTGACTACTCCAGAAGATAGCTGCCATCATCTCTTGGTATGTAGATGTCTAATTAAGAAATTGTTCTTTGTACGCTCAACATTTTATTGGTTCTTAGGTTGGTTTATCATGTGGACCCATTTTTTCATATTTGTTATTCTCCTTATTTATGTTTGGAAATAACCTATCCATATTTTGGTTGCCGAAGAAGTGAAATACGTATTTTTGCTACAATAAATTATAGATGGGGATTCAGTCAAAAACGATTGCTGTTGAATGCTAGAAATTACTGTCTCTTAGAATCATCATCAATCAAGTTGAATACTTTACAGATAGAGAGCCAAATGCTATCTGTAGAGTATTCAATCGGAATGCCTGTTGTTACCTCACCTTCTCTGACATAAGCTTCTTAACGCTTGTAGAGAGGTTTATTTGGCAGGAAGAGGAGTGAGGTAGGTTGTCCTTAGCTTTACTCACCAAGTCAGATAGCTATAAGCGGCACTTGTCCAAGCAAGGGAAGCACAGTAACTCTACTAGTAACACTTTTTTTTAGAATACCAAAAGGAGGGTCCTTTGTCAGCACAAATATTCACTCATACTTCATTGGCTTTCATGTAATTACAGCCATGATAAAAAGAGTGATAAAATTAAATTAAAGATACATTTTTCTCTGTAGTATTCCATTTATCAAAATATCTTAGCAGAACCCCTTTAGCTGTAATAAATGTTGTATCTTGTGACAAAATGTTGACTTAAATTTATGGATTATTATTTGTATGTAAAACAGTTGAAAAATAACTTTCAACTGTTATTTGTAGCTAAGATAGTTTACAAGATTTCTCATTTTCTTTTCTATAATACATGAAGCAACAGAACTGCATATTTTACTTTCCAAACACAGAATTGGTGTTTTCACTCTCTTCTCTCTTTTTCTTAATGCTCCATCGCACCCAAAGACTAACTTCTTCATACATCTTGTTTCAAATAATCTGGTAGAAGTATTTTTTGAGATATTACTTAAAATTAATCTTGTCAATCGTAAAATCTGAAGTTTCAGACTTACTGATCTCGCTTTCATCATCAGTTCTTTCATCTAAAATTATCATAGGCAGATTTAAAATTTAAGGTGCTTCATCCAATGGGTTAATGTTTCATTTGAAGAAGGCATATGACACACATCAGATTTTAATTCTAAATGTACTGAATGAGTAGGAAAAAGATTACATCCATTGAAAGGTAAAAATGGAATTGGCTTTGCTCTGAAGTTTGAGCATGCATCAGTATTTTCATATCACTGTGATATATTGAAATTGAAAATTTAAATTTTATTTGTATACCTATTTATATGTATATATATTTCTGTATATACCTATATACTTGTAATTTCTTAAATATGTATTATCACTGTGTTTTATATGTGTTATGGTCACTTTATCTTTACCATATGTTTTTTTAGTGAATGTCCGATTTATTCATTCATTTTTCTCATCATTAAAGTCTAAATTATTATCTTCATTAAATAAATAGTCCTTATCTTATGAAAAATTGCATGACTCATGCATAAAGAATGTATCAAGAGGATAAGCAAACTGAAAGACCTAATTTGAATTTGCAGGAGTACCAAAAACTCTAAGATACATATAAAGTAAACACTTAAAGAAATGATGTTATTTTAGTGATTTTTTATATTCATTCCTTATGAATACTAGGACATTTCAGGTACAAGAGGATTAGACTGATGTAAGTGAGTCTCATAAAATATACCACTATCCTCTTTAACTTTTCTATTTACTTTCTTTGGTATTTATTTCAGTCTGTAATATAACCAAATTGGTATCTATTGTGACAGTAAATCCTAATAGAGGAAAAGATCTTATCTTCGTGATTATGATAAGTTTAAATCTGATATTAATATTCATTGGAAAGGACATCATTTTCCTTCAATCTGTGCATCAAATATGTCTCTTGTATAATGAACAGAGGTGATACGTTACTCTTAAAGTCTTTTGTGGGTAAATTCCTTTTTTTGTTCTTGTTTGTGGGAAAATGTCTACATTATGTATGTTCACAGTACCTTCCATCTTACTCTCCTTTAAGTCTTTGCAGTATTGGTCACTAAATCATGTTCCTCTTTTATAGATGCACTGCACGCCCTTATGTGCAGAGTACCCTTTCCTTGTAATACGCGTTATGTTAAAAACCCCTCCTATGATGACGATTGGATCTTTTATTTTTCACTAATTATCTGTAATTAATAGATCATCTACACAATCAATTGTGCCATCGGGATGACAATATAAGGAAATAAAAATAAATCGTGCTATTTTTGACGAACTAATCGCACTGGCTAATAGAATAATTTTTTTGCTTGCTCCTTTATAAGAAGATCAAGATGGCAGGTTATTAAATTAGGACACATTTTGGTAGCATTAGGTCTGTTAGTTTTCAATTTAGGTAACTAATAATTAAAGTAAGATATTATTTTCAACTTAGACCTGGGATTCAGTATCAATAAGTTCTGAGTAAGGGTAAATGGAGCTACATGAAATTGAAGGGGAAGGATGGATAAGGTGTGAAATGTTTAGCTGCAGCCTGTCCCATGGCATTTTGATGATTTTGTCATAATCATAGAAAAAATCTTGACTTCAAATAGTTTTATGAAAAATATTGACTTTTTCATCTTTGAGATACGGCTTTATAACTTTTATCAAAAATTTATTCTTAACTGTCATACATAATTAAAAGTGCATTCATCCCTGAGGAGTTATCACAAAGCACTTATAACAAGCATTTTATTGGAGTAATAAAAAATAGGGGTTTGAAACAATAATATTTTTTGTGGAAATAGAGTGATAGCTTACAGTTGTACCAAATGGAAACATAACCAATTGAATATTTCGGTCAGTTTAACTTTTCTTGTAATATTTTTGCTTTCTCAATGACTTGTTTGTAATCAAATGATAAAAAGCAAGCATCACCTTGAAAGATGCAAAGAAAATTAATAAAATTAACAGTAGAAAAACAAAATAAACATCTAGAAGATATAATTTATACCAAGGTAAATCTAATGAAGCTGGTCTTAAGTGATAAGCACCTTTCTGCCTTATAACATATTCTATATGATATACACCTAAAGATACTGGATCTACAAATTTATCTTTCAGAATTTTCGATCGCCTCAACATTGCCTCTCTATACCTGTAAATAAATATATTTTATCAATTAATGGAAAATAAAAAGGCTTCAAGCTATTTATTCAATCAATAATCAAGTATACTTATTTATATCTATACTAATTATGAATTTTCTTATTTAAATATAATATTAATGATAAACTTTATGATATATTTTATCATTTGAGCTGCAAATCATATCAGTATTGAAGGTTAGCTTCCTTTGAAGTTTTCTTTCAACAATGTATCCATAAGGAAATACTTGAATATTATTTAAATTATATCAATATTTATATGTACATACATTATTTCTTCTTCATATTTACTTTGAATTATTTCTTAGTTACATTTTTAAAAATTACTTTCTTGATGGTAGAATTGGAAAAATTGATGCCATTTTGAAACTTTCTTGTAAATATGATTCTTATTTTAAAATATTGCTAAACAATTGAGAAGCAAAATTAGTAGTATCATAATTGCGCATTGTTTTGCTGCATCAACTTAAATTAATACTAAATGGTCGACAGGAGAGATGAGTTTACCCCCAAATGATTAAGAGAATCTTTGATTACTTTATTAATTAATACTTATATGTCATTGTACTTTTCCTTACCACATATTTATTGATGATAAGTCGCTTTGGGTACTCAAATGTAACGTTGTGTAAATTTTTATTATAAAATAAAAGCTTGATTTCCTTACCTTCCGTCATATATCACTTTGTTTAATGCTTCCAAGAGAGAACTTTTGGTTAACTTTCTAAATTCTAGAAATATCCCAGAACCATCCTTGACTGCTCGCATAACATTAAAATCTTGATCGCCAAATATAGGTATTCCTATGATTGGAACTGCATTATAAACAGCCTCTATACAGCTTCCAAGTCCGCCATGAGTTATAAAAGCTTTCACATTGGGATGTCCTGAAAAATGTTTAAGCAGTATCACTTTTATCATTTCAAATAAATTGTATTTTGATTTCATTGTTATGTTCATTCAGCTTCAAAGTTTTGGTTATACCATGGAGTTAACATACCTAGAACTGGTTGCTGTGGAAGCCACTTAACAAGCCTAATGTTTTCAGGCATTGGATTAGATGGAGGCATTGCTCCATTCCATTTCCAAATCACCCTTTGTGGAATACTTTTAAATGCTTCTATCAAATTCAATTTTGTGTCTCTTGGTAAATCCTCATCTTTAATTACAGTTCCCATTGAAAAAATCACTACTCCATCATCTCCAGCACCATCCATGAATGTTTTCAAATCCTGTTTCGAGAGTTTATTATCAATAAAACTTTTGATAGTTATGTTGATGGTAAATATAAATAACCCTATAGTAACTAAATTGTGAAAGAAGTATGGTAGTTTTAAAAATCTTAGCTTATATACAGTATTGTATGTATCTATCAGAATTGAATCAATTTATCAATATTACTTTCTTGCTATCTATACATTCTCTCTAGATTTTTCAATTCGGTGTGGATGTACATATACTGACTTTCTATTCATTAAAATACTCAAACTTAAAAAATATCTGTAGCAGTTGTCAAAATATAAGTAAAAATTTTGATATTGTTAAAATAATTTTTTGAATTATATCAAAATAATTCAAAGAATTATATATTTAAAGACGAATTAGAATTGTTGTGAAATAAATTTAAAATATGAAATAATTTCTGCATTAACATAATGTTGTAGTACATGTATGATTTTTTCAACATCTATACTTCTTATCTAACTTTATGAATTTAATTTAGTCTTTTTTGATTATTGGGAACCACATAATATTCTGCAAATTATTGATTGTCTTAGCTGATGAGGCTGGTTGAACCATTCTTTATTTTTTATAACATCCAAACTAATTTAAAAGTATTGTGATCATTTCTCACTGAGAGATTTGAAATGAATTCTAGGAATTTTTGATTCATTTTATCATTAAATTAATGTTGTAGGATTAGGATTGGTACAGTTAATTAGCTAATTGAAAGAAGATTCACATATAATTTAACTTATAACTTAATATATGGTGGTGAATTTATTGTACCAAATCCATGACAAAAGCATTTCTAGAAATTGAAGTTGTCTATTTAAAATAATTGGGGATTTAAAAAAAATGAAAGAAGATTAAAACTTAATTATGAATGGACAATAGAATGGAATGCAGTTGTCATAATAAGTGAAAAAAGAACTAATGGTAAATACGAATCACCACAATAATATGAATGAGTAGATTAGGAAAGAAATTAATAGTTCCTAAAAAGTTGTCCAACAAATTGTCCCCAAGGAATTTATGCACACAAAGAAGGATATTAAGACAGGTCTAATGAAGATACTTCGTGAAGGAACAGTGCATGGGAAGAACAGCAAAGTAAGACCTTGGATGAGATACATCCAAGGTCTACTAGCAGATAATGAATGAAAGAAATAAATAGAGGTGAAGAGGCTAGCTGATAAAAGCATAGAGTGGAAAGTCAAACCAACCATAGGGTTGACAACCAGAGGTGGGATCATTATTCCTTCTTTCGTGTAGTCATTATTGCCATCTAAAATACAAACTACTCTAGAAGGGCAAAGTTCAGATTATCCTAAGAATGAATTCCTTTAAAATAAAATTGTGATTGGGACCTGAAAAAAATGTGAAGAATAATGATTGAGTTTTTTCACTAGCACTATTGTAAATTAACTAAAATGCAAGCACACACATTATAGAACTGTAATCATGCCCCAGCAATGATGATGATGACAATGGCACAATTAAATATTAACGGGAAGTAGGTCAATTGGTACCACATTCAGAAACACATTTCACAAAGAATGAAACATATTCTCAGGCACGTACAACATACATCCGACTACCTCTATAAAGTCAATATGGGATGTAACTTTGTGTAATACCATGAACAAAGAAAGCAACTTTACCCACTAAATTTATCTAAGCACAACTGGTTTCACTTCCGTCAAAGCATCTTCAGATAAATAATTTGGGTTCAGAAACTTGTTTTTTCTATATCTTAGCAGAAAAAGATTCTCTAGATATACCTGAAATGTGAATGTGACCATAAATAGTATTTTTAGGATATTGAATTTGCAGCCTCTATAATTCAAGGAAATTTAGAGTGCCAAGTGGAAGTAAACAAGTAATTGTCTGCAAAAAATGGACCCAGATGAACAAAATACGTAAGTCAACATTAGGAAAAATTCCTATTCAATCAAAGTCCAAGCATACACCAGTTGTATGGTGGCTGATACAATTGAAAGTTGTCCACTGGCCATGCTAACTTTGAAATGGAATTTAGTAATTAATCTCATTGAACATCATGAAGAATTTTCACATAATATTTGCATTTCTACAGTTAATCGTGTGCATAAAAATTACATGAAATTTCATCAAATCAAGAATCATCAATTTAAATAATTCAGTAACACTTAAACAATGTTATTCTTAGTTAATGAAGCCTTAAGAAACCACAACAATAGTGATTTTAATATTATGGGCATGAAGACAATGGAAATGGTTTAATTGAAGATACATAATTTCTGCTTTTGTTAAAGATTCAAAACCAAGCTGTTTTTCATCTCTTTTGCAACATTGCATATTGTCACCACTATATGGTGTGCTTGAGCTAATGTGGTTCCCATTCTTGCACTGTCTTTAAAATACTCACCTGTGACAGAACTGATATTTTAACCTGGGAAAATGAAAATTTTGACCTGGAAAACCTGGAATTACTCTGAAAGTCAAAAATATTTGGTCTGTAGAAACCCTGAAATTGATTCTCATTTTGGCAAACATATAATCCGTAATGGAGAGATTGCGCCTTCTATTACGCAGACAGCTGTGCCTCTTGATGCAGAGAATATTTATCTTAATTTTAAGTTAAGTGGGGTTGTTTTGGAAAAACCTACTTACTGGCAAACCTTGAGTTGAATAATGGTCAGATAAGTAGTTCCTCATTGTATTCATGCTGAATAATTATTTCTACACAGATATGCATCCCTTCATGCAATAAAGCTATTCAGAAAATATTCAATTAACTAAATGACTGTAACAGTTGGTCATTGATATTACTTGAGAAATATCTAAATCCATATTGAGTAAACTTTTACTAGACCACAGAGAAGGTACACAAGCGACCATGGTTTTGCAGCATGGCTGCATCATCAGGCATTAGTGCCTGCGAAACCATGGTCACTTGTATACCTTCTCTGTGGTCTAGTAAAAGTTTTCTCAATATGGATTTTGATATTATTAATAACTACCACAAAGTTACGCCCGATTCCATTTCGTTTACTTGAGAAAAAATGAAATAACTAACCTGTTGCAATTCCTGTGAATCATTAATGTGAAGACCTCCTAGGTATATTATGTTTGGATGATTCGGTCTTGGGTAGTCCATGCTGAAGTCAACATTTAACAGAGCGAGGCTAACCTCATGATCCAACATCGAAAGGCTTGGTATATCTGATCCCAGATGCTTGTGAATTAGAGAGTCTAATTCTCTGAGGTAGACCAACTGCCTATGCATTGAATAACTTAGAGAGTACAGCACATTGTAGAAGCGCTGCCAGAAGCTCATATGATCATGATAGCCTAAGTACACATTTGGCACGTAAGCCCACTGATGTGGATTCCCAAAAATGTTATCTAGCCACGGAAGCATGGCAGCTGAAGACACCATTATTCTAGGAATGGATAGGATGTGGCTGACTGGAATTGCACATTCGTAAACCAGAGATCCAGTCAAAAGCACATCAAATGGCTCCTCTCTCCCTTTCTTAAGTACATCTCTCAAAGCTGCCGATGAAAGGAAATTCTCACATGCATCATTTGCTATACTACCAAACTGAAATATCAAATGGTGACTTATTCCTTTTCTTCTCATTTCCAAAAAATTTGGAACTGCCACTTCCTTCTTATTCTCAAGCACAGTCTCATTGATGTTGTCATGCCCTTCGTCCATCACTCTTATAAATGAGATTATAGTAATGGAGTGATTTCTTTCTGCTAATCCAGAGATTAGGTTACGATAGAATATATTGTGGCTTTTAGATCCATAAGGAATAAGAAATAGGATCCTTGAGGCATTGAGAATATTGAGTGATCCAAATATAAAGACCCAAAATATGGGATTAAACTGCATTATATTTAAGTGAATCTGTAAAAAATGAGAGATAAATTAATAACAAGAAAATCCAAAAATAATTTAATTAATTGAAATGGGTCGCTTATGTCACTATCCAATTAATATGAGTGAATCATAATAAATGAAGCATTACATTTTTTTCTTGATTCAGTTATCAAGATAACTTTGAAACAATTAAATTTTAACCTTCAGACTAATATGTATAAAATTTAAAAAAAGTTTCCTAATTTTATGTTACAATTTTTGCTGTAATAATATGCTATTTTCTAAGCAGATAGAACCATCTGTACCCCTGAGAAAATTGAGTTCAATTTAAATAAATGGGGAATATTTAGAACTTTATGCAAATTTTGCCCAGATATATAATTTATTCTATCAATTTCAACATCAATTTATTGGCTAGAATCAACGTAGCTCTAGCAGCAAATTTAGGTCTGCTGAAAAAATAATTTATCTTTATCCATCACAATTTTATATAACTTCTAAAAATTGTTTTTCTCCATACTTTCAAGGTTATCGAGTACAATATGAAACAATTTAGAAATGTATTGATGGCTAGTTGAAATTAATTAATTGATTAATTTATCGATGGACAATATTTATCATCAATAGTTATAATTTCATATCTCTATTTTATTCATCTAATTTCATTCCCAGTTTTAAGAGATAATGTTTTCGGTTATTAGTTTAAATATTTTTCTTGTAGATTCACCTTAATGTAGTTGTATAGTTACTTATGAATGTGTATCTCAATGAGACCTCTGATTTATTTTTTCTTTGTACAAAATCTACCTTTGAGTTAACCATCTACTTGAAAATCCCTTTTGCAATCTATTCAGACATAACAGTATAAATTAGCTACCCTGTGTGATATCTAATTCTTTTAATATCTTTAAAAAATCAAGTACTTTATTTTACGTTTGAAGGCCTCGACTAACTACCTGAAATAAATATAAATAAGTTCCTAACCCTTTAATATGTAATCCATGCAATTCTTCGAATATTGCCAGAGTTTACTTAGCACAAATAAATATTTAATTTATGACCTAAATTCACATGGTTTATCCATCTTTGGTTACGAGGCAAAATGGCACAGTTATTGTTATACTAGACAGGTATAAGAAAAGAGAGGCGCCACTCATGAAGGGATGTGACTGAAAAAGATCCCCCTCAAATTTGACCCCCTCCACTTGATCCTCGAATCTTTATTCAATTTGCATTACACGTCTTCCATTTCGGAGATAACTTTAGTTTTGAAGATTGAATTGTCCTTCCTCTTAAATATGCCAGCCTCGTGTAGCATTTTTGAACACTTCGGACCTGCTCCCTCGATTCACAAAATCACATCGAGAATGAAATACATAAGAGTGTCCTTTCTTATACTTTAACTGATTCTAGAATCAATGACTAAATCATAAAATACCAGTCCTTGATTCAAAGCTCATAACCAAGAAATGAGTTCAGGAGAAACAACAAGGTTAACTCACGCTTCGATGCACCAATATTGGAACAAATGTATCTGAATTTTGCTAGACTTTCTTTCAAGGATCCCAACAGTTGATGAAATATTTATTGCAGTCAATTCATCTCAATTCTTAAAAGGATATAGACATTTCCTAGGTATAATTGAATTTAATTCTATACTTACGGTATATTTGAGTGCACTTTGAGCTTTGTACAATCCTCTAATTCTCTTCGCGTTGGTCTGAGCGATCGGTCTTTCGCCACAAGAACCGTCTTAACAACTAACGTCGCTTAACTCATTAGCTCGCAGATCATGCTCACCGAAAATTCTTTCCTGTAAAAGAATCGAAAAAATGTGAATGCAGTCAAACGGGAAGCGGCAAATTAGATAATATTCTTTCATCTAAGTACCCTCACGTTTAATTTTTTGTCAATAATTTCCTCTTTGCTCACGTATTTGAACTTTTCGTCATGTTAGTCACTTCCATGCGTACTTTTTTGGATTTACTTCTCTCATTTCATTTGCACCGAAGAGATTAATAAAAAATATAGAAAAACACAATTTTCTGTGAGATGGACTGTAAGTCATGGTCATTGAAAAAGAAATCGAGCAGAAAAAATAACACGACGTGTTTGCGGAAGGACGATTGCGAGTCTAGAGCCGTATTAATTCTGAGCTGAGGGTTCTTGACCTCGCCTCTGGCATTTTATCTTGGATTTCCTAATTTATTTCATTTTGTTCATCATCGATTGTTACTGAACGTCAGGAATCTTTTCATTGGTATCTAACCATAAAATACCTAATTAATGTAAAAAAATCATAATTAATCTTAATTTAACGAAATTTGGGTTACAGCGGCAGTCACTCTCGAAGGCTGATTAAGTCGCCTTGTTAAAGGACCTCGTTGTTATATAACAGATCGTTCGACAGAAAGAGCTGAGATAGTTCGGAGTTATATGAAACCTCTCTTATCTTAGAAGCTAAAGGAGAGGGATTATCCCATTCCGACTACTACTCTATTATTCATTCATTTTCTCTCTTCCCTTGAAAAAGAATTCACAGAATGTTTAGATTTTTCTCGGAAAGACTCGTCTCCCAGCGGGACTGTCATGTTTCTTTTCTTTGGCTTCATTCACTTGTAGTTGAATCCATTGATACACTAACGTCTTGAAAACTATTTCACGTTTTAAGCTCGCGTAAGTAATGGCATTTCAGGGAAGGATTTTACCGTAAGAGCTCGAATATAACGCGACCCCGAAATTTTCATAAAGATATTTAGAAAAATAATAATACTCATTAAAGAATTCAATGAAAGTAAAATTCAATCAGATGAGCATTAGTTAATTATAGCTAATAACACAGGTTACATTCATGCCAATAAAATTAAGTAATGTAAAACAAAATTACCCGATTTCAACCTCTGTGGGTAAATGTCCTTGTTTGTATTACTACTTAAACCTCGAATTTAGCGCGAGTCGATTTTTTAACGGAAAATAAACGGTTGAAAAATATCGCGTTATATTCGGGCTAATACAGTATTTATCTCTAAATCATCTTAATATTTTCAAATAATAACTGAATTTAGTTGAAAATATCGTCTAGAACAGAGAGTACCAAATAGTATCATAATAAAAGCGTAAAATGTTATTCAAAGGACTAAATTTTTATTCGCGCTGACAGCATTTTATAACATTTATTTGAAAGTAATTACCGACGATGAAATTTGTAGATTTTCACCTGACAATAAAAATAAGTAATTTAATTTTTACAGTATTTAAATTACGTTGATATTTATTTTTATCGATTTTATTAATTTTATTGCTCAGGAGATTGCGAGTGTTAATCTTATTCGAAATGATTGTTTGTATTTTTAGACAATAAATTGGTAAAAAGCCTATAACTAACTTGTTTCATCGTTCAAAAGAGTATTCATGTGTCTTTTATATCTTGATATCGCTTTACATTCGATTGTCAATTCAGTTTGTCGATCAAAAATCATCATTAACACTCGTTTTAGTGGCAGTCGCTTCACGAAACGATTCGTCTTTTGATATTCATACAGGCGAGTTGGTCTCTAATCGACATAAACAGATAAGTGTAGTAAAAATCTGATAATGATCACTCTGAAATACTATACTTACTTTTTAAAATAAAATCCTCATTTAATTAAAAATCGTCGTGACCCGATTAAAATAATTTGAATTAGAATAACACATATCCCGCAATAAGATTCAGAGGCTGTTTTAATTCAATTCTTGGCGGACCTATATAGCTTTGAGTTTATTCAATTTCCGTAACGTAATAGTTCGACTGCGCTATATTTAGCTTGAACTCGCTGTCAAATGCAAAAGTTTAGATTGACAGAATAATGTGTGCCCTAATCTTGAAATTAGTTTTTGGACAAGCACAATATTATAAAGGAAGCAGCGTTAATAAACTTACTTACCGAATAAAGACCGTAATGACAGCTATGGATTATGGATTTTCAAGATGAAATATATTGAAAAATTGTTATCGAAACAAGAACGTCAATTTTTATGTCCCTTCCTAATTGAAGTTTTACTTAGGAACGTAAGCGCTTTCAAGTTCTATCGATAATTATGTTTTACTTACGTGTCTGAAATTCTAACCTGCCGCACTAAACGGATGCATGTCGAAGACTTCCTTTTGTGTCGTGTTATTTCGGACAAGCAAACCTATTAGTTCCCAATGCAAACCTCTCGAAGAACAAAGTTCACCGAGTTTACATGATAAGCGCTTTCCTCGGCTCTTGTAAACACATGAACCGTTTGAAATTGCGACTAAGTGTTATGGTAAGAGATGTCTGAGGTAATATTTCAGTCGCTGGAATCTTGATAGATCATGATTGGTCATAAAGGTACCACTGAGTAATAAAATAGAAAAGTTAACAGTTTAGCCTTTTGCAATACGGATACACATTATTTATTGCAAAATACTTTCAAGCAGATTGTTTGGAAGTTTGAGGAAGCAGATACGCAAGAGGAGGAGATACAATACCTCAGGAAAAAGTAGCTTGGAGTTGCATCAAACCCTCCTCAATCGCCAACGAAAAGGACATTGCTCTTATGATTATAAATATCAAGAAATCGCAGATCATTCAAGTATCATCGTTTCTTGCTGAAAAAAGGACGATGAATAGTTGTGTGTGTTATTTGTTTTCTTGTACTTCGAAAGCTTCCTTTCGCACATGGGCTCTCTCCGGAAATCGAACTCGGGACCCATATCTCCAAAGCAGGATTCGTTGCCCACTTGGCTATCTGGGAGCTCCAGGATGAAACATATTTTATAAGTTAATTGATGGCGAAATATTATTTAAAATCACAAAGGAGAGTATCGAGAAGGGATATTTCCGGAATTTGGATAGCACGATAACAGCGAAGAAATTTAAATTGCTACTCTTTGGAAAGTAAGTCTTGCCAAGCAGTGATAGGGAAATTATTCGCCGGCTCCCGGATAGTCATGTGGACAGCGCGTTTGCCTTTGGTGAAAGCGGTCACGGGTTCGAATCTCGGTGGGAGCCTATGTGCGAAATGACCTAAGCTGTAGAAGCACTTTTAACAGTATTACTACTACGAAATAATTCTCAACTGTAAAGGGAATATGGATCTTGGTAAAAAAATGAAATCCGTCAAAATAAGCCAATATTACGGCTCGAAAGGTGTATTGAAATACGAAAAATCTAATTTGGGATAAATTATGGAGTAAATTTTCATCACTAGGAATAAGGCAAAACAGATGTTCAAGTGGCGAACATCTGTTTTGCCTTATGTCTTACGGTGGATTTCCACAACATCACGGCCGCCTTCGTCGATTGTATGGTTCATCATTAATTCAAATGAATAAATTTTAATTTTTAAAATATTCCGGTTTGTTAATGATTCATTAATTTTAGACCTTTCAAAGTCAATAAGATTCTACTATTTCTGCGTTCGATTTCATATCCGATGTAGGAAAGAATTTATGAAAATTTGAGTATTTATGATATTTAATTATGCTACTACTACTTCTTTATATGAAAGTCCTGCATAAATTTTCAGTATTTTTGGCTCAAGACATACTTTTGATAACAATGAATTAGCATGTTTCTCTTTTGGGTTTACCACGTCGCTCTGCAAGTATTTGAAAAGTAATATTTCATTACATACTTGACTAATCTTTAAAACCTGAATTGTAGATTATTACATATTATCTTTAAATTCTCTTGAGCTTCTTTTCTTCAGAATATCCTGGAGAGGTTATTTATAATTTCATTTTTATTGATATTTTTCTATGCACCCCATAAGAATATGAAATTCTCTCTCCCATTTCGACGTATCTAAGGGAGCGTGGATCGGTGTGGACTACTGATGAATAGAAATGAGTCACCACATGGTCAATTTAGTGTAAAGAGAACTAAATACGGATGAAACGGGGGAAAGCAATACGTTAGTGGTGGAAAAGGAATATCCAAGAGCATTGAATCTCTGTAATAAAATGAAGGAAAGACGGTGGGTTGGGATTTCACCGAAAACAGCAGCTGACGGGCAAAGGCACAAGACCTACGACGGCACGAGCCACTTGAGGATGTCAAATTTTTCCCCCAAGACTATAGTACTTTGGTGGTATCCATTGAATGGGTAATGGTAAAGTATATTAGAATGCATGCGGTAGGAAAAAAAACTAGGAAGAGGAATGGACGTATTGATTAGTTTATTGCGACACATTAGCCTGCTCAGGAGACTGTCATCTCAGCTTAGGTGCACGCTTACTTATTACACTTACGTATTCGGTCCTCCATTGTGTTTAGGGGAAACCAGGGCTGGTTGGCATTGTTTTTAATTTCTTTTCTGAAATACCAGGTGAGATTCTGGTAAATGGGGCGTATAGCTTGATTCTTTCACTTCAAAATCATGTAGAACCAGTGGCGGATCTAGGATGGAGCTGTGGGGAGGCTTGAGAGTTGGGATTAAAGATTCATTTTCTATTTATCGATTTTTGTAAGACATTTTATAAAATTAAACTCAGTATACATATTTGAATTATGCTTATTATTATCTATCGTTGTAGATAAACAAACAAATTTAATAAAACAAATTTCTTCACATCTCAATAGTATGAACGATGATACATTTTTTTACTGAAACTTCTGGGGGGGGGGGGCTACAGCCCCCATAGGCCCCCCCCTGGATCCGCCACTGTGTAGAACCCATTAATTAAATTAACCCTAGGGGTGAGTTGGCATAAGGCAATATGGATAGGGATACACCCCATTCATAACTATGCCAACTAGCCCCATGGGGATATCCAAAACAAGATGGAAAGCGCGAGTGAACACTATGACAATTTATAGAACAAAGTTCAGGGAGTAAGTAGATATAATTGTTTCACTGTTTTAAGTTAAGGTAAAGATCCGATATGTTTGTTTAAATTTGCTATGTCATGTACCTTGAAGCCAGATCGCATCTTGTACCTTGAACCAGTAGTTAAAGGTACAACATGTTGCAATAATTTTCTATTTATTTTTTTAGGCCAAGTGCACCATGCCACAACACAAAGCGAGGGAAAAACGTGAAAATTGCAGGGTGAGAAAGGAAGAAGGGTTTTTACAAGGAAATTCAGATGAAATTTGATGAACACGTAATTTGTGTGCTCGAGTTTAAGTGTGTGCTTGGAAAACATACATTTGTGACTTTTACAGTGCTTCAGAATGAGTTGGAAACATGAGAAATTTATTTTCCTTAAAACTTAATTTTTTTAAGGTGTCTCAAAGCACACGAGCCTAATGTACTTAGACCCTCTTTGTATCACATGAAAAAAAGTCATTTTACTATGTTTCACAGGAAATTTAATTTCAATCATGCCCATAAATATGTGGAGAAAAAGTCAGAGATTTGTGTGTTGTGTTTTATTAAAATTATCTTGAACAAATAGGACTTAGTGAAAAATAAAAAAGTGGTCCAAGGTACAACTACTCTGAATTTGATAAAATGTGTTTTATCTTTCTTGTGCGATTTATTGTCAGAATATTAGCCTTGCAGTGGAATTGTTTAAAAAATTGGACAAATAATAGTGCTTTTACATTTTCATTCTGGAAATTGTCTTTGATAGAATTTTAAAACAAAATCTCTTGAAAAACTAAAGAGAGAAGATTCTTTACAGCAATGCAATTATTTTCAGCAAGATCCTTGTTGAAAAACGGTTTTCATAGTCTGCGGACTATAGTTGACAAATGCACCCTGTTATGAATTTACCCACCATTATTTTAATACACCCAAGATGCACCCTGTTATGAATTTATGAACATTCACTTTTCATGTGTGAAAACCATGGTGGTATTCTATTGAAGTTAACTTTAATGTTTTTGAGAGCTAAATCATTTCCTATTTTATTCAGTGGGAATGCACAGTTTATATTAAATAATGAAAAACTACAACCTCTTCATCACTACATATTAGTTTCTTCTTGTCAAAGTAGCTCATATTCTATGACTACCTTATTTATATGTAGTTCCATTTCACTTTTTTGTCAATTAGTTATTTGGTTCGATTGTTTTGTTCAAGTCTCTCTATGTTAAGAATAAGGGATCAAGACCAGGATTGGTAATCTTGACACTCATATTCATTATCATTTATTTTCCCTTAGTCTTTTAATTTTGCATTTCAATAATAGGATAATTTTGACAGCTAAAGGTATTTTCTGACTCTTATCTATTGCATTTCAATAGAGCACATTAACATGGGTGGCATTCAGGAGAATGATTGTAATGTACATAATTAATTGCTACAATAATCATTCAAGAATATAGAGTACTCATGTTCATGAAAATACCATAATTCACCCTCACAATGATGTAATTTTAAATCATTGTGTCTGTCACTCAATATATTTTGGTTATCAATCACTGGTTAGTTGAATTTCTATCCATGATGTGATCAATCCAAATCTGCTCATTTATTACTAATTAGTGGCACAATTGAAATGTCATGTATTACCTTAGTGATGCTGATAACTCAAGACTGTCCATTTACTCTGTATTTTAGAGCCACTATTGGTATATTCTTTCCATATCTTTCCATGCATTGCTGTCTGGACTCTGCATTTGTATGTACAATAATTGAAGCATACCTTACTGATGTTCTATTGTCATCCACCATTTCTTTTAAATTTAACTGCAGTCATTGCAAGGGCTTGACCAATTTAACATATCAGCAGCTATTTGGACTGTGTGATGTGCTTCTTTTCCTTAGATGACCTTTGTTAATTGCCCCTCTTCAATCCAACAGAATGATTGTGCCTGCCTAAAGAAGGACTCTGGAGTCCATTTGGGTCCATACAACTCTTCTTTTCATTCCAATGACCCAACAATATCACTTATTCTCTTCTTTAGAATATTTAATCCAACATATCACTACCAAATGCTTCCCAAACATGCTAATTATCATCAAGGTTATAGGTAGATATATTTCAAATCAAACAATGCTGCTTTTGATGCATACATTTTCCAAACATGCTAACTTTAAAGTTACTTCTGATGATCAGAATGATTGAAAGAATATAATACATCTTCATGAAATATACAATGCATGTGAAACTAACATGGAACTACTGTGTGGTTATGAATCCTGGAAAGGGGTTTTAAAGAATAGTTCTGAAACAAATGAAGAGAAAGCTTAGAAACAGATTAATGCATATATCTACACTGGAGAACTTCCAAGGAATTGGTTATATATTCTGTTTTCAAGTCTGTCTTTCAGACCTCTCTAAACTTCATGAGTATATACCCTTGTGATTGTATTAATATCTTGTGGTTTTTGTTATTGTGGACATGAAATGATGTACAAAGTATGAATAGAACTCAGGTAAAGATAGCATTCAGTGTCAATTTTGTTGCTAAAATTACATTTCACTTCTTGCTAAGGGTGTCAAATTTTAATTTTGGAGTAAGAATAGGTTAGTTACTCCTTTCAATACACCAAAGTCAGGGATTCCCACATTTAACTGAATAAGTGAACATTTGAATCAAAGTGAGTCATCTTTCTACACTTGGAAAACATTGTGCGCAACTTAGTCCAGTAATATTTGTTACATCTGTTTCATACTACATTTCATATGATATATAAATAGGTTCTCTAGCATCTTGGACCCTAGGCATTTCAGACCAAGGGTCTTATCCCAGATTCGGCAGCTTAGTTAGGGTTGCTACCTGACCTCCTCCATCATCATGATGTTTAATTTAGGACAGAAAACTCCCAATCCAACTTTAAGTTCAAATCAGTTAAAAAGAATAATAAAGTAATAAAAACCAAATATAAAGGTCAAGATCAGAATTGACAATTTTCTTCTTGAGCATTACCGTAGAATGGGGTGAATAGCAACAAAACTTAGTCATTTAAATTTACTAGAAAATATTTGGAAAGTACTGGAAAATTGTGGAATTTCAAGAGATTTTTTTATATTGGCAGATACAACTACTGGATTTGTTTATATTTCCAAGCCTTTGCTCAGGAAGTCATTCTTTTCTATTGCCTTTTGTGTGGTTAGAAAAACATGCTGTTTTGTCTTCCGCAAAGCTTATCATTTTTAGCAAAGAAGGTGATTTTATCTAATACAAGTTTCCTCATAAATATACTGATAATTTATTAATAAGTATATGTGAACAACTAACTTTTTGTAATTTAACAAATTTGTGGATGTAGACTATTAATCTTAAACGATTACATTTTTTGGTGAATAGCAACAGAGATACCACACTTCTAGTAGCCTGATACACATGGGAAAATGTACCATAAAGTTGATTTAGATTTAATGGAAGAAGCCAAACAGGCAGTGACAGATGGAATGAGCCTAAGGGAATCAGGGAAAAAGTATCCATCAATTGACTATGCACATGAAAGTGTGAGGCTTGACCCAAAGTTGTACTCGAGGGACGTAGCTTGGTATTTCAGTGGTTAGAATACCTGCCGGGAAAGTGGGAGACTAGAGTTCGAGTCCTAGCCAAGTCACTATTTTTCACCTCTGAATAACTTTGGATTAAGCAGCACACTTTCATGTATAAATTCAATTCTTTCCTTCCATCATTTTCTCTTAATGCCATACTATGGTGAATTTTTTGATTGGTGATTTATTTGCAGTTAGATTATTTAGGATTCTTTGTATGTTAATTAATGTGCCTATGTTCCTTTTGATTTTTTTGAAGTTTGTTACATCACAATTTTCACAAAGAAATTGTAATTTGTTTCCCAGTGTAATTTTTGTTTCCCACTAGATGGACTATATAAAAAGATATTATTTAAGAAATGAATATTGAAGAAGTGCATACATTTGCTGTTAATTTTGTTACTATCCACCCCCTGTATGGTTTGAATTGTTGCTGTTGCTGTTCACCCCGACCAGGGGTTGTGTAGGAATACCATATAAAATTAGCATTGGTGGTTTTATATTTCATATCACCAAATTGCCATTTGAAGGTCAGGAAATACAAATCTAGACACATTTGTAGATTTTAAAAAATAACAAGTTTTTTTTTAGGATGCAGTAGACTGTAAAAAATTGAAATTGTTACGCCACTGAGCTTTCAACTCCATAACTATTCTTTGAGCTCATGAACATGACGTGTTGCTCATCCATGTCGTCTAGACCAGTGTCCATAATCAGGCAAAAGAACATATCTCTGCTCTTGGTTGACACATCTGTTGTTTTCAGTGAACATAAGATTGAATTAGAAAATGTATATTAATAAATTAAAAATTAAGGAATGATAATCAGGATTAAATTAAACTTATTGAATAACTTCCCATCCAATTGAGGAATTATATCTCTTTTCCATATATAGATTTTCCCTAGCTAAATTTACTACAATTTTTATCTGTACGTTTACTAAGTATGTACTTTAAACTTTGTATAACTTTACTTTGTAAACATTACTTCATCGTCAAAATGATAAGACAGATGACTCTTCAGATAAATAACACATTTGGTAGCTAAATTTCTTTAGACCTGCTTTTGAAAATGTGGAATCAATCCTTTCACCTGATTTTAGAACTTTTAAGAGATCTTAATAAGGAACTTTTACAGCTACTCTGCACTGAAACAATGGTTTGCTGTCAACAGTTACTATGAACAGAAAGGCAACTCTTATGGCATTTTTATTTACACTTGATAGTTTAAGTTGTGATCTAAGCTGAAACATTTTTAAACAATAAGTAGCCTTTGCCATCTATCAAACTTAATGCATTGTCCCAGGATTTCATATTTGTAGTTTTTTCCCTTAGTCTCCTCTCAAACATATTTGAGAGAGCTTTATGAGTTCACTATAACCATTGTCAGTGTTGGTTTTTCTAATTCATTTTCATAAAATTCTATTATTTCTTTTTTATTTCCAGCTTTCCCTGAAATTTTTAAAAAGTGGTATGTCAGGACTGCTTGTTACATCACGTACTTTACATTTAAATACAAATCATAAAATAAGTTAATATATTTGATGACAACATGGAAATAACAACAATTCCCTGTCCAACTTTTGTTCAAGTAAGAGACACACTTTATTAAAACTTCCAATGTTTGACGCAGTTGTGTCACAGCAAAATATTTGTACATTGTCATTCTTCTAAACCCCAATGTGTTTATGCTTTCCAAACAGCGTTTGTTCTTTTCCAGATGAATTCTGTGATTTTTGAACCCTGATGAGCTCCCCACTGTCCCCAAATGTTACAACAATGGGAAGTTTTTCTTCTTTTGAGTCCCTAAAATTTAATGCAACAGTTAACTATCCCGATGAACAGTAACAATCGCAGTTATATCATTATTGAAAGCAGATTGAATTGTTTCACTCTGTTCACTCTCTGCAGTGACAGAGAAATTATTACTAACTCTGAAGCAAAGTGGTCCTCAAATGTTTAGCTGTCGTGAAACAGATGGTTCCTAGCATGCTTGCAGCACTGACATTTTAAACTGACACTAGATATTTGCCGTTCATTCATTTTGTCTGACTTAATAAATAATTTGCCTAATTTCATTCTTAATTTAGCATATGTGTGAAAAGTAGCTGTAATTGCTAACCTTGGTTGGATGAAATCGATGGGAAGAACGGAAAATTTCGTCGAAAATGTCTTGAAAACATCGCTTTTTACCGTATTTCGGTGATGTTAAGTTTGGAAAAGACTGATTCCCTAATCTGATAAGTATTTAGTTCTTTTCAGAATATATGAAGTTAGTTATTTTTTAAGTATCTATTATATATAGACGTTTCTCTTGCCATAGCGACTAACCTCCAGAAAAAATGTGACTTCGAAGCTCAGTGTCATGAGTTCGACTCCGAAGTCACGATTTTTTTCCACAAGGATGTATTGCGAGGATATTTGAAATTTTTTTGATTTCCACTTCCCGGCAAATTAGAGAGTCGAAATTCGAGGGATCGCTGGAAGCCGTCCATATCCATCGAAAAATATAAAGACATCTTCGAAGATTATCCTTGGTTCGACGCTAGGTCAGGGCAAATATTCTCCTATTTAAAATAGATTGTGACGGTTTTTAAGATAAAAAAAATCCTTTCCTGATAACATGGAAACTTAGAACCCGGCATGTGAATGGAGATCATACGTACATTTCATATAAGCTGTTTAACGTTTAACGTTGACCCTTGGTTCGATATCAGAGCGCCATTTACATTCCACTGTGCAGTACAAATGGGGAAAATGGAATCTTAATTTAGGTTCTTCCCAGAATGATTTCGACTTTAAACTTTGGATTAAATAAGTTTTATTATTACCAGGTCGTTATATATATTTAAAAACTTATGTATATAATACTTGAGTTTTGAAATGTTTAGAAAGAGTTGCGCTGATCTATTTATCTGCAAGAATTTTGCTGGTTGTTTTTACATGGCGGATTTTTCTCATTAATCTACGTATATTATCTAAGTCAACTGAAAACTAAACACCTGACTCTAGATCTAAAAATAAGTTAATGCAACCCATCTCTCAGTTGCTATGCGGCCCTATTTACTGACGCTTGTGTGGATTATATTAATGCATTTCTTCAATCGATAACACAGTATTACAAAAAAGCGCCTATATTGCATCTGAAACTTGTAAAATTTGTTTTTGCGTCCTTCCTATTCTTGTTTGATACTCTTTTTATCCGCCTCTGTTTACCCTCAAAGTGTGTTTGTTTGGACGCGGATCTCAACGAAGCAGCTGAAGCGGTTAAAAATATCATCCGAGTCATCCAGCCTCAGCCCTGGAGGACGATATTGGGGGCGAATTATTATTAGAAACGCTCTTTCAAAATTTCATTCACTAACAAAGGAATTGAGACGTAACGGGAAAAACCGCGGTTTCCCTACAATCTAATTTCATCTTAGGGTAATAGATCTCGAATGGGTATTTCCGATGAAATCACCTCACAATTAGAAGAATTTCAATGATTTGCATCTTTTCCACGTGAAATCGCTTTTCCCAAATTACTCGTAACGCAAAAATAAGTTACGCATTGAATCCCGTACAACTAAAAGCGTACCTACCTGCGTACCTCATTCTCGAAATTTTTACTTCGCAGTTCACTCTCATAAATCATTTTTCGTTGTGTTTCGAATGAGTAGTTATCGGTGTCAAATATTGAAATCTCTCTTAATTTAATTTTAACTTATCTTAAATTTCATCACTACCCGCCGATGTTTTCTTTTTTAACTCTAATTCACATAAAACATCTCTCGTGACATTTTCCTGCTTAAACGATCAATCCGGAATTTAAAATAAATCCGGACAAAAAATTGATAATTCCTTTAACGACATATATGAGTCGTTGACGATAATAGTGTTTCAAAATCGATGTTTTATTTTAAATAGCGACGGAGTTAATTTACAGTATGGAAAACCTAAGTAAAATGTCATTTTTGTTTCGTCTTTTCTAAACAATAAAGATGTATTTCTAAATTATTATATCGTCAGCGAATTTCAATTATTATTTTACGTATTTTATGTGTACTTGAAGAAAATTAATCATTATTCATTCATTAATTCACATAAAACATAATTGATTCAGTCGTTGATGAAGGATGGGGTGGAATTAAGAACAATTTATACAATAGTTGCACCTCTGTGCTGCAGTTTCCAAACCACCCTCCAATCGGTATTATTCAAAACTTTCATTTGAATTTTGGATGAATCCACCGACGAATATTATTCTGCGTGGTTTTCATAAATTTGACGAATGGCATTCATAACGTCGCTGTGCCTTACGAGTATACTTTTGGCTGAGATCCTGGTTGACACACGATTCCAGTCCTCCAGGATATTTGTTATGCCTAGAATTTTATAATGTGATGGTGCCCTTCAATTTTTCCCGTTTCTTCTAGGCTCTAGAAGATGGAAAAAGTCCTCGATCACTTTCTCGATTGAATCTCACGCCATTCCCGGACTGCTTGCATTTTACGCAGGCACTTAAGGCAGGAAAAAAAACAGTCAGGAAGTTCAAGACCACATATCCTAGAGCAGTGTTTCCTAACATTTTCTTCGTCATGCCTCACACAAGCCTTTTAAAAAATCCTAATGCCAGTACACACAATTTTTGCATTAAAATATTAAAGTACTCGCTGCATTAAGCCCTTACGACAACTTGTTCAGGCCTTCGGTTTTAGAGAAAAATCATTTGTAAGAAAAAAGTAAAATTTCAAGATATTTCAATTAAATTTCAACTGAAATATCAAATTGCTCCTCTGTGGGACCCCCTTCGAGAAACTGCGTTCTAGGGAAACAACCTAATCCTTCGCTCCCTCTAATTTTTTCTTGGTTTCTTCGCTTTCGATTGGATTCAGTAGTTGTCTCCTTTTCTTCGGTTTATCCCGCTGAAGCCAAGCTCTGTGTTTGGCCCTCTTCGATTGGCACCACCTCACGTAATACTCGAACAGAGTTGGAAATTCTCAAAGTGTTCTAGAACACGCAGACTGCACCCAGAAGGAATTTTGACAGTTATAAGTCGCAAGAAAAACAAAGGAGGGATGCATCTGGTACGCTGCACAATAAAGATGGACTGAGAAGCAGAAATCCCAAAGCACTATATATAGTACTTCGCCATTGGGTGCACCTGGTGACAGAAGGAAAATCAATCGGAAAACATATTATCTGAATTGAATTACTCATTCCACTCTCATTAGTTTTGCAGGAATGGTTCTGAAATTTTAGGGATTTTTTTTACATTAGGAAAATGCAAGCAAAATTTACCAAAACATTAAATTTGTAGGTGGATGCCGCCTCTTAAAATAAGACATCACGGGCAACCGATGGATTAGATCACATTCTTTGTTCACGTTCATGTAATTTGTTTATGTGTTAAAAGCAAGTGTTTAAAAGTGAAATTTAATCATATATTTCTAAATTAGTAATAAAAGCTTTGAAAGCACGTGTGCGCGTTTGCAAAAGGATAGTCCTTAGTACCAAAATACCTGCGTAACTGTATGTGGAGCTATCTATTTAATCGCCTCTTCTTGTATGGTTATAAAATATTTGACTCGTGATCCGTAGATTACCAAGCAGCTTCTAATTAACTACTATTGCGAATATAACTAGAGTAAATTTTTACCAAAGTAAAGAAAGCCCAGTTTACGTTTATATTTCCTCTCCCTCCCTCACCCTTCTACGACCCCACCTTCAATACCTACCCCTTCCTGTTCTCCTCTTCCCTCCTTCCCCCCTCCATTAACTCGTATATATTCAGCTTTGTGTTTTCCGAACTACGAACCTGATGATGATGGCAGGAACCGGTCGTTGTTTTTAGTGTGGTTTTTAACTTGAGGATGTGTATCACTTTCTTATATTTTATTTTTACTTGTAAAAATAAATTAATTTTATCATAGGAATAGATTATTAAGTGAAGTGACATCATAGGAATAGATTATTATTTGGTGAGGAATGTGTTGGTGTTGAGTATGGACCTTAAGAAAGATGGACATCAAAAGAGCTCTGGGAGTGGCAAATGAATGCAAAAAGTAAGTTGGGTTGGCAGAGAAACAAACACGGAGATTTTAAAGAAGAAAGGGTCATAATTTAAGTAATTTAGCGTCAGTCGAAGAATAATTGGGTCATATATGTACTGAGAGGATAAGGAAAGCTAAAGGAAGTCACTGAAGTTAGGATTCAAGGAAATAGACTGAGGGATATACAAATAAAGGAGTTAATGCTATTAATAGTGGGGTACTTTAACGAATGGGCGTTAGAGAGAGTTTAATGGACGTGAACCTATTGAAAGGCTCTTATGAGGATGACTATCAGAGGTCACTTATTATTTCTAAGATATTCCAAATCGTCCCTTTGTGATGGGAATCGTAAGTAAAAGATTACATTCTGTTCTAAATGCACGCAAACTGTCAGTCATCTGTCACTGTTCTCTCGTAAAATATCAATTCTCTAACGTAACCCCGAGGAAGTAATCCAAAAGGTGACGTTTTAATAGGATGACTTCATCACAATTATCGAAATTGTGGCTCAAAAAATGCCTTTCGCGATAATAATAATAAAATACTTCAAAGAAGTTGTAGATAGTTGATTCAGCGAGATTCATGTAAATGAAGTAAAGACGTAAGAGATGTAACTTATCACGTATTACAGTAGTTCTTTATCTAATGGAAAAGGCCAGAATCCTTCAGCAGGATGTAAGTTCTGTACGTTTTGATATTGAGTGAGTTGGATATTAATATCTATGTAGAAATAATGGGAGAAAGTTGGAGAAATCTGCTGAATATGTATGCAAATAAAATTTTACAAACAGAGTATATGTGGAGTTTCCTGTTTTGGATTAGTAAATAAATGTTGTGGATCCTCGGCATGATACAACAAACACATAAAGAGTGTCATTCAATAGTAAGACGGATTTTAACAAGATTAGGACGGTATTTAACTGGCATTATTTAAATCAAAATAAAGATACAAATAATATCATAATACGCTAATCTTGTATAATTAGCGTAAGAAGACGCCTCTCGGTACATTTTCAGTAAGAAGTAATTAAGTGAAGTAAGAACTCAGTGGATTCCTGCATTATAGAAGAACTTATTCTATTTACCAGCCTCTGTACGGACGTTAATTATTTCAAGTTTAAAATCAAGTTTTATGTATAAAATGACGGATTAGCTATCGCTTCCCCACTCTCTCCTGTTTTAGCCAAACTATTCTTAAATCATGTGGAATGCAATCTATTCAATTCTGGTAGTAATTTATTGAGTTTTGTTTTTAAATGGTTTATGTTTGTTGATGATATATTTTTATATTTGGACTGGAACTGTAAGGTAATTGGAGCTCTTTGTAAACATGTTAAATTCCCTTCACCCCTCCCTCAAATTTACCCATGAATCAGAAATTGATCATACCCTTAATTACCTTGATCTACTCACAACCCTAATCCAAAATACTTTAATAGCTCTCCATTTATCGTAAACCCGCCTATACCTCCCGCCTGATTCCTTTCTCCTCTAATCATTATCGTTCCCGTAAATTTGCCTCTTTTATTTCCCTTCTCCATAAGCTCCTAACATCCTTCTTTCCCCATCCAACTTTGAAAAACAACTGTGTACTTTTATTATTTAGCACTGGTAAACGGAAATTCCTCTGACTCAATCAATCGCCTGCTAGAAAATAAACTTGAAAAAATGAAGAAGATTTACTCCACTCAGACAATCTCCTCTCCTCCATGCTGGAGAAAACTAAGTTTCTTTATCCCCTCAACTTACAAAATATCCAAACTCTTCCCTAAGAGATGCGTATGTCCAGCATTTTATGATAATATTTGCCTTAAGAACTTCCTTTATAAAGGTCTTGCAGACCCGTTTTCAAAATCAGGAGTTTATCAACTCTCATAAAATGACTGTAAGTGTATCTATATCGGTCAGAGTGGAAGAAGTTTTAATTTAAGGGCGAAAGAACATGAAAAATGTTTTCAAAATGGTTCAAAACAGTCGCATTTTGCGAAGCATCCTTTATCTGTTAATCATTCTTCGGATTTTAAACCTAAGATCCTTCATGTAGCCAATAAGGACCTACTCAATACACTTGAAAAAGAAATGGAAATAATAAAAAAATCAAAATCCTGTGTTTACTCAAACAAATGAATTTATCTTCCCTTCTTCCTCTCCCTCACTGCTGCTTCTTCCTCTTTGTCCACCTACTTAATGTTTTGCTGCGAACCCTCTATTCCTTTTGTCCTCTCCTTTCTCTTTTGAAATCGTTGCTAGTGGCTGCTTCGTCACTTTAAAATGGAGCATGTCTGTCCTCCATCAAGTGTGTAATTTGCTTAGTTATTAAAAGACGGAATTAGTTTCCTTTGGACTAGGCATTCCTGTTTTGTTCTTGTGGCATGGATTACCGCAAAGTAACTCGCCATTCGGTTGATTTCATTTTAAAATTTGATTTGCTCACCCCACTTTTGCTAAAAATCTCTCAAATTCTCCAAAAGTTTACCTTTTTCTATTTCTTTGCTGCAGAAAATCTCACTTTCTCGGTCCTTTGGTAATGGAAAAGGAATCGTTAACGGTTGTTAAATTTTTGTAAGAAAATAATTATCTTTATTAAATGTTCATTATATTTTCGTATGGCTCGATTATGTATGACGATAATTTCGACTGTATTTTGAGAAATAAATTAGCTTGAGAACGATAAAAATGAAATGAGTTTCTTGTGGGGACGCTTTGAGTCGTCTGGAATCATACTGAGGGATGCATAAGTAGTAGCTCACTATTGGCCAGTCATCAGCTTATAATATCTAAAATGCAGATTTCAAGAGTCATGCTTCTTCGTGTTCTTGAATTTGGCGAACAGGCACAAACATCCTAACTAAAAGATTAGTAGGAAGTCTTCATTGGTTTCCAACCGGACGGCGTCTCTCCATTCTGTTGACGTTTCGGTGATATATATATTTATTGACATATATTCGGTCTATAAGATATGATGTTAAGCAATTGCTGTATCTCGCGCCCAATATTTTTTACGCAAACCTTTCATAAACGGACTAAAACAATACTAATGTTGACTTCCGTCATTCACAAATGCTGAGTAAAGCTGATTCATCTAATTGCTCATACCATTCGACGAACAAGTAAAGTATATTCCACAAAATGTAATGGCCGGAACCAACTCGACCATCAAGTAATTACCAGCAAATGAAGTGTATGAAGTATATCTCATCGGAATTCATTTTTAAATTTTTTGAGTCAGAGATGGCGGCTCAAGAAATACAAAGGATGGATAAAGGACTATATAAATTAAACTTGCTACACCGAAATGGAAATCAGAACTGCCCATAATTTACAGCGAAGCAATATAATATACGGTATCCATGTTTGTGTGGAAGGCAATCTATCACCTCTATTCTTAGATGGGTTATTACATTAACAATCTTTTTGTAAACGAATCTATCTAATCTTTTTATAATATTCTAGGACTTTACAATCAGATAGCACCAATTCATTTTATTGTTGATTCTTTTTGTATTATCTGAAGACTTTGTACAGTTAAAACGGCAAATGCTAAAAGATCATCTTCTCAATCACCTTAATCTATCCCCTATCAAAGCCTCTCATACTTTCTCCGACATTTCCTTCTTATATAATATAATAAATAGCAAAGTTGATTCCCCATTCTTACTCTCTCTTTCCGAGTTCCCTCAAGAACAACACGCCTATCCGATGCCTTCTCTTTGATTACTCTCCGTCTATCAATAGTAAAACGATCACTCTTCTTTCGCATTTCAATGTTCAACTCCCTTTCTTCCAATACTCATTTTGATCCTTTCTTCTCTTTTCCGAAATCTATCCAGAATATGATTCCGCGAGTTTGACGAGGAAAGATACAATTTTCTATGATTTTTTTGTATGCTCATATTCATTTGTTATTTTATTATATGTTTAATTTGTTGACTTTTCACGATTTTATTGTTATTTTGTTCTTTATTATTATTGTTAATCATCAATAGTAATTGGCTTCGTGCTGTATGTTGATGCTTGTTAATAAATTAAATAAATAAACCTTAAATTTTTCTCTTCTTATCGGCCTCCACAAACCACATGATTTAATTACTTCCTCCTCGCTCAAGTTCATTTACAGTGTTTCATAATTTGGTCAATTCTCAGTAATTTCGACAATTACCTCGTTAATAACTTATTCGAATGCGGAAATGAACTTCCTCAAATGCTGGAATGAGCAACTTTACGCGCCACAGTGACACAAATCGGGAATTAACTGATCTATAATGGAGTGTTGACGCTTTGAAAAGGCAAATGAAAATTTATGCATTTATTATTTGTTATAAATAGTTGTCGTGAATATAAAAAGGGCTGAAACAAATATAGATGGGATCTTGACACTTGTTGCCTTTTTTCCCATTTTTCCTAGTCGCCAAAGCTCTCTGATGCTGAGGGAGTGAACCGTCCTTCGTGCTAACTATAAGTATTATAGGTACTGTAGAAACTGATCTTCGAAATGTATCGCCAAAATAACGTCTCCGAGTAACTTAAAACAAGACGAGAACTTGGACCTATATTTTTATGAGTAACCTATATGTTGACAACAGTTAATAAATAAATAATTGATAACGTTCAAGGATCAGGAAATTGCTTAGCCGTGCCTCTTTTAACCAAAGATTCACAGAAGTAAAACTATAGATATGAGTGGCACTGAAATCCTGGACTTCCTTTTTCTACCTAAGTACTATTGCGATCTGTCTGATTCGCTCTTGTCTGGAGTCTCAGCAACATCAGTATTTTCTCTCATGTTTACCCTTGGAGTAATGCTCAGCATGAGATTATCTAATGGTACATACATAGAATAACTGGATTTAAAAAAATAATTTGGCGAGGTGTAATTTTGTGGAATATATTCAGTTTATAAAAGATGATAAAACAATCAAGGACGTACAAATAAAAAGATGTATTTAACTTGTATTGTGTTTCATCTTCTTCTTCTAGATTTACAGTCCTTCTAAGCTTTGAAGACGGTCGTTTGCTTTATGCGTATGAGTTCATTTTCATTTAAATACAACTCGCGCTAACATTGTATTCAAATACCGCGTCTTGTTTTCATTTGTAGGTATCGAGCCATCTTGCACTATCTTATATTTTTTGTCATTTCACTACTCTCGGATGATCTAATTGATTGGAGGATTATATACTCTTTGAAGAAGACGGGGGTAATATTTTGATATTCTTCGATTATTTTGCCGTTCCTCACTTTTTTTATAGATTCTTAATACGAAGAGTTTTCATGCAGCTCTTCGTGACAAGAATTTAGAAAAACTGAGGAAAAGAGTGATACATAGAGAAAAAGGTGTAAATGATGTAAATGTGGGACCCAAAAGGGATATGGGTGGTCCTGCAGACTGGTGGTTAGGACTCTTAGCTACTTGTTGAGATGAGATAGCAGTTGGAACCTTTCTTTCAAGTAGTGTAGGCAGTTATTGTATGAATTAGTGCTTGCTCTGGACTGCAAACTATTGACAGGCTTGTGAAACCGTTTCCTTTTCATATTCTTATTCTTAGTTTAAAATAACTTCACAGTGATATCAAGAAAGTAGAGATCTTAAATTATTTAGGAATCATTCCTTAAGTCACGTACACCTTTAGGTTACATAGTGGAAGTCTCGCTTCGGTGGGATTGGTGTAAAAATGGGCCCAGAAATATATTATACCATCTTTTCTTCTCATCTTGGATGGTCATTAGTCACAATCGTAACCCGGATTTGATTGACTCGGCCAAAAAGAACAATGTGACTCTTACTTCCTCCTCATTCCACCCACAAATTGCAGCCGCTAGATAAATCTTTCACGGGGAAAACGTTCTACAGCAAAGAGTATGGTTGCATCAGAATGGGCGTTCCCACCCTACGATGTTACAGAGGATAAGCCTACCTTCGTACCCAAACGATAGCAATAAACGGGTTCAAAGTAACTGGGTTATACACTATAAATCGCTACATCTTCACCAACACTGACTTGGTTGCTGCTGAGTTGGCTGCAAGAAAAACTTGCTCCGCAATAAAAAGTAATCTTTCGGTTTCACATGCTGCTATGCTTACTTTCTCTGGACCATCGTCATCATCTACTTCTCTTTCATGTTATTCTTAAATGCAAGCTCATGAGGCTTTAGCTATTTATTTATTTAATCAATCTGCAGATAGGTATACACCAGGCAGCAGAGTCGAAAATAAACTAAATGCATCATCAAAAACCAATAAAACATAAAGAAACATCATGAAAAAACACACCACTGATTTATCCTTACACCTTCAATACCAATATGCCAATTGATGCGGCTGCTTAAACACCAAAATATTCCCTGCGTACTTCAAATTCAGTTTCTCCATTCGACATTTCTCCTGTCGTCGACATTAAGAAGAAAACTTGCTCTTTGTACCATATTATATTATTTTTAAACATTTCAACGATTTTTTGTAACTTTTTGGGGAGTACATATCTGCACCCCAATTTTTTGGTTCGATTTTACAAGCTTTTCGAAAATCTTTGTTTTCGACTAAAAATATATTAATCATCGTTTTGCTTCCTGTAATTTAGTAAGCTTGTTACAGCTGTTAATGAATGCCAAAAATATAAAATATTTTTAAAATAAAGTACCATTAAGTCGGAAACAAAAGAGGGTGCGCACACCTTTTCCTCTATTATTAACAGTTCGAAATTAGAGCGAGGAAACGTCTTCGTTGATGGGTTCGACACTTGAAATATTTGGAAACTCTATAACATGAAATAAGACATGGCAAAGATGTAGATGAAGCGTTGTCCTTAAATCAACGTTTCTGAGGCAGCTGTTCACGGCTTTGGGATGGTCGTTATTTCTGGAATCAGTGCTTCGTAAGCAAATACGCACGATTCATATTGTCATAACAAAATTGCGTCCATCTTCAGGGGTATTGAAAGAAACAGACGCCGCGTCCGGTTTATGTATCTGTCTCTTTCAGAGTAACTGTTAAGGTATGGCAACTGTATCAATTTCACGGATGACTGTTTCGTAAGTGAATGATTGGTTTACGGACGAAAGGACAATTGTTAATGAAATGTGGCAGGAAAGCTTTGGTTTCTTAAGTTTATAAATATCTTGTTCACGATATAACCAAACAGTTTCTAATCCCTTAAATAAGGTTACGAGCAACCATGGAGTATTACATGAATGAAAAACGGGCTTCCGGAAAAATTTTACATGCCAGAAAATTGTATGAATAATGTGATGAAAATAGTACTTTGAGAATTACGAACAAATAATAAAAATTGTGATGCAGAATCGTTTGAAGGAGTCGTTCGTTGTAATTACTTAAATTCCTTTTATTGCAATGATGGAAATGAAGTTAAACTTAGCTCAGGAAAGCGTGCGACGTAATCCAAGGTTGTACTATAAGTGAAAAATAGTGACTTGGCTGGGACTTGGCTTGGTTACCGAACTACGGGTTAGTTTCTTGCACCGCCCTTCTGCCAATAGTTCTTTTTGATGCCATATTCTTTGTACACAGTTTTTACACTTTATTACCCATTTGATTTCAAATCTTCGTCCAACAATAATGATTTTGCCTAACGTAAACCAATCGGTACGAATTTACGGTACGGCTCGTTCGGATTTGGTTTCACATCATTCGGTAGGTATTTGGATTTCCTCGCAATTTGTTTCCTTCGATTCCACCTTCTGGATTTTTTACCATTTTTTCTCTAAACAAAATTCTTTAAAAACTATTCCACACAATCTAAGTACGTTTGTCACTCTTCGATGTTAAAATGAAGCAATTCAATCACTCTTTTTATTTTCATATACGAAACGTTTGCGTTTTGTGACAAATTAGCCTATAATACTTCGGTATCGGTAATAGTTAATGGATCAAGAACGAATAGCAGCGGGTGAGAGGCACCTCTCTACTATATTACGTATATTCCGTCTCCCCATAAATTTCGGGGAAGTTAATTCTAAGAAATGAGGTAATTAACTTTTCTCCCGAGTTAAATATTACGATTATCATTTATGCCCTATTTATTCTCTTTTATATGCTTTACATAGTGTCTATCGTAGATGTTATGTCAAATAATTAATCCTAATTGATAATTGAAACCTACGCTCCTGCACGCGCCATCGGCCATCCACCATCTTGGTAACGTTCTACTTCTGTAAAATACGCGGAATCTTCTCCTTAGAGGTGCGGTTTGTTTTCCCCGTCATCACACTTCCCTCTCACCGCTCGCGGAGTTTACAGGAGCTCTCGCACGAATAATACCGCGGCTGCAGAAGAGGAAACGTGGGCGATAGCCACAAACTTCCGCCGGAGGAAGGGGAAGCGGCCGCTTTCCTCCGATCGCATTTGTCGGCGACGCGCAGACGGTGGCGATGCGATGGCATTCTCATCTAGAAGACCGCGGACTGCGGTTGCCGCGAAAAATAGGAGAGTCTCGTACGCCGAAAACATCGCAAAGAACAAGGCGGATTTATGTCTGAAGGTATGTGCAGATTCCATTCAAAAGCGTAGGTCTATGAGATCAATTGAATTGGTGGTTTTGGTAAGGAAAAGCGACGAACTTCTCGTGTTTCATTCCATATGATGGAAAGAAAACGAAAACAATGTGTCTCATCCGTGCCGAAATGATGTACAAATTGTATTATTAAACTGCTTTTATTGTCAAGTCGTAAGCCTGGTTACTTGTTGTGGCGAACTGCAGTTTACGGCTATCCTTTTAATTTCGCTATGTGATTTTCATTCCATTTCGCAATTCCCTGCTCTTAAATTGGACATCCTTTGATACTCTATCTGTCTCTTGCACGGAATATTTCTTTTCATCTTATTTCCTCGGTATTCGTAATGTCTAAGTGAGAGACCCATCCCAGCAGTTTGTTACTACGTATGAGAACTATTTTTAACGAATTCGCACATTTTAAATCGAACTTCTTATATCTTAACATTTTAATACTAGGATGGGAAATTAGATTATCTTGTATAATAAATCCACGTTAATTCCCAATGGGCCGAGTGAGGCCGGTATCTTTCACTCACCTTCTTCGACCCGACGCTATGCAATTGTAAGACTATCATTCCAATTCAGCCCTCTTTATATTTTTTTGCCATTATATTTTCAGAATATTTGATCAATCAACTCATACCCGATTTTTGTCAGGGTTGTCATGCCCTCTCTCTCTCTTTCACTGGTCTCCAGTTCACCACTGCATCCTTTGAGAATTTTCGGTACAAATAACCTCAACCCTTACTTTTCCTTAAATTAAAATGGGATGATATTGATGTAGTTTTTGTGTTTTCTGTTGAGGTTAGGCCATTCTCTGAAATACTGTAGAGGAACTTGGGTGAGGAAGAAGTTATCAACTCATGCGGTTTGGGGATGCTGATAAGAAGAGAAAATGGGCATTTTTCCTTCATTTTGCCGGCTTTACCAGAGATAAGATCTAAATTTCAAAAACAAAGTATAAACGATAAAATGCATTAGCTGTTTTTGTGAATTCATCAGTCAAAATGTTGGTTGGCTCCACCTCCACTGTATGCTTTCAAAGGCTTAGTCCTGGGAATGATGCTTACTAACCCATGGCTCGGCAAATACCACTTTTCAGATAATTTAATAACGAGAAACTAGATTGAATGACATTATTCAGCTACACCTTACACCTCAGAAGCTTTCAGGCTATCATTCATGAAGTTACGGTGGGTTCTTTTAGGGGAGCTGTATTTTTTCTATAGAACACAAGTACTTTTACCTCCACTAAATTAAATTTGTTATTTCAGATGGAATTTGAAATCACGGAGAGGATATCTCTGAGAGCAGTGTAAAATGAATCGTGTTTTTTTATTGATTGACTATGAGATTTCTGGGACATTAAAAAGTGAATATGCTTCATCGTGAGTATCCATAACCTCAAAGTCTTCAAAGACTTCCTCGGAGGACATCTTAGCGTTGCAGACTCCAAATGGAAAACATTGACCTGAACAACATCTATCCAGTATCCTCAAGTCCATTCTTTAGCTGTTTGGTAGGTGATGTTTCTCAATTAATATATTTGGTTTATCCTCCTTTTGTTTCTGACCTAAATCTCTTCCCCAATTGTCTTTATGATATTCACTCGTAGAGAAAACATCTTCCCGAGGAAACAACTGACTTATGAATTTCTGAGGGTGTACCATTGATATTTTACTATAGTGAAGTCTTTGATGCCTCCCAAATTCACCCTTTCTATCTTTAGGATACGTCCTTTTTCCTCATTCCTTTTTCACTAATTTCTTATGAGAATTTTCCTATTCATAGATTCTGAATCTATAATATGCAGGTTATTCTTTCATTCGTCGATTTTAGAGATATCATTCCCCTCTCATGGAACCATGTAAGCCAGTTGGAGTTTTGTGAACAGATCTAAGCACATTTAACATTATCATTTGATGTATGATTACTACGAAGGATTGATATTTTCCTCTACAACATGATTTCAGCAAAGTAACATTATGTACATTTATACAAGGTCATAAATTAGTAATTAGAGTGTCATTCTATTTGTTGTGTTTTGCTCTGTTTTCATCTTATTATCATCCTGTAGCATACTTGCTGTGGGGTTTCTACCGCTGGACCCCAGAAAAATTCCTCATAATATAGAACCCCCAATGAATTGGAGCTTAATATTCCTGAGATTTTATTGTGCAAGGGCGTGATTTTATATTTCTATTGTCAGATTTAGTATCAAGTAAAATATTACCAGTACATCTAAAGCTGCATGATTAAATGATGTCATTTTATTTCTGAAATTTTTACCCAAAAACAATTATTTCAAATTTATATTTGAATTTTAAAGACAATTGAATACCTCATACCTTCAAGTTCCTCGATCAAAAATACACTTTCATATTTCTTTCTAGAAAATGAAAATCATAAGCATGTTTGCAGTATTTTCTAGCATTCTTGAAACTTATCTTTCAATTTTCCTCCTACTGCAAAAAAAGCCAAGCCAAGTACACCAAGTCACGTTTATGTAGAATTCCAAGATTGGATGAAAAATTATGAATTATAGTTTACAGCCGAAATTTACGATAACAACCTACAGCTTCCACAGTGCCTAGAAAAATAAGAATGTAGTATATGAAGTTACTAACACTTAGATGATTCTGGAAAGGGAACTTAATGTAAAACATGTCGTTTGGGGATATGAAAATGAAAAAAGAATTAGTTAATTTTTAACGTTTTAAGGACCGCTAGAGAACCAAAATTTGAAATACCGCATTTTTCGTATTCTAAATTCTGTTTTTTGGGTCAAATTATGATACCAACTCAATTCTTATCAAAATATATAGCCTAATTTGGTACCGTATATGCCGGCGTATAAGTCGACCACTAAATTTTGAGGCGAATTTCAGGTTTTAGCCTTTGTTCAGCGTATAAGTCGATCCAAAAAATAAGGCGACACCACTTCCCCAGCTCTATTTTATGGGAAGAAAAACTTCGGTATCCATAAATGTATGACAGCTTAAGGAATATTTATCGCATAAAATTAAGACGCTAGAATTGTTTCTTTCAGCTGCCATGTCAACTTCTCGGCTCTGCTAAACTATTACAGAAGTATCTTTCGTTGGTATCACTCAGGATACACAAATAAAAATGCGTCACGAGACAGAAACACAATGTGGCGCAGCGAGGGGGGGTTTATTGGTTCAAACCCCCCCCCCAAGAGTCAAGTCCTATGACTTGCTCTGTGCTTTTTTTCTACTGAAGAGAACAAAACCCCAATCATCACATAAGTCATAAAGATACCCTTCTAGTCAAGTGTTTGCTTGATAAATTCAGCGAAAGCTCCGCATGCCCGTAAATATGGCGGTGACTGTTCGGTAGCAGAGCAGGCCGAGAGCCGACATCGATATCAATGGAAAGCTATGATACGAGTGTTTCGCACACAATGTTCATTATTAGATGCATAAATTAGGATTTTCTTATTTTTTGGACTGTTACCGGAGGGCACATCTCAAGATGAGTTTATCGACAATTGCAAAGCTACTTGTTCCTTCATTAAACATTCTAGACGATTACACAGTAGACTCATTACTCGGTACGATAGAAAATATACTCATCTTTATTTTATGATTACCTATTAATCTGATGTATATTTGCGACAATTATTCAATAACCGAATTTACGTAGAAATTTAAAAAGTATTGGAGCAATACAAGATACCAGTTAAAATTAATTTGAGATGATATTACTAATAATATACCATTTTGGAAGCAAATCAGTCAGTTGAAAGGTATTGTGGGCGTAAGTTACGCACAGATTTATCGGAACTGTGACTTGATGACTTAAAATAAATTTGATAAACTGTGACTTAAATTCTTTAGCTTCCTTCTCGATGTAGCTAATTTTTTCTTTGGTGATAGAATCCATGACTTATCCCGTTAACCACGTGGTCATGCAATGTCCCTTCAAAATTGCAATTCATGGAAAATTTTTGTTTTCTTTGAACACTCAATTGCTTAAGATTGGGTTTGCGTCAGCTCCCTACTGGTCATCTACCTAACTATTACTTAGTCTAAATAATTGTAAGTTGACGTCTTCATTTTTTCACCTTGGTATGTAACTTTAATCCTACAAATTCAATTATAATAACAATTATAAGGAAGTAGTTAGTATACTGTAGTTTTTAAAGCAGCCAAATTTTAAATGTTCGGCATGTGACGTATTTAGTTGAATACTTAGCTAAGACATAAATAACGAAGTCAGGCTCAATTGTATGCCTACCAGAAAATTTCATCTGATATAAATGATTTTTTGTTTCATAGAAGAGGAGGTAATTTTAAATACAACGGATGAGGCCACTACTAAGAAAGCTCGAATGAATGATTCGTGCAATGGAGCTAACCAGTCTCACTCAAGTCAGTCATCTGATATTGGATTATTCATTTGATAACAGATAAAAATCCGAATTCACAAACTATTCTCAGATGTATATTGAAGGACACGAGCACATTCTATTATTCCTGTAATAATGGAAAAAGAACGAAGAAAATTATTTTTTACGCATTAGATTTTATTCTTCATTTTAATGTCCTAAATTGATTACACAACAAAAATAGAGATTCTGAGCAATCCATGGAAACTTTTTCTGTGATTTTCTTATTTAAAATTTTTCATTCTTGGTTTTGAAATAAAAATCATAGTTTTTGAAACTCTTTAACATTATGTTTGAGTTTAGGTATTTACTGAATTGAAAGATTCTCTATTTGATAAAATATCATAGTTATCAAATCTAATTAATTTCAGATTCCTGTAGCGAAATTCTGGCACGGCGCATATAAACCTTGTGCAATAAGCTGTATATATACTTCATATAATTATTTTTATACATTAATGGTGTTTTATGGGCAGGCAAAATTTCAATTACATTCCAAATTCTGCTGATGAAATAGTCTAATAACGAAAGTTATTCAAGTAAGCGTGGGCGCACCAACGTGGGGGATCTAATGAGTGGATGTTACGATTTATATCGCTTGCCAAATGATCGTAACTAATTTTTTCCTCCTCAGGCTTGGCAACCTCTTGGAAGAAAGAACTCTCAAAGATTCGGGAAGTTTATATCTACAACAGTAAAAAACTTCAGCATAGAAAAAAATGAGTTTGTATTACATATTGGACGTATCCAAATCCACTGATGACAAGTTTCCAATTGTTCTCTTATGAAAACTACTATTTTGGAAAGTGTAATCAGTTGCCTACATAAGCGTTAAACTCCTCTTGTTTTCAATGTATTTTGTTTCTGAAAGAATTGAAATTTATTGTAATAAGTAGCGGGCATGAACAAACTAGCAAATGTAAGGTAGGCATTTTTTTAGTTTGATCGGTAGCCTTGGACCCCCTCCCATTGGCAAATCCTGGCTGCGCCACTGAATGGTATTAAAATTTATTATAAAAATAATGGTAATAAAGCGTGGTAATATCAAATCACGACATTGCTAAAACAACTTCCATCAACTCTTAACGCTAAAACGAATCACAACGATTATATAAACAAAAACCATGATGTGCTTGTTGATCTTCATTTGTAAAAAGATAACATCGAAATATATATTAAAGTTTTAATTAAAATAAAAATACATGTGAATAAATGAATATAATTTACGAAGAATTAATATGGGTAAAATTTATATTAAGATATGACAATGGTTTATTAATTTAACTCTTTTATTATGAAAACATGTCATAACATAACATAGTTTTGGCCGCAATTGTATTTCGTGATGAAATTTGTTTTATATGATAATTACGTTAATTAGACTTGCCAAAAATTAGTTTCAGTAAGAAACAATAGTGGTGAGTTGCGATAATTTGTGCACAACAAATGTAAAGTAGGAAATATCACCTAATTACCCCTCTGTGGTAAAAAGTTAAATTTTAGGTTCGGCGTATGAGTCGACCCCTAGTATTTTTTTAGAGATTTGTTAGGCTTCAAAGATCGACTTATACGCCGGCATCTACGGTAGATATGAAATGAGAAAAATATGTCTCTGTGGGCAGCCTGGTGAAAAATGCTGTATACTCTAACATGAAACAATAAAATCATTTTGACTAAACTAAATACGACATTAATCGATAAATATTATCCAAATAAAATATTTAAAAATAATATATTGAATATTGTACAGATTACTTGTATTCATAAACTGAATTTAAAAATTGTAATTTCCTAAGTACGCATAACTTGAATTCTCATAATTGAAATTAAAGATATTATTTGAATCAAAATACTTGATTAATGAATACATATAACATAAATAAAACATAAAAAAAGAAAATATACTAAATAGTATATAGAAAATAAATTTATTCTCAGGAATGAAATTCCAAACAACAATCTTTTACATAAAACCTCTCTTTTGACTTGGAGGTTTAAAATCTCCAAAAGCTGTCTTTGTAGGCATTCCTCCTCTTACTTCCCAGTAGTCGGAGAAAGAAGAAAAGAAAGCAAGACTTTTAATATACCCAAAGTGATTTTCATGGCGATGCCACTGTCCTCAGGGGTCATAAAATACAAAGCTAAATCAGCAAGGTGTGGGGTATATATTGTGTGGGTGGTGGAGTGGGATTTCCTGTGATGTATGAAAGGTTCTGAAAAGAATTCGGATATCCCAAAGTGACATCGATGGTCAACTGGTTTTTCGTACCTGCCTTTCGGGAGAGGTCCCTAAAGGGAAGAGTGGGGGATAGGGCCCATGTCGCTGTTCATGATTTTTTCTTTGTTCTGATCTATGATAATGCTTTCATAGGCATTTAGTTTGGGGGATTTTTGTATCAATTCTTCAATTTTATATTTTCCAATGTGATTTTATGATTATGTTCTTGTATATGCTGTGCCACACTGGATTTGTCTAATCAGTTATGTTTTAAGTGCGAGATGTGTTCTTGAAAACGTTTCTCTAATTTTCGTTTTGTCTGTCTGATGTATATCATTTCACAATCTTGGCATGAAATTTCATTTATGCCTGTCTTTGGGGTTGTGGAGGAGATTCAAGAATTTGTTGTTACTAACAAAGTCCTAAGTCGAACTTGGAAAAAATAGGTTTTAACTTGTTGGTAGCACCTGGCATTCCTTTTTTGCTTTCTCCGACTGACAAAGACGGCTTTTGGAGATTTTAAACCTCATATTAATCTAACACTCTTTGTTGTCTTACTTATTATATACTGCATAATAAGATACAGTGTATGTACCTATGAACTTATCAATGAATCATCTACAGTATGGTAATTTGATGATTCTTGAACAGCAAGGAAACACTTATTGAAATGTTTCATCTGGGATCCAACTTTAAATGCCTTATCATAACATATGTCTTCTTGACTAAAAGTTTCATCATTATTCACAGAATGCAGATTGATCATATTGCTTCATATCTTGCTTGCTGCATTACATTTGCAAGGTATGGGCAAGACAACTCTGTTTCCTTCATCCATTATCTCTAAGCTCTTCACTAGAAACATTTACAGAAATTCCTTCATTTCCTCTGAGTTAGTGGAACAAGGGACACCATTTCGCTTATATATATATTTCGATGTATATTATGGATTGTCAAACATATGGACATATGGATTACAAACACCATTTCGCTTATATATATATTTCGATGTATATTATGGATTGTCAAACAATAATTTGTATGGGGGTATTAAAACTACTGTTATTTTCAAAGATTTTGAAATGGTCATCAATGTTGCATAGGGATAAAGTAGCTTTCTGTTAATGGTAGAGAAATTAGTGTTTTAGTTTAGAAATATTTATGGTCTTGAAACCATGTTTCTTGGAAGTTGACTCATTTTTTATACTTTTAGTCATTTAACAGTAAATTCCCAGAAATGAGAATTTAGCTTTGTTTGAATTACTCCTTTAAATATAAAATCTTTTTAGAAATTGCTATGGTCATACAGGTGAGTGAACTCTATATATATTAGTCCAATACTGTGACGTTTTCGTATTGCAAGCAGACTGAGGTCCGTTGTCGTCCAAGATTGAAGAGGATTTGCTGCTAAAGATACAGAATCTTAGATGCAATATGCTTAAGTAATCCATAAACAAGGAGAAAATATCTTTTTCTAGCCTTCTTGAAATACAAAGTGCTGAGGCACTTGTCAACTCAAGTAGGATGGTGTTGTGTCATCCAAGCTCTACTTATGAAGAGACTTTAAAAGAGAGATTGAACTCAAATCTTAGGACTCTAACACGTGTATTCAGATAATACACATCTTAAAATATCTATATGGAGAATGGGTACAGAGTCTCGGTTTATGCATTGCGTTTTTATGACAGGGAAACAAAATTATTTAAAATTTGGTGATCAGCAGCATTATATGGCTTCCTGGCCACAGGGACATATTTGTCCCAAGAGTTTAAATTTTCCATAAGACTTGGATATCTATCATTAAGAATAATTTTGTATATTTCTTCATAGACTTCTTCATCTAAACACAAAGTATGATTTATGTGGTAAATTAAACTTTGATGCATCAAAAACTACTTAAATTAAAAGGCATCAAAAACTACTTAAATTGTTATTTTATTTTGCTATGTAAGTATCAAAATATTAAAAAATGATACTACAATCAAGTATAAACATATTGAAATAATCTAAGAAAAATATCAATAGAATAGGAGGAAAGATAAACTAACCAGAATTTTTTAAATTTATGGGATGCATATGTCCCTTGATCCTTAAAGGGATAATAATTTTACAACACTCTTGTCTATGAATAACAGCAATATTTTAGACATTTTCATTTCTAATTTTTTGATGAGGGTGTTACAGTCGAAATTTAAAAACACCAATTCAATTATCTCATAATTTGAATTTGACAATATTCTTAGTAATTTAATATGAATAATTTCACAGTACCCAGTTATTACTGCCAAATATGTTATCTGTGAATTATGTCGACTTTGCTAATGAGCTGATTGGGCATTTGTTTAAGAGATGGATGAGAGTCTCAGTCAATGCCACTGTCCTTTCACAGAAAATTATAATTAATTAGGAGCTATGTAAATCCAGGGGGAAATTATTCTGCATGAAATAAAGTCCCAAAAAATTAAAGATTGAATATGGAGATTGAGGAAATTGAAATGACGAATGAACGCTAACACAAATGTGAATTATGGAATTGGATCTCTTAATTGATAGGAAAATGTTAAGGAGTCACTCCTCAATAAAATCAATATGAACTGACTTTACTTGGTGGAACGCCATTTATGAAAATAAACCGCAGAATTTGTATTTTCAGAGTTACTCCTCCATTAAGATAAAGTAGAGCTACATTTTATTAGATAACTAATTAAAACTAAACTACACTGTGTTTTAATTTCTTCATATACATAGTATAGAGAAAGTATTGTTTTCATGAAAAGAATCGACTTCGAGATTTCAACGGAAATACATGTTTTGGGGTCCCAAGAACACATTTTGACCATTTTCGGTATGATGTCTGTTTGTATGTGTTATTATTAATATTATTATTATACCTCCAGTTAGGGGAGTAGAGTGAATTCCAATTTAGTATCTGGCGTAGGTCTTGGGGGTCTGATCCTGAGGCCCACCAACCTCTATGGCTATCCTCTAGATACTGATTGGTACGCAAGTGCCAGATCCAACTCCAGCGCTTACCAAGCCAACGAGGAAAAAGACCATCCACCCTTTCTGCGTGTGTGTGTTTATGTGATTGTGGGCGCTCTAACATGAAAACTATTAGACATATCAATACAAAACTTCATATATAGCACTGTGGTGGGTGCTGTCAGAGTTGATTAGTTTGGAGTAAATCGGTTAACCGGAAGGTGAGCTTTATTCTTCGGAGCAAATTTCCGTTTTTGCTAACTATCTCCATAAATATGATATTTAGGTATATTCTATTATTTATAAAAGTTTTAGAAAATGTAATTTACTATAACTTTTGAATTAAACATATTTTTGTATGAGTGATTGTTTAAGAGTTATTCGTGAAATACTATTAAACCGGACGTAACTGATTATGTACTTTGTGGGCACTCTAACATGAAAACTAATTGTTGTATCAACACCAAATTTAATATATAGTACTTTGGTCGGTGTCGTTAGAGTTGATTAGTTTTTGGAGTAAATCAGTATACCAGAAGTCGAGCTTTACTTTTCGAAGCTCGTTTCCATTTTTGCAAAATATCTCCATTAATCTGATATTTAGGTATATATATTATTATTTATAAAAGTTTTAGAAAATTTAATTTACTAAATTTACTATAAATTTTGTATGAAACATAGTTTTTTATAACTGATTGTTTAGGAGTTATTCATGAAATACAGATAAACCGGAAGTTACTGATTATGTACTTTGTGGGCGCTCTGGGTGCTGCGAGCGAAAGGCCAATTTCATCGTTTTTCATCGAAAATGCCCCGAAAAACATTATTTATAATGTTTGTGACGAAAAGGTAATTTGAAATAAATTAATCTCATATCTTTTAAGTTTAGATTGAATATAGAGTTCGATAATACTGTCGTAGATAAATATTTACATCTTATATATGGAGAAAGTCATGTGCTGGCCACATCAGATTTTTAATTCTTGTAAAACCTATTCATAGTAATCTTTTCAAGTATTCTTCAGCTGCAGTGTGAGGATCTTTGGTGGAGGAATGAATAACTGAAAAGAAAATAACACTTTCAAATGGGGAATCCAGCTTTAGCATAATATTTTATCTGTTGGAACATCTGCTGTGATTTTCTGTAGAGCACAGTTATTGCAATGGACCTCAAATGCAGTATAACCTCAATAATAGGATTCTACTTAGTCATTATGCATGAATAATTCTGATCCTTGAATGCATACAATGCTTGAAACAAAATTGTTTTCTTTCAAATGATTGATGCTTTTCATTTCCCTTCTTAATATCCTAATCGTAGGATTTAGTGGATTTGATTTCTATGCACTGTCAATGATTTTGTTTTTCTTTTTTGTATATACTTTTTATTATTAGAGGTTTAAAATCTCCAATAGCCGTTTTTGTCTGCGTTCCTCCTCTTAGTCACTGGTATTCTGAGAAAACAAGGAAGGACACTTTTGAGGACTTTTTGAGAGCACTCATTGTGTATTTTGAATGCGATGCTTTCTTTTTAGCATGGAAAAAGGAAAACTGGGCAGCAAAGTAAGGGGGAAGAGAGGGTGGAGGAGGAAGAGAAAAATTTGGTAAATCAGGAAGGTGAGATTTGGACTATGGATAAAGGGACATTGTCAGTATGGGGAGTAACACATAGGGAGTGGAAAGGGTAAAGAAGCTTGCTAACTACAGAAAAGTTTTGGGAATTGGCATGGGAAAGCATTTAAAACTGCTCCAAGAAGTTGAGACGGTGGTCTTTGTTGCAGATATACAGTACACCAGAGGATGAAACCTGCAGAGAAGTTGGACTCCTGGAGGTGTTTGGCAAAATGGGACTTATTTCAAAAGCATCTTTTATACTCTTTGGTCCTAACGGCAAAACTGCTGCAGGTTTTGTCGATTTATATAGCGTTGCACTCATTACATTTTAGTCTGTAAATCTGAGCTTTCGATAAACAGTTATACTTATCTTTCCCATTACTGAAAATTTCTTTTGTAAATTCAAGAAATTTGAAAGGAAGGTCTAAGTTTATTTTTAGGGAAATGGTTGTCAATGGTTTGTGGGAGACAATTTACAATATTTAATAATGCTTTTATAACATGATTTTTGAAAACACTTGTGTGATCACTTTGAATTTTCGAAATGCAGTTCTTGGAAATGAAATCCCTGCATTTGGAATTATAATATTAATATAACATAACTAATTTTAACCTGAATCCCCTACCCTCTGGACATTATGGGCTAGCAAAAATTCAATATACGTCCTGTGTATCAAGTGCAATTATCATGCAAAAACTAGCCGCCAAGTTGAGCCTCTTTCTTCATAACCTGCCAGATCTACGCTGTTTACAGCATAAAATACTCTCTTGACTTGTACTGAAAGCTTGAAATTATTCAACTTCCTCCAATACAAAATTGGATTCATTTGATATTTCCAATCTGTTTACAAGTGTTCCAGTGGAAGAAACCTTAAACATTTTGGAAAATTTGTTAAGTAGTGCTAGATTTGATCTCATGGTAAAAGCTGACACCTCGACCGTTGTTATACCCTTTTTCCGAACTGAAGGCGGCTGAGCCAAGATTCCCTTGCGGGCCTTTCCCTTTTCTAGCCAATCACAGAAGAGGGGAACTCGAGGGTGTGGGGGAGGTCACAGTCTCTCTCAGACCTCCGAACAGTGCACGTCGCTCTTCAGCATTCAGCATTGCCAAATTTCCTAACTTAGGAGTAGCGGAAAGTCGTCGTCTCGCCCCTAACTTGCTTCTATTTCCAAGTTCTGGCAACACTGGTCGACCGCATGGGAAGAAGGAGTGAGTAGGATGAAGCCGAAAGTCGAGGTGGCAGGGGAAATGCCTCTCATTGGCTACTCGCTCTCTCATGCCCAGCCGCCTTCAGTTCGGAAAAAGGGTATA